>OY986437.1:224855265-225455265 GCA_963920525.1 Dichetophora obliterata | reverse complement strand
AACTGGCGAAGCAGACCATATGGACACAGCAACATTCTAAATCCATTACCTCAGGAACTGGTCCCAAATAGCACGGACTATGACACTTTAAAACTCGACTTCACGAATTCCTTTACGATCAAGTTCCCCACCAGGGTAGAGTGGGACCTGACTTAGTCTTCGATGTTTCCTTTTAAACTGACGGCTTCAAGATGGAGTGCAGAGTGGGAGATGGTATATACTCAGAGAACCTGGGAGTGGCGGAAGTTTTTCGTCTACCAGCTCAGCGTTTTCCGATAAGAGAAGCTTGTCGCACTTTAAGCAGAGCCAGCACCAACCACCTCAGTGCAGCTATTTTAACGGATAGCTAAGCTGCCATCAAAGCTTTAGCTGCGGTCAACAGCAACTCCAAACTGGTCAGGCAGCGTAAGGATGAACTGGCACAGCTAAGCAATCAAATTCACATTACCATAAATTGGGTTCCCGGCCATAGGAACATTTGTGGTAATAAAAAGGCGGATGAACTGGCTAGGTGAGGTTTCTCCCTGTTTCAAGAGCGGAATAAGTCGCAATTCCACTGAACACCGCTAAGGGAGGAATTCACTCTTACTACTTGGCCTTAGCTGGTCGTAGATGGAGAGGCTTGACCACTTACAACACATCAAGAAAATAATGGCCCCTTAACAACCTAGGCTGAACTCAGGAAATGCTCTCAAGATCCCGGAACGAGATAGCCAGAATCAAGGCTATAACTACGAGTCACTGGTGCATCGGAGTACACGCCGAAAAAACACCCACTGTTGCAGCTGCGATGACCCAAATGAAAAGGAAACACTTACTCACTTTATGTGAAGCCCTGGCCAGGTCCAGATTAAGAGCGCTAGGCAAACCCTTCTTTAACAATCTAGAGGAACTCTCAACAGTAAAAATCTATAACCTTCTAACATACATCAATCGCACTGGCTGGCTATAAACTATCAGTGCGATACACACTTTACATACAGGAACACGAGGTTATGGTATCAAAACGGCTCACTAGAGCTACTTGGATCCAACTAGCTGCAGCAGCACCATCCAAACCAAACCAACCAGAACTTTTCGTTTCAAGTAATTACATTGCTTTACTCGAAAATTAAAATTTTTCGCATCATTTTCTGCAACTAATAAAACATACTAAATAGTATCGCCAGTGGTACGAAATTTGACCTTATCAAAATTTATTTGTCTTTTGTTTATTTTATTTTTATTGAAAAACGTTTGGCAAAGTTAAAAAACAATAAATTTAGGAAATACTTTGGACTAATATAATTACACAAAGCATTTCATGTACTCGCTTTACTTAGCAGTGTAACTGTGCTCTTTGTAATCATTCATTCAGAATCATTCATGAATAAACAATGAGTACAACTAATTTTTTTATCAATATTTCGACAAAATATTTCGAAACAAAAAATTCAACTATTGATAACACTGTGCATGAACTTGTGTTATTCGGTCACTTTTTTTTTTGCAAAAAAGCTAGGGACATATCATTTCAGCATAATTCGAAGAAACTAAATTTAATGGCGTTTACCGCTTTTTAATCCTTCGGCCTGTTTTCGAGAAATTGAAGGATCAAGGCTTAATACATGATGCAGTTTTTATTAGAAAAACTTTTTCTCATTAACTTTATCGACTTCATGTCAATGAGTGAAACATGTAGAATTACTTGGAGAAAAATTTTTTCAAACAGTTAAACCCTCGAATCTCAACTCGTATAGTCCAAATTGACCTCATAAATCAAAAAACCCTTTTTTCGTATAAGAGCTTTATTCAAACAAAAACAAGTAAGCTTTTTGATGGAAAAATGTTCCCCTGATATGGTGGCGCTAAATAAAATTACAAATTAAACCAAATGAACCAACCTTCTGTGTCCCTAAAACGACCTGAAAGGTATTAAAACTAATTAAAACAATGCTGTAAATGAATTTTCAGCAATATTCTTACATTTAAAGTTTGGAAAGCGGTAAGCATTTTATCAATGTGTAAGCGCCAATCTTCGAATTGATGAATTCCTAGAGCTTTCTTAATTACCGCTTTGACAAAATCCCATGCATGGCAACATTTCCATCAGGAGATGGAGAGACTCGAGCACTGGTACAGTGGTAAAAAACTAGATGCTCTCTTAGGAGATATTTGTTGGAATTTATATGAAGAAGCAGAAGAAGAGGATGAATCTATCTGAGAAAATAAAAAAAAATATGTATGAAAAACTTAGTTTTAATACCTTTCAGGTCATTTTAGGGACACTGAAGGTTGGTTAATTTGGTTTAATTTGTAATTTCATTTAGCGCCACCATATCAGGGGAATATTTTTCCATCAAAAGCTTACTTGTGTTTGTTTGAACAAAGCTTTTATACGAAAAAAAGGGTTTTATGTCAATTTTGAACATAAGAGTTGAGTTTCGAGGGTTAATTTGTTTTAAGAAATTATTCTCCAGGTAATTCTTAATGTTCAATTCAATTTCTCGAAAACGGGCCAAAGGATTAAAAAACGGTAAACGCCTATAAATTTAGTTTCTTCGAATTATGTTGAAATGGTATGTCTCCAGCTTGTTTGATATTTAGACATGCACAGTGTTATTATTATAAAGCTACATTTAATTCTATCATTTTCTTATTTATTAAACAATTATCATCCTTTCATCATACCTTCATCATACATTTCATTCTTGTCCATCATTATCAGAAATAAAAAACCCTCAGACCAAGTTGAAAATGCGATCTAACTCGACTCGCAGCAACATACAGCAGAGAGAAATAAGAGCCACACATCTCTATTGAAGTGTTTGTTTTTCGGTTTTTTCATTCACTTAGATTTAGCTATTTTAAAAGACACATACTCAAATATATTTTGCAAATTTGCTCAAAATTACCTTTCCACCGATATAAGATTTATGTGAATATGTTGGCGTGTGGTAAAATGGTACCACAATCTTTTTGTTTGCGTGTCAATATATAGCTGTTGACTTTTCCTTACATAGCCTAAGCTAAATTCAAGAGAATCGACAAAAACTTTCGAATTTTAATGTCAAATTATTTAAAATCTAAAATAATTGATCACTTTCAGTCAAGGTCATAAATAATTGAACATTTGGTTGTGCAAATAGCAGCCTTTTAGTTAAAACACTAGCTTCTAGCGAAGCAAAATTCGTTTTAATTCTATGGTGCATTTCGGCAGACTCGTCAAACTCCAATGAATATCGAAAAAACAAGAAGCAACTACAACAGACGGCAACCCTGGTAGAGTTTAAGGCTTGATCTAAAAATAGCTACTGCTTTAATGTGATATGATTAAGTGGCCGCTGAGAACGTTAAAATTCTTACGAATTTGTTCGAACAGGTGTCAAATCATTAAGACTTTAACAGTGGGTTCGCCTCAGCTGAATCAATCAAGACTACTGAAGAGAAAATGTAGCGATTTCTGAAGCAGGCTGTCTAGTCTGCTGTGTAATTACCTCTTTACATAGTTGTTGTTGCTGTTGTTGTTGTTGTTGTTGTTGTTGTTGTTGTTGTTGTTGCCTTCTTCAAAATTACTTGATCTAAATAGCGCACAATTAAAGTCATGTAAAATTTCAAAGAATAGATCAGAAATAATTATCAAAAATTGCATTGTTTAACCGATTTTTTTCGATAAATTATTGGAAATTTTAAACTTTTTGTTTTTAAAATTACATATAAAAATGTATTTGTATACACTAAAAAATCTTTTTCCATAACAATTGTTTATAAAAATTATATTTTCTTTTTTTTTCTTCTCTAATTGACTGAAATATATTGATGTATTATTAAAATATGTATGAAAATGTTTCATTACAATGACACTAATTAGCGATTATGGTTTCCTGCTACTCTAACAATACATACATACAAAGTATATCATCAACACTGTCAATTCAAATATGTATGAGCTCTCATGGCGTATGAGTGACATTATTCTTATGTTAAACACATAGACCATTTAAAAATGCATTGCTTTTAAACATTTTGTGCTGATGTCCAGTAATTCTTTTAACAATAATTTAAAGCAGCTTAATTCCCACAAAGAGCTTAAATAAATTGAGTGAGCTTTAGCGAATAAAAACAATGAACAAAATGCTCTTTAAACTAGCAGAGCATACAAATAAACATTGGACACTCCCCAAAGATTTTTTAATGCAACGTTATGACAACCATTTATGAAAGAGACAACGATGAAATTTAAGCTATGTACGTTCACTGGCGCCAAACCAACAAAATGACATGAAAAACCAGAAGATATGAAAAAAGAAAGCCAGCCTTAAATTCTGATTGTCACTAAAATGAACATGTCCATAGAAAGGCGGCAGAGACAAATTGGGCATGGGATAAGGGCACGATGTGTGTATCATGTATGTAAGAATGTAAGTATGTAAACATGTTTGTGTATATTTTGATTTGGTGTCATACCAAAAATGCATGCAATCAACTTAGAGCACGAGTGACATTGGTTTAATTTGCATTTTACTTAACGTAGCTTGAGTGATCAAATGTTACAACGAGGCATATTGGCTGGTCGAGGTCATTTGAAGGTAGCACACCAGAGAAAGACAAAATAACAGACAAAGTCTCTGTAGCAAAATTATAGCTAAAAAATTATAATTACAAAAGTAATAACTCCGAGTAAAAACCATCGGAGCAGAAGTTGGAGTCGAAGGTGCAAAATCAAACGGAAGATCGACCTTTCGTAACCGAAGTCGAAGCTCCATTCCCTATAGCACATGGACATGAAGATGTCAATAGAAGGAAGGGGAGGGCGGGATTGAAAAGATATATGAAGGTTATTGTTAACATAAATTATTTTGAGGCTTGACTATTTTATAAAAAAAAATAAAAACATCATTTTAGAAAAAATAAATTGTGCCAAAAAATCAAAGGGTTGTTTTGATGCCAAAAACAGTTAAACAATTTTTGCGCAAAACTGGATAAATTTTTGCAAATAAATGCTTTGTCATATAAAAGATAATCAAAAATGTAATTATTACTTATTTATTTTTGCAATAAAACAATTTTTGAGTTATTTTCTTCCTAATCAGACAAAATTTAGATCTAAACCAACCATTTAGATTTATATAAAGGCAAAAAAAAACAAACAAACAAACATACAATGAGTTTTATTACTATAGATAACGAGGATTCTCTGAAGTAGCAATCTGATAAGATTTAAATAGATTTAAGTATAGAAAAGTACTTTAGTTTCGAAAAGCTACTTATTGTTTAGTGGTGTAGAGCTTTAAGTAATTCTATAAATTTATTTCATGAATGTTATATTGCTTATATTCATCTAGCTTAACTATGTTTGCAAGTTTATGTGTTGATAAATACCGAATTTGTATATTCAAAATTTATTACATTTGTTCATTTGTTTGTTTTCTTAATGTATAAATGAATTTCATCATAACTCATTTTGATGCACACCAAAATATATACATATATATGTTTATAATATATATAAACCCATTCACATACATAGACATTCAAATGTAAATTCTCCATAATGAAGAGAGCTCAATGTTAGCTTTTACTAAATTGATATACATACATTTGTACACAATCTAAGAATTTAACTAAATATCTTATATGTTCTTGGATATTAACTTGGGTAACAGAAGGATCCAAAAGTCAATTTTAAACAATAACAATGTCAAGAAACCAAAAAAACCTTAAATCAAGCTCATATTTAAGTGCAAAAAACTGTATCCGACAAGGCAAATTCCCGAAATGACAGTTAAAGATCATAGCCAAAGTCTTTTTCTTTTGAAGACTTGAATAAAAGTAACTTCGTCGGAGGCAAAATATATTTCCATAACCTATATTGCTAAAAGGTTATGGTTATTTGTGTGGTAAGTGGATTTTGAACCTAAAAGCGAGACAATGTTTATAATGACCACGAACATTTGAGAATAATTGCACAATGCAAAAATTAAGTCAAACTTGAAGTCATTTTTCGATGATAGCACGAATTTAATTATCTCAACAAAGGAATTTATTCTAGCAAGTGTCAAATCATATTAGACTAAAGCAGTGGGTTGGTCAAAACTTAATCACTCAAGCGAAGAGTTTTTTTTTTGAGGAATGTAGAAAAATAGCTTCAATGGTATCTCAAAAGCGCTTTCTGCTATTTTTGTCCCAAAATATTTTTGCTAGTCTCCAATTTTTGAAAATTTTGGCCATAAAAATAAAGCTATTTTTCAAAAATATATCAATAGAGAATGTGATGATCAATGGTTTATCTCATGATCTACTATGAATACGATGGGACTAGTTTGATACGAAAGAACTTGAAAAATATCTTTAAATAGGTTTTTATGATTATCATCTCTTTTGATGGGCTAAAAAGGTGGCTATTTTGGATTGGTCAAAAAAAAAGTTAAATCACTTACTGTCAAGCATTGAACGTGAAAGTTTGTGACGTGGTTTTATCAAAAGCGGAGGTAAAACTCAGCCGCTCCAGGGTCCTGTGAAAAGGTCCACTAACTCTCACAAATTATTTTAAAAATAAAAGACGCAGGGTTTTCAGTAATTCACAAAGTTACTTTATTGAATATGTTATCCTTATTATAACCTCTTAGTTATGCAGCTTCGGGTAGTCGCTAGCGGGCTTAATAATCAGTTGGCAATCGCTTTAGTACTCGGTCATCAGTTGTTAATTGCTTTAGAAGCCGGTAATCAGTTGGTAATCGCTTCAGTAATCGGTAATCGATTGGTAACCGCTTCGGTAATCGGTCATCATTTGTCAAATGCTTTGGTAATCAGTAATAGGTTGGTAATTGCTTTGGTAATCGGTAATCAGTTGGTAGTCGCTTCGGTAATCGGTATCCCGTTGATGATCGCTTCGGTAATCGGTTGACAATGGCTAAAAAGGAATGCTTCGTTATTTCTAATACGACGACTGTAGACGCCATGGTGGCATAGCAGAGAGTACCTGCGTCGCAGTCCCGGTGATAGGCCTTGCGGTCAACCGGGGTTGTGACTAGGGCTGCCAGGTCCCGATCTCCAAGCGGGTTGTCCCGATTTTCAGCCTAAAAATGTGCGTCCCGCGAAGACCTTACGCGGGACGCCGAATGTCCCAATTTCTTGAAAAACAATTTTATTTTGTAATATTTTCACTATTTTTTAAAAATACTTCCTACGTTTTTATTTCTTCATGACTAAATTTATACAGATTTTGTTGTATGCCACTTATAAATTGCACCGAATCGCATACTTTTCAAACAACCGAATAGTGCCGAATAGTACCGATTGTTAATTTTGCTTTGCTCATTTTCACCCACGATGTACGTCAAGTTCAACATATCGCATCCTTTTTTATTGTAGCAATCAAACATAGCATAAACGAAAGAAAACAAAATGAAAAAAACAATAAGTGCATCATGTAAAATACATTATAAAAAACAAGTTTTGAACTTTCAGATATTAATATGGGTTAGTAAAAATATAAGTTTAATCTGTTTCTATATTCATTTATTTGAGTTCTGTGTCACTAACTTTTGTTTAAAATATAAAATTTATTTTTTAAAGTTACATACAACTCGAAAAAATCGATTTTCAGTAAACGTATTTAAAGTTTTTTTTTTGTTATTCTAAGCGTACTGGACGATTGAGTCTCTGTCCCGATTTTTTTGCTTTTGTCCCGATTTTTTTTTTTTTTTTTTTTTGTAAAATCCCGATTTTTAAGAAAAAAACCTGGCAGCCCTAGTTGTGACGTGGTAGTGAGTGCCTGCGTCGCAGTCCCGGTGATAGACCTTGCGGTCAACCTAGATAGCGACATGGCTTTCAAAAACAAACAAAAAATAATAGCTAACTACACTTAAGGACCAGTTATAATAGACGTAATGTAAAGTAACGTAATGTTGTCAACTGTCATCTTGACGGGACGTAATGTAAGAAAACGTTGTAGCAATTATAATAGGCAGTAGCCAGGCAGTTGTTTGTCGTAAATAATTGCACGTTCCTGTACAAGTACAATTAAAACTTCGTCATCTATAGCTGTGGATATATAGAACTATCTCATTAATAACGAAAACTCAACAAAAAGCGTAGTTCAAAAATATAAAATAGCGCAATTAACGAATCTAACCTCAATGTTTAGTTGTTCTTTGAACAGACGTAACGTAAAGTAACGTAGAAATCGAAATCCTACGGATCTTTACGTCCCGTTACATTACGTTACGTTTATTATAATCACTTGTATAAGAAAGTATTGTTTGAAACAATAAGTGAAAGAACACACTGCTCAATTGACATAAGACCACATTACGTTACGTCTATTATAACTGGGCCTTTAAAGATAACAAAAAATTACCGTTCGCCACCCTCCCCGGACGATAGACCTGACGGTCAGCCGAGGCAGTAGCTACTTGGTTTGAGCTCATCTAAAAAGGAATGCTACCTTAAGCGCTGATTATAATAGACGGAACAGAACGTTATAGAATGTTGAGAAATGTCACTTTAAATCCATTGCATGAGTTTCTTATGAGTTCGATTATAATAAGACGGAACGGAGCGGCACGTGACGTTGAGATCTATAGATTTTTGATTTTTCCGTTCCGTTCCGTTACGTTTTTAGCAAAAACTTTATGTTGCCAGATGATACTACTAATTTTATTCTGCATTTGTTTTGTTTTCCGTATTTTTGATAAAATTTGATTGAACTCATGTTTTAGAATAATAAGAAAAGAAGAATTGATAGAATTTGTTTTGTAATAAAATATATTTTAGAAAAAAATTAACTGCTCTTTCGTTGCTATTATAATCGCCACTGCTTTTGAAACCGTTTCGTCCCGCCACAATGACACTTGACTCCGTTTCGTCTATTATAATCAGCGCTTATGCTGGATTTGTCGTGTCTATTTATATGCTTAAAGAAAGAACTACTTAGGAATTACATACGTCGTCTGTGGTATGGCGTATGAAAAAAATGTTTGGCGGCTATTCTATGGCCACTAGACGGTGAGTCTTGTTGTTATAGCTGGTCATTTATGTAGGTCACGTTGTTGTTGTCAAAGTTGTCAAAGTTACCTACCCTATCCTGCATATATAAGTAACTATACTTAATTTATCGTAAGCCTAATTGTAACGTCTTGTTACAAATTCATACTTTGTTTTTGTTAATTTAATATTTTTCCATGAATATTAACAGAAATACTGATCGAACAAAACCAAAAATAGTCCCATAAAACATTCTTTATTGATATATTTTTGAAAAATAACTTTATTTATGTGGCCAAAATTTTCGAAAATTGGAGACTAGCAGTGCAGGCAGCAGGAGTACTAGCAGTAAGTGCTTTTGAGATATCATTGAAGCTGTTTTTAACATGCCTCCAAAAAAAAACCTTCGTTTATTTTGGGTCGGTATACTGAAGATGGAAGTTTAGCTGCTTCCGAAATAGTCTATCTAGTCTGATGTGTGATTGAATCTATACAGATTTTATTGTTGTTGTCTTTTTCAAAACTTACTTGATCTAAATAGCTTACAATTATCATGTATAAATTCAAAGAATAGATCACAATAAATTTTAAAAAATTAATGCAATTTTGTTAAGGCGGTTTTTACCATTCCTATTTAAAAAATAACATAACTCTTTACAACCATCCGTAAATTAAAGGGTTATACACAGAGCGAAAAACCACCACATAAAATCAATAAGACCCCCTAATTGAGCTATTTATTTAGGTTTTCTTATTAATACTACCAAATAATAAGAATTTTTCATAGACAAATATTTTTAATTCCATAGAGAAAATCTTATTAAAAATTTACAACTACTATTAAACATTTTTTAATAAGATTTCTTATTAAATGAATGAAATGATGATGTAATCTTATGAATACTTTACTTTAATAAGAAAATCTTTTTTTCACTCGCCAAAGTTTAAGAAGAGACCACCTTAAATTAATTAGAAAATCTTTTTGATCTGCTTTTATAAGATTTTCTTATTAAATACCCTTTTAAGTAGGTAATAACGGTGAAAATGCTACTTATTCTTTGCTTTAGCTTTCAGTCGTAGTTGTGAAGTAATTCGTGATGTTTATGTGCATTTTATGGATTTAATTTATTTAAAGTAAAAAAAAAATATGTCATAATGGATAATGATACGTATGTTCCCGAACTTGTTTTCGACAAGGCTGAAATTCTGGAAACTCGAGCCATATTTCAGTCTCGTGGGACTTGAGTGACTCAATTTCGACTTTACTAAAAATTTATGAAGTAAACTTCAAGGAGGTTCTTCAAAAAATGGAGATTGAAGATGTCGCTACTTTCTTTGAAGGCCTCGACAACGCCGGGTATTTCGGTGACAAAGTCATATTTTGTTAAGATAAAAAAACTTATTTATGCAACAACTTTGAATGAATTTTTTTGCTTTTTGTGAGATTATATTTCAACAGATGTATTTTATATATTTTATCTAATTCCAAATATATTGTAATAAGCCATCAAAATGTCTTTTTTTTAATATTACAGCCAATTAAAGGTATATCTCTAGGTAAAAGGTTAATAAAATTCCGTTTTGATTTAAAAATATTTCCTTAATAAAATTTAAAAAGAAATCCTATTAAATCAATAAGATGTCCTTATTAAATTTCAAAAATAAATCTTATTATATCTATAATATTTCTTTTTAAAAACCAAGAAGTTTTGATAAGATTTTCTTGTTGTTTTTAAAAGTGTTCTTATAAAAACAATAAAATTCTTCTTAAAATTATGTGGTTTACTTAATAAAAAAAACTCATAGTTTTAATAAGATTTTCTCTATGGTTTTAATAAGACAATCTTCTTGGATGAAAACCATAGAGAAATCTTATTGATTTTCTTCTATTTTATTAGATTGTTTTGGCTCTGTGTAACAGAGGTGGGCATGAGTAAGACCGATAAGAGCCACATTAATATTTTTAATACCTTCCAAAGAGCCACACCGTACTTTAAATAAAGAAAAAACCTAAACAAATTTTAATAAACCCATCAAAAAATTAAGGAAGCAAAAAATTTGTAATTTTTTTAGTTATTTTTAAAAAGCTGTAACTTCTTAAAAATTATCATACCGGGATTTAAAACAAAAACCATTTATGGTGCAACCATAAGAAAAAGCACGCAACAAAGTTAGTTAGCTTAAATCATTTAGCTTAAATTTGGTTTATTTTTTATTATTCTAAGTCAATATTTTGCTGAGATTTCCTACTTTGAATGGAAGAGGATAGCTTTGTCTTTGATCATCAATATCTCAACAACTAATACCGCACAGAAGATTAAATTACGATTCTTAAGACCAAAGTAAATTTTCTACAAAAGCAATTTATTCGTTTTTTATTTTTCATTTTTGAATCATTGATTTCAGTTTAAAAAAAGTACAAAAATGGCTCTATGAAATAAGGCCCCAGGAAATAAGGCCCCAAACTTCAAATGAAATAATGCCCCAAACATTTATATACAAAACAACAACACAAATAAATGGGATGTTATTTCCTATGTTGGGGCTTTATTTCATTTTTTAAAAATGGTAAAGAGTAAAATGAAATAAGGCCCAATGATATTAATAAATAAAAGGGCTCTGCGCAAAAAGGCCCCAGAAAAAATGGCCACAAAATAAAAAATGAAAAAAGGCCCCAAATTTAAGGTATTTTTTCAATACGAAATATTGCCCCACCACATAAAATTAAATTTGGCCCCAAACTGAAACTGAAAAAGACACCAAATTCTTTCTGACAAAATTTTATTGAAATATTAAACATATTAAACATTAAATATTAAACATTAAAAAAAATATTAAATATATACATTTAATGTATAACTTTAGGTATAAAATAAGTTAGGTTTAAGTAAGTTTTTGGAGAACTTATCATTCTGGAATCATATATGAAAGAGGTATATTTTTTTTAATTTTGACAGCATAATGTGCATTTATGAAAATTTTCCTAGGTTTTTCATATTTTAATAAAATGGTTTCCCCTTGTACGGAATGTTAAAAGCAACATTATTTGGGGTGTTATTTTGATTTTTGTGGCCTTATTTAATTTTTTAAATTAGGGCTTAATTTCATTGTAAAATAGGCCACCAAAATTTCAACACTCCTTGAGGGTCAGACTTGGATACGGTTGATATAACAAATTTTCGCTTTTTGTTATTTAAAATTTACTGCAAATTTTTTAATTGAAAAAAATTTAAAAACTATGTCAAGTTTTGATATTTTTGCCGCGTAGTGAGGACATAATAAAAAATTATAAAATAAAATTAATTGTGAAAAATTTCATGGTAAAAGAAGGACCAGTGAACATTTCCTCGATCAAAAAATGATATATAGAAAAAAATTACTTAAAAAACTATAACAAAATATGAATAACGGCAAGATACCTGTAAAGCAAGAGTTAACTTTTTGGCGGAAGGAAAATTTAACGACGTTCACACTTCACAAGATCTCTTACGAGTAGGAACTTAAATTGGACTCTATAAAGTAACAAAGTTTTCTTAATAACTACATATTTGTAAATTAAGATAGATTTGCAAAACAATAATTATGTTATTTTATTATTGAGCTTATATGATGCTCAAACGATTTGGATTACAAATTTATAAAAATATTTAGTACAGGGGAATACCATTTTTTCAAATTCTGTATAAGATTAAGTGATATTAATTCATTAATGTCTACAAATAAAAATATTAACAATTTTGGGGTGTTTTCATTTATTGTGGGCTAATTCTTCATAAGTTTTGGGGTGCTATTTCTATAATATTGGGGTATTTTTTCCCAATGGAACTATACCCCAATTTTGGGGTTTGACTCCGTTTTAAGATTTGAGGCCTTTAATTTTGGGATGCATTTTTGTGCAGCCTTTTAAAAAACGGGCATATTTGGCTTTGGGTCCTTATTGCATCACATTGGGGCTAATTTCATAAGAAGTTGTTCTATAATGAAATAAAGCCCCAATTTTGGGGCCTTATTTCATTTCAGGTTGGGGCTTTACTTCGTCGAATTGGGGCTTTATTTCGTAGGGTGTTATTTCATAATGAAATAAAGCCCCATATTTGGGGCCTTATTTCGTTTCTGTTTTGGGGCCTTATTTCACAGAGCCACAAAAAATTACTTTTTCGGATGTTTTAAGAAACCAACCCTTATTTTGTAATTATTCGCTAAAAGTCCGGATCTGTTAAACTAAAAACTTTAAGCTTTAAAATGCTTTTTTTTAAAATACGATGCTTTTTCAAGAAGTAATAGCCTTTCAAAAATCACTATAAAAACTAGCAACTGTTCGTAGTTATTATCGACTGTCAACATTTTGTACAGATGTTCTTTCTCTTTAATAATAATATAAAAAGTTGTTTTATCTCTTTGCTTTGTGTAGAGTCCCTTGAAAAACAAAATTGTTTTGCTTCTCCTAAAAATTTAAAAATTTACAGTTTGGCTCTTTTGTTTATAGGGTGCAATATGTACCCATCTTTTTCTTACACACTAATAACAAAAAAAGAAATAATTAATTTCCAGTTTAAATAACGTAAATAACATAAAAAAACAAAAACGAGATTAAAACAAATATTTGGCCAATATTTGAAAACTTTTTTCTGTATTGGTTAAAGCCGTTTGCAACAGCAACAACTAAAAAAACTACAATTCGAATAGGTGACTTTGACATGTAGCTCAACTTCTCTCCATTCTGAGCTTACCTTGTAATTGAGTCATGAAGAAAAAGTACTACATAATTAAAGAGAACGTCTAGTAAAGAAAAACAGGGTTCACACTATCGAATTATTCTTCAAATCGTTGATCCAAAAACTATAGAACAACATTAAATTCCATGGAATTTGACAGAAATAAAAATTTTAAATTTTTTTATATAAATTTAAAATAAAACAATGCCGCATTTCACTTAACAAAGAGCCGCATTTGCCCACCGTTGGATTATAACAATATGTAGTACCTTTTATTTCTTAAACTTTATATAGGACTACTCTAGTTGTTAATTAATCGTTGCTGGCTCAAGACTCAAGCATTAACTCTCTCACATGCACCACACACCCACTTACACCTACACAAACACACACACACACGTCATAAAACCAAGTACATACTTGCCAATCTTTGAGTGCTATGATTGCCATAGAACTATGAATAAATTTAAGCAATCAAATAAAATTTTACTCAAAATTCATATCCAAGTTTTGATATTTTAGAACCAAATATGTTTGAATGTGTTGCATGTACTTTTGTGTGCGAGCCCACCAGGAAATGTGAGCATTCTCGGATGTTACCAGAAAACATTCCATGGAATGTAGGAAGCACTCCCCTTTGTTGCACACTCCATTGCTTTTTTAACATAGCATGTCATTAGAGGGAAACATTCCTCCCCGCTGTGTTAAAAAGTCATGTGGAAACATTTCTCTCCGGTGTCCTCAAAAGTGAATTGGAAGCAGTCCTCTGCCCCGTTTTAAGAATTAATGTGGAAACATTCCTCTCCCTTGTTATGAAAATGGATTCGGCCAGGATTCGAACCCGGGACCCCTGAGCGAGAGTCGAGCGCGCTACCACTAGACTATCGAATTCTACAATAAGTGGCTAGAAAACAATGATATTAATATTTTCTATGCTTGACAATAAATAAAAGTTTCTACATGCATTCTAAAAGAAGCGGTTTGGAAACAATATAAATACAAAACTACCCTTAAGCTTTCAAAAGATACGGTGGGGAATGTTTCTTTATCACTTTAAGATGGAAGCCTTCCGATTTTTCCTGGAGGGAGTGTACAAAGTATATATGTGTGTGTGTGTGTGTGTGTGTGTGTGTGTGTGTGTGTGTGTGTGTCTTTGGAACTTTTGGCTAGCAATGTAAAAGAGCATCCAGCTTTTATTAAAGTGCTTTATGCACTTAGTTTTGGATTGCAAATTTTTGGCTTGGCTATCGTGTGAATTTTTATATAGAGAATTTTAAAGAGCCTCTATATACACATTTTATCTCAATGTGTGTACTCTCATTCATGAGTACACAAAAAGTTTTTGTGGAATTTTATGAAAAAGTGTTAAATTTTAAAATAAATGAGTCATAACTGTCATAAACTGTTATGGAATTATGAAAAAAAAAATTTTTTCTTTACCATGTAACCAAATAACAAAGTTGAAAGCAATTACTTGAACATGTTTATTCTTCCACTTATTATCATTTTTCCATAAAAATCACATGCACATATATTAAAATTTAATCTGTGAAAATACAAGCGTGTGTGCGAATTTATACTTCTGTGCGTGAGTTTGCTTTGAAATTCATGTGACTTTGCTGCTTCCCCAGTAAATGTCCTTAATTAAAAAACTCCATGTGTTTGCTTTAAATGTCCAATTGAAATCAAAAGTCCAAATATTAATGAAAGTACTCCAAATACGAAAATATATAAAGTGTTTTTACAGTGCACTCGCGATAACGTGAACTAATTAAAATCAGAAGAGTTCACGTTTGCGAATGCCAAAGTTTGGGGAAAAAATTATTTTTTTTTATCACCATTTCGGCCTACATATGCCATAGTATGTCTAGATTCAAACTTACTTTTCTGAAGAAACCAAAGAAAGATTTATTTAAAAAATTAAATTCATATATAAGAAAATAAAAAAATCAATGGAAAAGAAAGTGTTCACGTAATGCAGAGCTTGATTTAATTATTATAGGTTATCCATTCGTTTGACAACACCCGTAACTATGTAAACAAAAATATATTCTCTCTCAAATATTAATGGCAATCAAGGTTTTGTGGTCTTCTCTGAAAAAAATTATGTTTCAGTGTTTCGTTGTGCATTTTTTTTTAAAGTAGTTTTCCTATATTATTGCTGTTATCAGAAAAAAAATTAGGGCACGATTAGAATAACTGGAGCGCTGCTATTTTAAAATGGTTTATCAAGCAAGAAATCGATACCCCAACTAGTTATCGACTTATCGATTTTTTAAAATTTTTTGCTTGGTACAATATCTGTTCCATAAAATATCTATTATCCAATAAATGTAAAAGATTGACATGTCATTTGAAAGATAATGCAAGTATCTATCTTTTAAAAATATAAACAAAATAAATTTGAAAACAAAAGAAGAAAACCTTAAAAGCGTCTTCAATAGAATCTGCCTCTATATTGAGTTTCAACCACCGCACATAAGAGACATTTTTAGAGTCAGAGCCTGAACAGAATCAAAAATCGTTGCCACCGACCATAGAAATAGCATAGATTCTAAGTCTGCGATTTATCGTTGCAGAAAACGAGCTGCGTATTTTGCATGTATTTTCCAACAACAACGAATCGTCGATCGCAACGATTTTTGATTCTGTTCAGGCTGTCAAACAGAATTTGCAAAACTCAAACTCTCTTATTATTGTTAAATTCTTTTCTGCCTTTGATCGCAATCGGGTTCTCAAAGAATTTGGAAAATATCGAAGAAGAACAAAATCAGCAGTTAATCTAAGAAATGCAGGGATTGACTCTGATAACAATATATACATCCACGAAAGCCTCAGCGTACCCAATCGTAAAATTTTACAAGCTGCAATTACTCTTAAACGCCAAAAGTATTTATATAATGCGTTTACTTTTCGTGGCTCGGTACACATTAGGATGGAGAAAAATGCAGATAGCATCTGCATCAGCAGTCTGGATGAACTGCATGATGCTGTTGAAACAACTCGTGAAGCTGTGTCTCCTACCAGATAACTTTAATTTAAATTTTATCTCAACTATTTTAGTTTTTTGTTTTAGTTTTTCTTATTTTCTAACTTATCTACTTTCGTTCCAAACAAATATGCTTTTAACTAAGTTCTTTCTTTCTTATTCTTCGTTTTACTATTTTGTAAAGATGTTTGATTGTATTGTTTTTGATCTTCATATGTTGACTATTATAAAAGATTTTTGCTATTCATCTGACTATGTTGTTAGTTGTTCCTATGAATTCTAGTGCTTCTTATGGTGTTGATGTTAATTGTAAACTGTTAATAGATATTTTGTGTAAACAGCGTGATGGTTTGTCTATAGTCCATTTTAATGCTAGAAGCTTAAACGAGTCAAAACTTGATTATGTAAGAACCGTTTTTGAAAATTCAAATGTGGACGTTATTTGTGTCTCCGAGACATGGTTTATTTCCGATATTCCCAACGCTTACTATAATATCCCTAATTATACTCTGTTTAGAAATGACAGAGCTGGTAGATGAGGAGGCGGAGTTGCTATTTATTGTAAATCATGCCTAAATTCAAACCTTATTAACAAGTCCTGTGAGTCTGAGGTTGAATTTATAATGTAGAAATTTTTGATGCCAATTTTAAAATTTTTGTCTCTTGCGTCTACAATCCTAACAGAAGTTATAGTGTTGAACCTTTTTTCGTTGATCTTTGTAATCGTGTGACTGACTTTGACTGTTATTCCATATGTGGTGATTTTAATGTGAACTTGCTCAACAAGGATAATGTATCTGATAGTTTTTATGTCAAAGTCAATGCGGCTGGAATGACAATAATTAACTCCTCTCTTCCGACTCGTTTTGCTCCTAATGCAACCCCTAGTCTAATCGATGTTTTTATACTTTCTGATGAGTCCTTGCTTCTACTTTTTGACCAAATTTCTTTTATCTCTGACCATGATCTACTTTTTTGTACTATTAATTGTAACGCTTGTCGTAATAATGTCCCAATGACTATTTCTTACCGTGACTACAATTCTATTGATTACTCAATGTTGTATGATAATTTGTCTCATATCTGTTGGAATGATTGTTGGTTCTGTGAGAATGTGGATGATAAATTAAATATTCTTGTTTCTCATGTCTGCTGTGCTTTTGAAAATTTCGTTCCTCTTCGTACTTCAGTAATCAAAAATAAGTCTTGTTCTTGGTTCACGTCATTTGTTAGTTTAGCCATAAAAAAAAAGGAATAAATTGTATAATAAATGGAAAAAGCACCATAATGCTGAAAATTGGGAGCATTTTAAGCGTGCCCGCAATGAAGCTGTATCAGCAATCAGACATTCTAAGAAAATATTTTTCCAACGTAAATTGAATTCTTACTTGCCATCCAAGGATTTATGGAAAAATATACGTAGTCTCGGCGTGTGCGGTAAATCTGATCTGAAGTGTGATATCAATCCTAATCTGTTAAATAATTTCTTTCTTTCGAATATCATAGCCTCGAATGATAATTATCAATGCGTTGATCATTAATTTCGTGATGAAGACAAATTTTCTTTTAAGCATGCTACTGAAACTGATGTTCTTAATTCTTTAATGAAAATAAAATCAAACGGTATTGGAGATGACGGTATTTCATTAAAATTCATTAAAATCATATCACCCTTTATTATAAAACCATTGACGCACATAATAAATCACTGCTTTACTACCTCTTGTTTTCCATCTTCATGGAAACTATCCACAGTTATACCAATTTCTAAAGTAACAGATATGAAAGATTATAGACCCATTAGTATTCTGTCTGCTCTTTCAAAAATCTGTGAATCTATTATGGCTGGCCAAATTAATCAGTATTTAAAATCAAATAATCTCCTATCACCATACTAATCTGGCTTTCGATCCGGACATAGCTGTGCAACAGCAACGTTAAAAGTTCTTGATGATATTCGTTCATCTTATGATGCAGGTCATATTACTTTGTTATGTCTTTTGGATTTTTCTAAAGCATTTGACTCTGTGAACCATTTTGTCTTAGTTAAAAAACTTAACTTTATTTCCAACTATCTTAATGGAAGAAAGCAAAGAGTAAAGATTGGCAACTGTTTTTCTGATTATAACGATGTTAAAATGGGTGTGCCCCAAGGCTCAATTCTTGGGCCTTTGCTTTTTAGTATTTTTATTAATAATATTTTTAAAGTGTGCAATAACGTAAGAATGCACGGCTATGCTGATGCTATTCAGTTATATACATCCAATCGCATCGGACTTGTTGAGGACTTATGTTGTAGACTAAATGAAGACCTAACTGCAATCGCAAAGTGGTCTATGTGATCTATGCCTTAATGCCAAAAAATCATATGTTCTTCCTATCTCTAGGGATAAACTTGACCACCAACAAATAGCACCGATCTTTTTAAGTTATAATTGCCTACTAATGGTTGATAAAGTTAAAAGTTTAGGTTTTTATATTAACTGTAGACTTTCAATCTCTGATCATGTTAACAATGTTGTTCAACGAGTTTACTACACGCTTCGATGTTTGCGAATGTCTGCTAAATTTACTCCGATTGAGACAAAAAAGAGGCTTGTTGTACAATTAATACTTCCAATCATATCTTACTCAGAACTAATATACAGCAATCTTGACTCGCGCTCTTCGCATAAAATTCAGGTGCTTTTGATGATGCAGCAAGATACGTGTTTGGCCTGAGACGCTTTGACCATGTATCTGAAGAGAGTAGAAGCATTTTAGGTTGTAGTATTACAAACTACTTAAATGCGAGAAATTGTTTATTTTTGCATAAATTAATTTCCTGTAAAACTCCCGCATACCTCTATGAGAAGTTACGCTTCAGTGTTTCTACTCGAACACACAACCTTATAATACCTAAATTAAATTCCCTACATACTAAGCGACTTTTCTTCATCAACGCCATCAAACTCTGGAATTCTTTACCTTCTAGTTTAAAATCTATTGTCAGCACGAATAAATTTAAGTCTTATGTTATGTTATACTTTTCAAACATCTAACTATCTATTACTTCTTTTTTCTAATTATTTATTTTGTCTTCTTACTATGTTTCATCTTTGTTTTTTTATTTATAAGACTGTCTATTTATTAAAATCATAAATAATATATCTAGTATTTTAAGTTTTTTTAAGTTGTCCAATTTTAAGTAGACAGTTGATTATGCATATAAATTTGTTGCACTATTAAAATAATAATTATATATTAAGTATTTTATGTTATTCTAAGTATTCAATTCTATGTTAACTGTTGATTATGCATATAATTCTGTTGTACTGTTAAAAGATCTCCTGTATCTTATTGTACTAATTAATATCTAATAAATATGAAATACGAAATATGTATATTTCTTGTGCTTTTAATTAGTAATAAAACCGTTATTTTGTCAAAAATTTGCAGCATTAAGATGTCAAAAATATATTTTGTATATAAAGCCTACATTTTTATCTTTCATTTAATGTATAGAAATCCATATTCGCTTTTTGAATTGACTCTAAGTTTAATTTAGTTGTTGCGATGATCAACTATTTAATGTAACTAGTATCGCCTGTGGTCGAAATTCGACCAACTGTCTGTAAATAAGTGAGCAAAAATGAACACTCACGTAGCGTATGTTTAGGCACTCTAGCGTAGATTTGAGAAAACAGAACATTAAAGATGCATAGCGAAGATGACAGCACTCGTTTGTCTTTTTTGTAGCGTTGAAGTTTGTGTACCTTACATAACATAAGCCCTTTACTATCTATATATATAAAAATAAAACGGTCCATCTATGAAATGCCATCACGGGCGAACGGCTGAACCGATTAGGCTGATTTTTTTTTATTCAATTCGAAATTTTTAGTAGATGGTTTATATAGAAAAAAAACTTAATTCGACAAAGGGGCATGGTACCTCCCATACAAATCGCAGATTAAAAATCCGATATTTCTGCTCCTATTATAGGTATTTGAACAAAATTTGGTACATCCGTTTAATGTATGCGTTCCAAGCTTTACTCCAAATATGGGCGGGATTGGACAAAGGGGCGTGGTACCTCCCATACAAATTACAAATTCAAAATCCACTATTTCTCCTACTGTTGTTGGTATCGGAATACAATTTAATATGAAGGGTTTAGTGTATAGTTTCTAAGTTCAACTACAAATATGGACGCAATTGGACAAATGAACGTGGTACCTCCCATACAAATTACGAATTTAAAATCCATTATTTCTGCTCCTCTTATAGGTATTTGAACAAAATTTGGTACGTCAGTTTAATGTACGCGTTCTGAGCTTTACTGCAAATATGGGCGGGATTGGACAAAGGGGCCTGGTACCTCCCATACAAATTTAAAAATGAATTATTTATTAACCTGTTAACGATATTTTAACAATTTGGTGTGTCCGTTTGGTGTAAATATTCTAAGCTATACTTCAAATATTGGCGGGATTAGACAAAGGCAAGAAATAACATTAATTTAGCCACAGCTACAAAAGTAGCATAGACAACAACCTGCAGTCATGTCGCCTTGCCATCGTTAAAATATTCACAAGTAGCATAGACAACAACCTGCAGTCATGTGGCCATGCCGTCGTTAAAATATTCACTTCCATATAAACACCTGATTACTATTTTTGACAGGTTGTGGCATGCTTAAATTTGTCATCCACGTTGCCTTTTTTTACTTCTCAATTTTTTTTTCATAGCCTAAGCTAAAACTTTAGGAAGTTCCTAATTAGTGCTATATGTGTTTACTGCAAAATGTGAAAATCTATATAAATAAAAATCAAATGTCGTTCGTTGGTAATTGCATCAGTTGAGAACGGCTGAACCGATTTGGATAATTTTTTTTTAAAATGTTCGTAATAGTCCAACTTAGGTTTTTACGGAAAGAAAAATTGACCACGCCCACTTTGCGCCCACTTTTTTTTGATTTATCTAAAATCGGAAAACGGCTGGACCGATTTGGATAATTTTTTTTTTAATGTTCATAGTAATCCAATTTAAGTTTTTTCGGAAAGAAAAATTGACCACGCCCACTTTTGCGCCCACTTTTTTCAATTTATCTAAAATCGGAAAACGGCTGGACCGATTTGGATAATTTTTTTTTCAAATGTTCGTAGTAATCCAATTTAAGTGTTTACTGAAAGAAAAATTGACCACGCCCACTTTTGCGCCCACTGTTTTGATATCTATATATATAAAATTAAGTGGCAAAACTTTCTGTTCGCATACTCCTCCTAGACGGCTTGCCCGATTTCAATGAAATTTTCAGGGGTGATTGGGGTCTGTGTGGAGGGTGTACATAAGAAATTGCATGTGTGTATCTTTGCAGGTTTTGTACCACACCCCCTTTTGTCGCCCACAAATCAATAAAAATGCTGTATTTAAGACGGTTTTGGTCGTATGAAATTAAAATTTGGTAAATAAGTTCGTATGATAGCTATAATTAACTTTGAAAAAATGGGCGTGGTCACAATTCATCTACGCCTACTTTAAAGAAAATATCAAAATACTTCGAAACCATTGGTCCGATTGAGCTCAAATTATGTAAGTACGCTTTGCTTTGAGTACGAGATGGTTCAAGGGGCAATGCCACACCCCCTTTTACCTCCCACATATAAATAAAAAATTGTTGTTATCGAATAGCTTTAGTTAGAGTTATGGGTCGCACAGCTTAGAAATTCGGTATTCGACCACAATTTATACGTACCGTTTCTGTGATGAAATTTTATGGGAGTGGACAAGGGGGGGGGCACCTCCGATACAACCCAAATTTGTGATATCGAATAGCTTTGAAGTTATAGGAATTCATATTTGGAATTCAGTTTTTGACCTCAATTTACACACGCAGTTTCAATGGTTTTATTTTATGGGCGTTGGACAGGGAGGCGTGACATCTCCCTTACAACCCAAATTTGCGATATCGTATTGCTTTGAAGTTAAAGGTTGATAGCGTAAGAATTCGGTATTCGACCTAAATTTATACATGCATTTTCAATACTTACATTTTGTCGTCGTAGGGCAAAGGGGAGTGGCACTTCCCATACAACCCAACTTTGTGCTATCAAATAGTTTTAGAGTTATAAGTCGTACAACGCCGAAATTCAGTAATCGACCTCAATATACACATGCAGTTTCATTGATTCAATATATGTTCATTGGTAAGAGGGGCGTGGCACCTCCCATTTAACGTAAATTTGCGATATTGAATATCAGCGTCAGAATTCAGTATTCGGCCCCAATTTATACATGCAGTTTCATTAATTACATTTTATGGGCGTACGACAAGGGGGCGTGAAACCTCCTATTTAACCCAAATTAGAGATATCAAATAGCATTGGGGTTATAGGTCTCACAGCTTTGGAATTCAGTATTGGACCTCAATGTACACATGCAGTTTCATTGATTACATTTTATGAGCGTTGATCAAGGGGGAGTGGCACCTCCCATACAACGAAAATTTGTGATATCGAATAGCTTTGTAGTTCAAGGTCGCACAGCGTCGGAACTCAGTATTCGACCAAAATTTACGCTTGCAGATTTCCTGATAAAATTTTTTAGAGTTTGTCGGGGGGGCGTGACACCTCCAATTTAACCCAAATTTGCGATATCGAATAGATTTGGAGTTATAGGTAACTCAGCCTCAAAATTTAGTATTCGACCTCAATGTACTCATGCAGTTTCATTGCTAAAATTTTATGGGCGTAGGGAAAAGGAGAGTGGCACCTCCCATACAATCAAAATTTGTGCTATCGAATAGTTTTGGAGTTATATATCGCACAGTTTTGGAATTCGGTATTCGACCTCCATGTAGACATCCAGTTTAATTGATTACATTCCATTAGCGGTGATGAAGAGAGAGTGGCACTTCCTATACAACCCAAATTTGTTATATCGAATAGCTTTGTGGATATAGGTCGCACAGTCTCAGAATTCAGTATTTGACCTCAATTTAGACATGCTGTTTAACTGATAACATTTTATGGGCGTTTGAATAGGGAGAGTGGCAGCAACGCGCCGGGTTTCAGCTAGTAATCTCATAAAAATGAACACAATCTTTGTCATTCCGTGGCTCCACTGGAAGAACCGCTTAGCAGAAATCTGTTCAACAGAGCTTATATCTCTCCCGAATTAACCTCTAGAGGTGTTAAATGTATGAGCTTGTTCTATTATTAATCCTACCAAAGTTTCTTTCAAACATATCCACCCCCTTTCAGTCAGCTTTTATGCAACCAAAAAACTCAATAAATGAAGAAAATTGCTGGAAATAGTTTAAGACATGAGTGGATAAAGGTGATATGTCGCAAAATTTTAATTTCGAGAAAATTGAGTGCAAACTTTGTGAAGAAGTTCTTTTCTAAAATAGCCACAAACATGGTTGTTTTAAGGTTTAAAATTGTGTGAAAATCCGAAAATGCGACATATCACCTTCATTCAAATTTATAATTTTTGTCTAAAGTCAATTCAATATGATTTGATACCCGGCTCTTCCGCTGGACTCCTCAAGTATAAAATATATCTGTGTCTACAGGGAATAACGACTAAGCTCAAAATGTCGTAAAAAAGCGATATGGCATTTTCTTCATTGCCAATCTTTGATAGAATGCAGGAAAACAATTTTTGCTCAGAATAACTACTTAATTCTGCACCTATTACCGTTTGTAACGTAAAAAGTTTGGAATTAGTACAATAAAGATATCGTTTTTTACGATAATTTGAGTTAAGTCGTTATTCCTTGTCGACACAGATATAATTTGTCGAAAATAATCAGCCCTATCATGAATAATTTATCACGCGGAACCGGAAAAGGGAGTTTTCATTTTTAAGACAAAGCTTAAGAATATTTTGGAAATTTTTAATGCAAACTTGGTCATCAACGGTTTATCAACAAATTTGCATTAAAAATTTCCAAAATGTTCTTAAGCTTTATCTTAAAAATGTAAACTCCCTTTTTCGATTTCGCGTAAAAAATTATTCATGATAGGGCTGAATATCGTAATATTTTCTAAATTCAAAACGATATCGCTAAATATTAACTGTTGTTATCTGGTTCGCTGATTATAAATGTAAGTTAGCCATTTATCAGCTTTTCGAAAAAAGCAAGACTTGCACAAATCCTAAATTTACCAATATTTAAGCATTGACAGCATTAACCCATTTCCGGCGGCCCCTTAACTGCCGGGCCAAAATCGATATAACTTCGTCCAGAGTCTATATATTGCTCTAAACTTCATCTGGCAAAATTAAAAATGTGTACCTCCACAGGTAAAGGCTGGGCAGCCTGGTGCATTTTTGCACCACTAGCTGCATCACATACCTTCACAGCCGTACCTACCCATTTTAAAACAGCAAACGGGCTCTAAATTTATTTTAACATAAAATTTAAAACTTATAATAGTTACTTTTGAAAATCCATTTTCGACATTGCGATTTGAAATATTTTCCGGAATTTTCAAAAATTAAAAAAAACCCAAAAATTGGGACGTGCTCTGGGCATAAAATCCAAGTAATGTATATTGTCAAAGGAACATACTAACATAATCCCTATAGTGCCAGGTAATATCACTTTCGCGCTCACCTGGAGAAAATTCCAAAGTTACTGATGCAAAAATGCACCAGTAGCTGGAAATGCGTTAATTAGAAAGTATGCTTTGTTTAACCACTTATTAAGGAAATTTATTTATAATTACAATTTAAAGAAAAAATTAAGATTGCACAACTTCACTAAAATTTAAGCACTCAACGATAACAAACGATAACCAAAACACTAATAGTTAAAAATAACAATGAAATAAATTAACACCTATGTTATCTTGCCGCTTGTTTGGTCTGTTGATTATGCAGCCAGCCAATGCGCCAACTTGTAGCTTCAGGAAAGTTATACTTTCGGTCTGGCGAACGTTCATAGCGCAGTGCCAGATATGCACCACGTTGACCACTTTTCAACAACTCACGTTCGCCATCGGGTACCGCCTTCATGGCTGCACCCGAGCTGTTGTGGGTGGCCATGAAGTGTAGTTCATCGGGCGAGAGATCGTATGCGAAATCGCTTGACTGCTTGGCCGAGCGGTTGCGAATGCGCAATCCCGTCGTGATGAACGATGAGAATGGTGAACGATTGTTGGTGGATGCCGAGGCTGACGATGCTGTTGAAGATTTCATCACTCTCGTTGCGGTTATCTTCGTTGTTCTCGGTGATGCGGCTGCTAGTGTAGTTTTTCTCTCACGGCCTGCGGCAGCTGTTATTGCTTTTGCTGTTGTTAATGGTTTGGCTGTTAATGCTTTTGCTGCTGTTTTTGTTGCTTGCAACCTTGCCACCGTGTTGGCAGTTTGTAATTTTGATAAAGACATATTTCGAAACCAAAATTTTTTTAAACCAATCGAAATCTGAGAATTTAAAACTATTTGCGAAAACAAATTTTAAAAAAATAATTTAATGAAGTTTAGTTCAAAGCCTTTGTCTAACCGAAATCTTATATCATAAACTCCAACGATTTCAGCATAGAGACAAAAGTAAGGGTAGCTTCAGGTTTTTAATCCTCCAGAAGATAACCTTGAAATCTCCATTGGCAGGGTCAGGATTTGAAAAACCTGATGGCGCTTGCAGTTTTGGACTGACCCCAGGAAGCGCATAGCAAAGACGGTAGAGAAAATTCTTAAAGGGCTTACACATTAACGAACTTGTTCGTCGAACAAAATGGCGCGGCGAACCTGTTGGAAAAAGCTAGCGTTCAAATTGAACGAACATGTTCGTCGAGCATGCGATTTTTTCAAATTTTGTGTTTATCATTTTGTTATAGATATTGATAACGCAGCAACATGAACAATAAAGAAAACGCGTATGCTTTCATTATTTTAGCTCTTTGCAGCTTTCATTTCAGGTATGACGCTTACATTCAAATTATAGAACACGTTCGTCGCACAACTCTTGTTCGACGGAGAAAATCAAAAATTTTTGGCAACAAGCCAACAGGTTCAACGAACTGTCGAACTAGCTTCTTAACTAGCGAACTGGCTCGAGCTTGGTCGCCGCTCGACAAACCTGCTCGCTGATGAGTAAGCCCTTTTAAGCTTAGTATGCTGTAGGAACGAAACTTTTTGGGCATATAACTCTACACGCGAAATTTTGGTGTAGAGTCAAAATTTTTGTGTGGAGAAAAAGCACTTGCTGTTCTGGTTGACAGATTCATATTTTTATTGCTGCAATTTTATATCCTATAAAAGGCAAGAATACTCATTAATAAACTATATAAATGCAACAATAAATTTGTTAACTAACAAATTCAACACATAAACATACTTACTGCTTATTTTTTATTGTTGAATGGCAAATTTCCGCGCCAATTAAATGTACGGGCATAGAATCGACAGCGAAATTTTGATATTTCAACTCTCCGCTCACGAATGAAAATTTGGCAACATAGCAATAATTTTCGCTTCTACAGCGTACTAGCTGGCGAAAAAAATTTCGCTGCCTGTTTGTTGTCAAAAATCTCAATGATTTTATATTTCTTATGGAAATTTTTTTTTTCGTTCCTACAGCTTACTAAGCTTTAGAAAAGGCACTTTAGATGCATTTTTAATATCCGAAGAAAAGTGTGGCCTGTAATATTTCATAATTTTACCTATCAAAGCAAAATAACTAAAAAAAACATAAAAAAGGAAAGATATGAAGATACACAGAAGGTTATTAGAGAACAGCTGAAAGGTGTTCAAAAACTTTCACGTGAGTGTGTTCATGTTGTAAATGCGCTATAGATTAATAGAAAGGTGCATGTCACACACAGCGGACACGGACAAATTTGTTGTTGTTTTCGCGGGTAAAAGAAAAAACTGGAAATTGAGAGAGCTTCTCAGTCATCAAAAAATTTCAAGGCAACCGAGAAAAATGTTCACGGCCCAAAGCTGAAAACAATTTGGACAACGGTTGCATTTTCTTGATGTTTTACGTTTAGTAGTAATAAAACTACACAGCAGTAGGAAATGTACTATTTGAATTCATCAGTAATGCGATGTTTGTTGTTTAGTATTGAATTGTACGCTGCTAGTGCTATACATGGCTTGAATGGTATTTATTTATAAAAAGAAGAAGAATACTTGATGAACATGCAAAATGCAGCCCGACTAGCTGCAGCAAATGGATTCAACTGAACAGCTGAATATTATTAGTGATTGTTGTGAATGTAGTATTAATGATTTAATATATTGTTTTTTTAGTGATTGTGTAGTTTTTATAATTAAAAATATGAACGTAAAATGTGTATATGATGTTATTTATAAAAACGTATACATTTGTTAACTATATTTTCCATTTATAAACTATTCCATTGCATATATGAAAGTAACACGTCATTGTATATTGTATTTTTAGTGCTTGTATGTACAGCTGCAGTTGTCTCTTTCACCCTTGTATTTTAGGACAATCGTCAAGAGAAAATGTGAGCAGTAAATTTACTGATAGTATAACTGATCAAGCTAGTCATACATTACAGCCGCGTAGTTAACAAATAGACTGTTTATATATATATACATCTAGTAATATCGTTTAAATCGTTAAAATTTACAATATTCTAAGAGATAAGGTTATAGCTATTAATTGGAGTAGAAATACTACTAAAATGTACTAAAATAATTTCAAAGCCAACCGGCTTTGTGGGATATTCATAAAAAAATTTTAAATGCTTTATCATCAGTGAATCTTAGCTCCTTTGATAAATTTATCATCCCTTTCTTATGTCTGCCAATTCTCCATGGCTTAATCCAGCAGGATCTTTTTTCACTTTTTTTAACTCCATCCAGAGTTTCATCAACTCAACAATTGTTTTTATTGTGACCATATCGTTGTCATCTATATATGTGGATACACTTCCTGCATACATATTGGCCAATGTTATTAATTTTAAACCCCGGAGATCAGAATTTAACCCATCAATTTTAAATGCAAATAAAACCACTTATAAACAACCTATAGAGGGTAGCCGTTTTATTGAATCGATTGCATAAAGGAACATTGCCTGCACGAAATGGTTGCAAAAACGTAGTAAATTTAGCTTCCGCCATTATCGAACAAAACAATGAGAGAGAGGGAAAAAATGGCGAAAATTCCAATGTTTGACGGAGAAGCAGACAACGTATGACATGCCCCAAAGCTGATTCCAAAGATGTATCGAATAAACAAGGAAATGAGAGGTTGAGAGATACTTATGCCTATTAGCAATCTGAGTTGATCTATTCCTTGATTTCTACAAAGCCTTAAAAGTTCAAATAAATAATCAGACTCCTTTCTGAATATGAATGATTTTATGCAGCAGCAGTAAAGTATGAAAATTTAACAACCCGCTTGTAAAAATGTGTTGGTGATGATATTGTAATGCAGAATTGTAAGCGGGGGTTGACAAAATCTTGTTTGTGCTCAAATTATTTTCTTTTCATTGTTCAAGGTTAGGTGAGGTTAGGCAAATAAGGTCCAGAGACCTGCAACGAGTAGTTATTGGGGGTTGGAATTAATTTTAAAAGTTTTTTTCGGTTTTTGAGCATTTATTTAGAAACAACGGTACAATGTATATTATTCAAAGTATTGTCCATCGTTAGCTACGACATTTTCCCATCTTTCTGGCAGCATATGGATTCCGCGCCGGAAGAACGATTCGTCTTTTGAGGCAATCCACGAATCGACCCATTTTTTGGTATCCTCGTAAGAAGTGAAGCGCTGCTCAGCCAAGCCATGCGTCATCGATCTGAATAGGTGGTAGTCGGAAGGGGCTATGTCTGGGCTATAAGGCGGGTGGGGTAGCACATCTCAATTCAGCGCCTCCAACGTTTCCTTGACGGTTCTTGCAACATGTGGCCGTGCGTTGTCACGTTGAAAAACCACTTTGTCGTGTCTTTTGGCATATTCCGGCCGTTTAACCTTTAATGCTCGGCTCAATTGCATCAATTGTTGTTGGTAGCGTTCCCCAGTGATGGTTTCGTTAGGTTTTAGCAGCTCATAGTACACGACACCCTTCTGATCCCACCAAATACACAGCATAAGCTTGGCGCCATGAATATTCAGCTTGGCCCTCGATGTTGATGCATGGCCGGGTGGTCCCCACGATTTTTTTCGCTTAGGATTATCGTAATGGATCCACTTTTCATCGCCAGTGACAATACGATGCAAAAAACTCTTCCTTTTATGCCGTTGAAGCAGTTGTTCGCACATGCAAATCGCCGTTCAACGTCTCTCGGCTTCAACTGGTACGGCACCCAATTTCCTTGCTTTTGAATCATTCCCATGGCCTTCAAGCGTTTGCCGACCGTTGATAAGTCGACTCCCAATGATTCTGACAATTCTTGAAGGGTTTGACACGGGTCTTCATCGAGCAAAGCCTCCAATTCCTCATCTTCAAACTTTTTCGGCTGGCCCGGACGCTCTTTGTCTTCCGTATCAAAATCACCACTTTTAAACCGACGGAACCAGTACTCACAAGTAGAAATCGATGGAGCATAGTCCCCGTAAGCCTCAGTAAGCGTGCGTTGTGCTTCAACCGCTTTTTTCTTCAAATGGAAGCACAAAAGTAAACCTTCCCGCAAATTGCGTTTTGTTGGAACGAAAGTCGACATGTTCACAGAGAAAAAAATATATGTTGTTTACACTTCAGTGGAATGACACATACTAAAAAATGAAGCTTAGACAATGTGCTTTGAAATGAATATAGTCACAGGTGTGCCCGATGCGATCTATTGATAGTTACGCCATCTCTTAGAAAACCTTTAAAACTAATTCCAACCCCCAATATAAATTGAGTTGACTCGAGTATATACGTATTAATTTGCCTTCTACTTCATATTCGAACTCATTCCAACATGTTGTTATACGTATAACACGCAGCTTAATTGTAATGCTTCATAAGCCATACTCCAACGCCAAGTCGTACGTAGTCGATAACAAGTTGCGTACAACATGTTAATGGCCTTCAAACGAATTATCGTGACTTTTGTAGGGTTGCCATCTTTGACGTAAGTTAAGAATTTTAGTTTGAATCTTATTACTGAATTATTCTGATGTTATTGATTGTGTCGTAACACTATACATAACGGTACGATATGAAGAGCTACGGGATTGTTTTATATAACTTTTTAGAGCGCCATTATTCTTTCGATTGCTGACTGCATCAAAGCGTATTAAGTAAGTTTAAAATATGTTGTCAACACCTGAATATATAAAATACCCTAGGAAAATTTAAATCAAATAAAAAATCAAATCAGGCTTGGCTTAGCAAACATATAAAAATATATTCATGAAAATGTTCAGAAATTATTATCGATTCATACGCACGTTCATTTCTTTTAAATATATATAATTCGGTTTTCTCGGTTCGATATAATTTGTTGTATGAATTTATTAATCTATATATATAAAAATAAAACGGTCCATCTATGAAATGCCATCACGGGCGAACGGCTGAACCGATTAGGCTGATTTTTTTTTTATTCAATTCGAAATTTTTAGTAGATGGTTTATATAGAAAAAAAACTTAATTCGACAAAGGGGCATGGTACCTCCCATACAAATCGCAGATTAAAAATCCGATATTTCTGCTCCTATTATAGGTATTTGAACAAAATTTGGTACATCCGTTTAATGTATGCGTTCCAAGCTTTACTCCAAATATGGGCGGGATTGGACAAAGGGGCGTGGTACCTCCCATACAAATTACAAATTCAAAATCCACTATTTCTCCTACTGTTGTTGGTATCGGAATACAATTTAATATGAAGGGTTTAGTGTATAGTTTCTAAGTTCAACTACAAATATGGACGCAATTGGACAAATGAACGTGGTACCTCCCATACAAATTACGAATTTAAAATCCATTATTTCTGCTCCTCTTATAGGTATTTGAACAAAATTTGGTACGTCAGTTTAATGTACGCGTTCTGAGCTTTACTGCAAATATGGGCGGGATTGGACAAAGGGGCCTGGTACCTCCCATACAAATTTAAAAATGAATTATTTATTAACCTGTTAACGATATTTTAACAATTTGGTGTGTCCGTTTGGTGTAAATATTCTAAGCTATACTTCAAATATTGGCGGGATTAGACAAAGGCAAGAAATAACATTAATTTAGCCACAGCTACAAAAGTAGCATAGACAACAACCTGCAGTCATGTCGCCTTGCCATCGTTAAAATATTCACAAGTAGCATAGACAACAACCTGCAGTCATGTGGCCATGCCGTCGTTAAAATATTCACTTCCATATAAACACCTGATTACTATTTTTGACAGGTTGTGGCATGCTTAAATTTGTCATCCACGTTGCCTTTTTTTACTTCTCAATTTTTTTTTCATAGCCTAAGCTAAAACTTTAGGAAGTTCCTAATTAGTGCTATATGTGTTTACTGCAAAATGTGAAAATCTATATAAATAAAAATCAAATGTCGTTCGTTGGTAATTGCATCAGTTGAGAACGGCTGAACCGATTTGGATAATTTTTTTTTAAAATGTTCGTAATAGTCCAACTTAGGTTTTTACGGAAAGAAAAATTGACCACGCCCACTTTGCGCCCACTTTTTTTTGATTTATCTAAAATCAGAAAACGGCTGGACCGATTTGGATAATTTTTTTTTTTTAATGTTCATAGTAATCCAATTTAAGTTTTTTCGGAAAGAAAAATTGACCACGCCCACTTTTGCGCCCACTTTTTTCAATTTATCTAAAATCGGAAAACGGCTGGACCGATTTGGATAATTTTTTTTTCAAATGTTCGTAGTAATCCAATTTAAGTGTTTACTGAAAGAAAAATTGACCACGCCCACTTTTGCGCCCACTGTTTTGATATCTATATATATAAAATTAAGTGGCAAAACTTTCTGTTCGCATACTCCTCCTAGACGGCTTGCCCGATTTCAATGAAATTTTCAGGGGTGATTGGGGTCTGTGTGGAGGGTGTACATAAGAAATTGCATGTGTGTATCTTTGCAGGTTTTGTACCACACCCCCTTTTGTCGCCCACAAATCAATAAAAATGCTGTATTTAAGACGGTTTTGGTCGTATGAAATTAAAATTTGGTAAATAAGTTCGTATGATAGCTATAATTAACTTTGAAAAAATGGGCGTGGTCACAATTCATCTACGCCTACTTTAAAGAAAATATCAAAATACTTCGAAACCATTGGTCCGATTGAGCTCAAATTATGTAAGTACGCTTTGCTTTGAGTACGAGATGGTTCAAGGGGCAATGCCACACCCCCTTTTACCTCCCACATATAAATAAAAAATTGTTGTTATCGAATAGCTTTAGTTAGAGTTATGGGTCGCACAGCTTAGAAATTCGGTATTCGACCACAATTTATACGTACCGTTTCTGTGATGAAATTTTATGGGAGTGGACAAGGGGGGGGGCACCTCCGATACAACCCAAATTTGTGATATCGAATAGCTTTGAAGTTATAGGAATTCATATTTGGAATTCAGTTTTTGACCTCAATTTACACACGCAGTTTCAATGGTTTTATTTTATGGGCGTTGGACAGGGAGGCGTGACATCTCCCTTACAACCCAAATTTGCGATATCGTATTGCTTTGAAGTTAAAGGTTGATAGCGTAAGAATTCGGTATTCGACCTAAATTTATACATGCATTTTCAATACTTACATTTTGTCGTCGTAGGGCAAAGGGGAGTGGCACTTCCCATACAACCCAACTTTGTGCTATCAAATAGTTTTAGAGTTATAAGTCGTACAACGCCGAAATTCAGTAATCGACCTCAATATACACATGCAGTTTCATTGATTCAATCTATGTTCATTGGTAAGAGGGGCGTGGCACCTCCCATTTAACGTAAATTTGCGATATTGAATATCAGCGTCAGAATTCAGTATTCGGCCCCAATTTATACATGCAGTTTCATTAATTACATTTTATGGGCGTACGACAAGGGGGCGTGAAACCTCCTATTTAACCCAAATTAGAGATATCAAATAGCATTGGGGTTATAGGTCTCACAGCTTTGGAATTCAGTATTGGACCTCAATGTACACATGCAGTTTCATTGATTACATTTTATGAGCGTTGATCAAGGGGGAGTGGCACCTCCCATACAACGAAAATTTGTGATATCGAATAGCTTTGTAGTTCAAGGTCGCACAGCGTCGGAACTCAGTATTCGACCAAAATTTACGCTTGCAGATTTCCTGATAAAATTTTTTAGAGTTTGTCGGGGGGGCGTGACACCTCCAATTTAACCCAAATTTGCGATATCGAATAGATTTGGAGTTATAGGTAACTCAGCCTCAAAATTTAGTATTCGACCTCAATGTACTCATGCAGTTTCATTGCTAAAATTTTATGGGCGTAGGGAAAAGGAGAGTGGCACCTCCCATACAATCAAAATTTGTGCTATCGAATAGTTTTGGAGTTATATATCGCACAGTTTTGGAATTCGGTATTCGACCTCCATGTAGACATCCAGTTTAATTGATTACATTCCATTAGCGGTGATGAAGAGAGAGTGGCACTTCCTATACAACCCAAATTTGTTATATCGAATAGCTTTGTGGATATAGGTCGCACAGTCTCAGAATTCAGTATTTGACCTCAATTTAGACATGCTGTTTAACTGATAACATTTTATGGGCGTTTGAATAGGGAGAGTGGCAGCAACGCGCCGGGTTTCAGCTAGTTTTAAATAAATATTCAAACGCTAATTTATATAGCGTGTTTTTAGTTCAGCGTGTTTATAAATAATTATACAAAATTTAAGAAAATAAATATTTTTGTACGCATAACCTTAACAATAGTGGTTTACCACTTATTGATGATTTTAATGACTGAATTAAAATTTTTTATTTTAAGCTTTTATTTTATGCTTATGATTTTCATGATTTTGAAGTGTGTTAATATAATTATTTTAGTTAGTATAAATAAACAAACCTCATTAAATTGATATGTCTTATTAATTTTTCCGAAGAAGCTCCCTTTATATACAAGGTGTGTTGTCTTCGTTTTTGCACCATGGCATAAATCGCACAGAAAAGTTCCATAAAGAAATGTTTACCGCAACTTAAATAAAGGCAAGTAATTTATATTTATTTCATTAAAAAAAATTTGGTGGTAACCCTTTTACTCTTCTAACAGCGACAGAAACAGAGCGTTAGTTCAAAACAGCCACAGCGTTTTCATAGAAAAATACGCTAGTAATGAGCTATGGGACTGCTACTTGAGCTATGGGACTTCTGTTTGAGCTATGAGTATTTGGTATGATTTATAACAAGGCTTGATGTTGAAGTCAGTATTAGGTTGAACTATGACGTTCGATTGATGGATCAAACAATGAACGATGTGTTACTCTCTGAAGCAAGAGTGCTTCGAGTGGTAGTGGTGGTTGTTGTTTGATGTGCACGTATAACTATTATATTTTGCATGAATCACTATAAGTCGCAAAAACATGACTCGTTGCAGGTCTCTGATAAGGTCGTGCACCATTACCGGCGTTTCCGCGATGGCCTATAGGTAAATTGCGAGTCCCTTTTTATTTTTTGTAGTACCATGTTAAGCATTATTTCGATTATTTTTCAAACCACTCTTATTATGAATGATTATTTTTTATGAACCTTCAGATGTCTATTCGCAGTAGTGTATTCGCTAAATCTTCCAGGTCTTTGAAAAATCTGTTCCCAAATATCGGAGTCGACGATTCTGTAGACTTAGACATTCTCACAGAAGGTGAGTTATTGTTTCTGTCTCTTCCGGATCCTTGCAGCTCCGACAGAAGTCTGGGGCTATTATGTTCATTCCATTGGCCATTGCCCCAATAGCGCAATGACCTGTTAGAACTCCAACAAGAATCCGGATTTCTCATTTGGCCAAAAGCAAAAGGCTTTCGGTTTTCTTTTCATTTAGCTCCAGCCAGAGCCTTCGAGATATGTTGCAGTCACCTCTGGAGGGCCAGTTAGTGTTAGCATTATCTCTGGCTTTAAGGTATATACTCCTTTTGACGACGCCTATTGGAATATGCACATATGTACTAGCTCTGTTTGTACTTGCGGCGGTTACTCAAATGTCAAATGAGTTTGTACTTGCGGAATGTCAAAACATGATCCTTAAAATAAAGTTTATTTTATGGATTTTAAAAACATTGTCCTGTGTTTTATGGCAATTTATAGTTCTCCGCCGCTAAAAAACACCCTTTTTTACATGGCCATGGGCGTCCACAGGGGGTAGGCACTTGCCTCCCTAGGCAGTGGACATTTTTTAAATATCTTCATATTAATCAAAAAGCCGTTAGTTACAATAAAAAAAATTTTACGGGAGAGTCAAAAAACTTTCTTAATTGTAATTTTAATTGTAAGTAGCGCTCAAACTTAGGGATTTTAGAACTTTTTTAATAAAAACGTCGTTTTTAGTTGTAGGAGTGTAAAATTTAGCAGTAAAATGAATTTTGATAAGGTGCATCAACAATCAATCAAAAAGTCGACTTTAAGTTTATTGTAACTTGCGGCTTTTTTGATTTTATATGACGATATTTTCATTATATGTGTTAATATATTTTAAAGATAACTAAGGGTGTGTGTCAATCGGAAACTTTCGAGTCGGATGATCAAATTTTGACAGTTGGTAGAGCAATTTTTGGCATTTGTGAGGTGAATATAAATGTCAAAATTTGTGCTAGCCCCAGGAACTACTACAAATTTTGACAATCGAAAGCGAATTTTTGACACACTCAAATATAAGGAAAAAAAACAAAACGTCAATTTATAAAAATATTACAAGTTTACTAAATAAGTTGCAAGTACAAACACTCAAATTAAATATGTCGCAAATTGAAATAAAATGCAAATTAAATTAAACGTTTGCGCTTAAACACGACCGAAATGTGAAACGTCAAAATTTGTAATTGTCAAAATTTCATCGTCCATTTGACACAGCAAAAAAGACAAATTTATTTCAACACACAAAAATTCTATTCAACTTGATATTTTCTATCCTACCACGACTTATAAAAGTTTCCTTATGCCACACACCTTAAAAAAAGTATTTTTAAAAAAGTATTTTTAAGGTGAGTGGCATAAGGAAACTTTTCAGTCGTGGTAGGATAGAAAATATCAAGTTGAATAGAATTTGTGTGTGTTGAAATAAATTTGTCTTTTTTGCTGTGTCAAATGGACGATGAAATTTTGACAATTACAAATTTTGACGTTTCACATTTCGGTCGTGTTTAAGCGCAAACGTTTTATTTAATTTGCATTTTATTTCAATTTGCGACATATTTAATTCGAGTGTTTGTACTTGCAACTTATTTAGTAAACTTGTAATATTTTAATAAATTGACGTGTTGTTTTTTTTTTCTTATTTTTGAGTGTGTCAAAAATTCGCTTTCGATTGTCAAAATTTGTAGTAGCCCCTGGGGCTAGCACAAATTTTGACAATTATATTCACCTCACAAATGGCAAAAATTGCTCTACCAACTGTCAAAATTTGATCATCCGACTCGAAAGTTTCCGATTGACACACACCCTTAGTTATCTTCAAAATATATTAACATTGAATATATTAACATATACATGATCTTTATATTTATAAATAAAGCTGAGCTAAGCCATGCATGCATTTTCTGTTTTAAGTAACAAGTTGCTGTTATGAGTTACGATCAGTACTGGATTTAGGCCTAGGGCCGTGAGGCCCGGACTTAGGGCGGCAACATTTTAGGGGCGGCAAAATTTTTGTGGGCTGAAAAATTTTTAGAAAAAAAAAATGTTAGAAACGTAATCTATTTGGTTGCAGCCGAATTGACAGGGCGGCAAAATAATTTTGTGGCTTATTTATAAAGAAACTCAATATAAATTAATAAACTAGTTTGACGAGTTTTGTAAATTTTTGGACTGACAAATGTTGAGCGACAAATGTTTAAGAAAAACTAACAAGCAAAAACTGCGCTTACAGGCAATGAATAAAATGTTGCAGAACACTCGAGCAATCGATTACGTTTTGGGTTACAGAAAGTATTACTTTAATATGGGCATGCCATTGGTGATAATTTAAAAAAAAAATCAATGAATAACGTAATGCAATTAATGCATATTTGGTCTTTCTGCCTTAATTTAAGATTATATAATTATTGAATAAAAAATTAGGGTAATGAATTGAAACATTTCTTAAATGTTTTGTTGAGTGTATTTAAAGGGCGGAATTATTATGATGGCAGAAAAATCTGAAAGACGACAGTACAATATCATAGCATATTTAAAATGTAACTTTAAGTTTTGTGTTCGAAAATTTTTTGTTTATTTAAAAAGCTTTCGTCAAATATTATTGCAAGAAGATAAGCTTGCATTTTCGTGATCTTTATATGATCTTTTATTATTTATACGTATATCGAAATGAAGAAATGTCACTGTGTATTTATTTAAGTATTCCTGACAACATTCGATACAACTTTCGAAGAGGACTGCATGGTTTTATGGAAATGCAAATTGGACTGACTTAAATCATTTTTATAGCAACTTCAATTGGTAATTATGTTTTGCTGATATAAAAGAAAATGCTGCACGTCGTGGTACAAGAAATATTTTATGGGGTATGCGGTCTTTAATTGCCAATAAGATGAGAAACATTAAACCACAAGATCACTCATGATTTAATGAGACTTTAAGGATTGCAGTCATGTCTAATAAGGGAAGCCATTCAGAATTGGTGTTCCCACAAGAATACTAATAACAAAAGACTTCCCACCGAAGTGAGCAAAAATTGTTTAACATTTATTAAAAGAGTAAAGAATCCGACATAGTCATCGATTCCAACTCTTTTAAAAGCTGATCAAATCTTTACTAACTCTGCTAATAAAGCGGACCTATTGTCTGAATTGTTTGCACAAAGTTTCACTCTCTCGGATAGCAATCAGCCACTGCCCTTTGTTGAGATTTGATCTGCAATGCAAGAAATTTACTTTCGAACGAGAGCAGTTAAAAGGCTTCTTACAAGTCTAAACATAAACAAAGCTTATAGTCCTGATGGAATAACAACAATTGTGCTTCAAATGTGTGCTTCTTCTCTGGCTCGGCTTTTGCGCAACCTTTCAAACATCTCCTACATAACAGGAGTATTTCCATCTTGTTGAAAGGGAAGGTCGCACATGTGCAGCCAGTACCTAAAAATGGTGATGCCATGAACCCTGCAAGCTGCCGACCCATTACGATATGCTGTACGCTTTTCAAAGCTCTGGAGAGCGTAATAAAATTTTACATTATGAACTATCTAAAGCGCAACCAACTGCTCAGCGATCGTCAGTTCTTAAACAAAAAATGGAACCAATATGCTCACTTTTTCGGAGAGAACAAGGTTGTGGCTCTTAATATTTTAAAGACGTTTGACAGAGTGTGACATAAAGCGCTCGTGTCAAAACTAATTCCATATGGTTTTGGTGGTAACTCTGTTCGATGTACCATCTGTTTGCTTTTTTTCCTCAAAGACAGAAAGATTCGTGTAGTAGTTGACTGTATTTCGTCTAAAGGGTTAGTTCCACTGCTAATCTTGTTTCTGGTTTTTATAAACAAATTTCTTTCGTTGACGCATACATCCATTTGTTTGCGGACTTTATTTGTCATTCATACTCATTCAAAAAATGCCCAAGCTTTATGAAGATTGAGAGGAGGAGGGGGAAAAACTCTTCAGGAAAATTCTCATTTTCTACATTAAACTTATTAAAAATTGAAACAGATATAGTACAAAAACTGTTATGAGAACGTAAGAAATGATTTCGCACGAGCATATATGAAACTCTTTATTTTTATTATGTTGTATAAATCTCTATGTAATGTGTGTAAAAAATGAAAAATACAATTTTTATAGTTTTGTTCTATTGTAAGAAAAACATTTAATATGTTAGAGGCGGCGCTAATGTCGGGCCTAGGGTGGCAAAATACCTATATTCTTACACTCCAAAAATTTTGTGCGTGAATATTACTAACTTTACGAATTTTATTCGTAGTTTTCAGTCAGGAATAGGATTTGTGCTAATACTAATAAAATTGCTAACAATCTTGCAGCATTCAAATTTGAGAAAATTACAGCGATCTAGGCGAGGGCAAAACATCTAATTCAAAAGCCAAAAAAAGTAGGAAATTCTGAATAAAGTAGGCTAATTTTGGATCAAGCACCAATTTTTAAAAAAAAATCTGATGGCAAATTCTTGTTAAAAAAACGCTTTTACATCAGAATATCTTATGGTCAAAAGTTTTGTTATGACTATAAATTTGAATAGGAAAATCGATTTGAAACATTTATTTTATACTTCTTCAATTTTACGTTTTTAAACAGGCGTCCACCCATTTGGAGAATTTTCTGTATTTTTTCGCGTAACGTGCTTATATTACATCCAAGATTCAGAATCAAGCCTTGCAGAGAGGTTTTGTAATATGTTTAGAAAATGAATGGAACCCAAAACCCATCTATACATGTACCTCTTTATATATTTATTTATACGATTTGAATTAAAAATAATAATTTTTTTAATAATTCATATAATAGGTATGTTTCCAAACTCGATTTTAGTAACGTGCATGCTGCTAGAACTGATGCATGTTGAAAAAAGAAATAACCCAGCAGCGGATTTGCCAGTGGCTACCATAGAACTAATTTCAAAAAGTAATGCGTCTGCATATAGCAAAAGTAATTAACTCATACCTCATTACCTGTAATGAAGCATACAAGGAAAAGTAATGCAGTGATTTTTATAACTTAATACAAGTAGTATGTTACTCCATAACTTCTAGGTAATGCTGAAGGGAGGCGATCACTTACCTCCTGTCTCATTCAATGTTAAATGTAAGGCCTTTTATGCATAGTAAGGTAATATAGTCGAAAGTAGTGGTCATTACAAGGTAATTGATGCTTCATATATTCGGAATATATTCCATCCGCTACTGGGAAGTCAGTTGATGTCCATGCAGGGAACATTTTAAGAATAGCGACAACTCTAATTCTTAATTTTTTGCGGATGATATGGACCTCCTAAATCCAAATCTGATAAATTTCAGGCCACTCGCAATTGGTTTATGAGTTTTAGGCCTCCAAAACTGGAAAAAAATGGTCTAAAAATCTTGCTGGTTTTATTCATTTTTCAAATATAAAACCCCCAACTTTGAACCTCCGCGTCTGAACGGCACGAGGTTGCTCTTTAGCGACAGCACGAAATACATAGATGCTATTCTGGATAAGAAGCTTATCTGGAATGTTAACATTAAGGAACGTGTTAAAAAGGCAAACATAGCACTATTTTCCTGTAAAAAAGCTATAGGTAAAAAATGGGGTTTCTCCCCCAAAATAGTACGCTGGATTTATACAGCAATTGTCCGCCCCATACTAATGTATGGCTCACTGGTATGGTGGAGGGCCCTTGATAAGGCAACCGCACTTCAGAAGTTTGCAAAGGTGCAAAGAAGCGCAGGTCTTTGTATCACGGGGGCACTGTCCTCAACACCAACTAGCGCACTCAATGTCATGCTTCACCTTCCTCCTCTCGATATCTTTGCCAGGGAATGTGCCAACTCAGCAGCCCTGAGACTAAGAGAATCTGGTAATTGGATAGATAACAACTGCGGCCACACAATTGTTCTGAACTCGTCTGCACCCGACAAAACAGACTACTGTGTGCCGTGCTTATGTCTTGAAAAGAACTATGCAGTTTTCATCCCTTCACGGCTAGACTGGGCAAACAAAATCCCCCTGAAAACCTCCGCCATAAAAATCTTCACAGATGGATCCAAACTTCGAGAACAAGTAGGGGGAGGTATCTACATGACGAAAAAGTCACAGTTTGGTGCGGCGTTAGTGCGAAAACGGTCATTGGGCCGTTTTTCTTCCAAAATGAAAATGGCCATGCTGTTACCATCAACCAGGAGCGTTATCGCGACACGATGACCAATTTTGTGATGCCAATTATTCGTCGAAAGCGTATGAGGCAATTCTGGTTTCAACAAGACGGCGCTCCACCGCACACAAGTCGCATAACAATCGATTTTCTGAAGAATTTGTTTCCGGGCCGTTTGATGTCGAAAAGTGGTGATTTGGACTGGCCACCGCATTCGCCCGATTTGACGCCGCCTGACTTCTTCTTGTGGGGATATTTGAAGTCAAAGGTTTACGTTAACAAGCCAAGGACCGTAGAAGAGCTCAAGGACAACATTCGTGAAGAAATAGCCGCTATTCCGGCCGAAATGTTGGCGAAAACGATGGAAAATGCTGCAAAAAGGGCACAATACGCCATCAACGCCAGAGGCGGCCATTTGAGAGATATCATATTCAAAAATTGATGTAAACAAATCTACTTGGAACAAATTAAATGATTAAGATTGCCAACCGCCAAATTTTTATTTTTTCTTTGATTTTTTTAAAAAAAACATGGGTCCGTCGAATATGGGCAACCCTGTACTCCCAGAATCTCGAAATCGAAAAGTCCTTTAGATTTCCTAACTATTGCAGTGTAACCAAGCGGAAATGATGGCTATTCACGAAACCACTAGGATTCTAGGTCAAAAAGACCTTGAAGGAAAAGTATTTCCATCTTTTCAGATAGCCAAGCTGCACTGAAAGCACTGAACTCAAATATTGACAACTCTAAAACTCTCACTGAGTGCCGCAAATCTCTTAACGAGATGGCAAGGCTACTCAGGATTCACCTCATATGGGTACCCGGACACAGGGATATCGAGGGCAACAATTTGGCCGACGAATTGGCAAGGAAGGGTACGACCTCTAACACCCTCCTAAATGAGGACTTAATTGGTATACCCATTTCCTCCTATAAACTCCAGTGCAAGAACAGATCCTTAGGTCTTGCACAAGAACGCTGGGAACGCCTTGATACATGTAGGATAACTAAGCTAACTTGGCCTACCTACGACTGAAAACGCACCAACTCACTGCTTGAGTTAAGCAGGGTAAACCTGTCAAAAATAGTAGGAATCCTAACGGGTCACTGCCTGATCGGAGCGCATGCCCTTCGGTTGGGAGTTGCATCAAACGATTTCTGCAGAAGCTGCAGATGTGAGGAGGAGGTAGAAAACCTTCAGCACCTCCTCTGCGAATGTCCGGCTCTAGCTAAAAGGAGAATGGCAACTCTGGGCCTTCCCTTTTTAAATGGACTTGCCGAAGTCTCATGCCTGGAAATCAAGTATATCCTTAAATTCATTATCCGCTCGAACTGGTTTGAGGTGGGAAATCTCTACTTACTTACTTACTTAGTTGGCGCTACAACCGTATGTCGGTCTTGGCCTCATCTAAGAATTTGCGCCAGCCATTTCTGTCTTTTGCTTGCTGGCGCCAGTTGGAAATTCCAAGCTTCGTCAGGTTGTCCTCTACTTGGTCTTTCCAACGAAGATGCGGTCGTCCTCTTCTGCGTTGACCGCCGCTGGGTACCGAATCGAATGTTTTCTTCACTGGAGCATCGTCTTTCATGCGCTGAACATGACCAAGCCAGCGAAGCCGCTCGATTTTAATGCGCTTGACTATGTCGATGTCAGCGTACAGCTCATACAGTTCATCATTCCACCGTATTCGGTACTCGCCATTGACGCAGATTGGTCCGTAGATCTTACGAAGAATCTTTCTCTCGAATGCTCCTAAAGTCTTTTCATCTAAACTGCTCAGCGTCCAGGTTTGTGATGCGTAAAGTAGGACGGGCATGATGAGCGATTTATAGAGCGTGATTTTCGTTCGTCGAGAGAGGGCTCTGCTTCTCAATTGCCTACTGAGCCCAAAGTAACACCTGTTGGCAAGAGTTATTCTTCGTTTGATCTCAATGCTGATGTCGTTGGTTGAATTAATGCTGGATCCTAGATAGACGAAGTTCTTCACAACCTCGAAGGAGGTATTGTCAACGGTAACGTGGGTTCCAAGACGCTGGGACTGTTTGTTTGTTGACACTAAGTATTTCGTCTTATCTGCATTCACTGACAGACCCATTCGACTTGACTCTCTTTCTAATCTGGAAAATGCTGCACTGACTTCGCGCGTATTATGGCCAATGATATCTATGTCATCAGCATACGCAAGCAGCATAACACTCTTGTAGAATATTGTGCCACTACGTCTCAGATCAGCAGCTCGGATGATCTTTTCCATCATTAGGTTGAAAAAGTCGCACGATAAGGAATCACCTTGTCTGAAACCTCGTTTGGTAATAAATGGTGGGGAGAGGTCCTTCCCGACTTTAACTGCGCTGCTGGTGTTGCTCAGTGTCATCCTGCAAAGTCGTATTAGTTTTGCAGGAATACCAAATTCAGACATGGTGGAGTACAGGTGCTTCCTTATTGGGCTGTCGAAGGCGGCTTTGTAGTCAACAAAAAGATGGTGGGTGTCGACTTGTTTTTCTTGAGTCTTCTCCAAGATTTGTCGTAGCGTGAAAATCTGGTCGATGGTGGACTTTCCAGGTCTGAAGCCACACTGATAAGGTCCGATCTGTTCGTTTACAATGGGCTTCAATCTTTCACATAAAACGCTCGACAGGACCTTATATGCGATATTAAGAAGGCTTATCCCACGGTAATTGGCACAGATAGTGGGATCGCCTTTCTTGTGGATTGGGCAGAGCACACTGAGATTCCAATCGTTCGGAATGCATTCTTCCGACCATATTCTGCATAGAAGCTCGTGAATGCATTTAAGTAGAGCTTCGCCTCCGTTCTTAAACAGCTCAGCAGGTAAGCCATCAGCTCCCGCGGCTTTGTTATTTTTAAGCCGAGCTATAGCTGTCAGAACTTCATCATAGTCGGGCAGCGAAACCTCGACGCTGTCATCCGCAATTGGGGTTTCCGGAATATCATCTCTATTGGCGGGATTGTTGTCAGCGTCGCCATTTAGAAGCTTAGAGAAGTGTTCCCTCCATAACGTCAGTGTACTCTGGACATCTGTCACTAGATTCCCGTTTTCATCCTTGCAGGAAGAGGCCCCGGTTTTAAAACCATCGGCAAGGCGTCTTATTTTTTCGAAAAATTTTCGGGCCTCATTCCTGTCACCATACATCTCAATCTTCTCCTGCTCGCGCTTTTCTGCCTCTCTTTTTTTCCGCCTGAAAATATGTCTCTCTTCCCTCCTCTTTTCTTTGTATCGCTCCTTAGCAGCGCGCGTTGGCTTTGTAGGCGGCGTCTTTCTCTGCAGTGGCGTCGCGACACTCCTGGTCGTACCACTGGTTTCGGCGAGGGCGTTGGTAGCCAATCACCTCTTCAGCAGCCGCACGCATGGAGTTGGAAATGTGTGTCCACTGCGCGCATATATCATCGATTGGAGGAGTGCTTTGAAGCAGGAGTGAGAGTCGAGTGGCGAAAGCATCGGCTGTCTGTTTCGATTGCAGCTTGTCGACGTCTAGCTTTCTCTGTGTAGGGTTGCGTGTATTTTTAGCTGCGCACAGACGTGTACGGATCTTGGCTGCAACAAGATAGTGATCCGAGTCAATGTTTGCACCACGGATCGTGCGTACATCCAATACACTGGAAGAGTGCCTTCCGTCGATCAAAACGTGATCAATTTGATTTTTTGTTTTTTGATCAGGGGACATCCAGGTGGCTTTATGAATATTGAGATGCTTGAATCTAGTACTACTTACGACCATGTTTCGTGCTGCGGCGAAGTCAATCAGCCTCATTCCGTTATCGGAGGTGTTGTCGTGGAGGCTGAACTTTCCGACTGTTGGACCAAAAATATTTTCCTTGCCCACCTTAGCGTTGAAGTCACCAAGCACGATTTTTACGTCGTGGCGGGGGCAGCGCTCGTAAGCATTTTCAAGGCGCTCATAGAAAATTTCCTTGATCTCATCGTCCTTGTCTTCTGTCGGAGCGTGCGCACATATTAGGCTTATATTGAAGAATCTAACCTTGATGCGGATTATGGCAAGTCGTTCGTTCACAGGTGTGAATCGCAGGACGTGGGGCCGTAGTCTCTTGCCAACTACAAATCCGCATCCAAACTCGTGCTTCTCCGCATGGCCGCTGTAGTAGATATCACAGGGTGCATGCCGAATGCAACCCTGTCCCTTCCATCGCATTTCTTGGATAGCAGTGATATCAGCTTTGTATCTTTCCAAGACATCAGTCAGTTGGATAGATGCACCTTCCCAATTAAGGGTTCGGACATTCCAGGTGCATATCCGTAAATCATTATCAGTTTTTCGTTTGCGGTAGTCGTCATCAGATTTGGGGATCATTTTTCTTCTATTCTTATATGTTTTCATTGAAATTGGTTTTTACGGGTGGGCTTCAAACCCGACGCACAACCTATTTTAAGCCTAGGGAGGCCCGCCGCTCAGATTAGCCGCCAAACTAACGGTTGTCAGTTTTGACGTTGCCCAGGAAACACCACGTGGAGGTTTGAGTCGACTTGAGGCGATTTCACAAAGATTATGCTGGCCTCGCCAGGTTGAGACAGTCAGACATGTTACATTGATCCATCGCCCCCAGTTTCCTTCCAGTGGGAAATCTCTACTAGGTTTTTAAAGAGATCATGTGGTATCACAACGGGCCTGCACTGGCCTAAGTGTAGGAGTCGTCTATCGGCTCAGCCACCATTACCTAACCTAACCTATTCATTTTTCAAAAAAAATATTGGAAAATTTTTGTATTCTTATTTGAAAAGAGGAAAACTTGGGGCCTTAATAGTAATTAATGCGATTTTATTTAAGGATAACGGAGACCTCGCATTATTTAATTTACTAAATTACTAAGAATATTTGTAGGGAAAATATTTTTGAAATTACATGAAAAAAACATATAATTTGAAAATGTTTCGGGCATGATACATGATACGAGAAGGATTTTTACCCCATCTTTGAAATATATATCATATTCTTATGTGTACAATTATGTGTCACCCAGCGTGTCATGATAACAAAATTAGTACCAAAAATCTCAGAAAATAGAATTATATAGGTTACATTTTCTTTATGTGCATTCTAGACTCCTTTATACCTTGGTTCCCCCCTAGAACAAATCCTGCGGACGCCCTTGCCGAAAGCTCTGTTGAAGGCGAAGAACAATATGAAAAATATAAGGGGTTCGGAATGTCTGGAATTTCGGAATGCAAATCGACCCTGTTGTTGTTACGTCTGAAGCGATCCTAGCCGGTAAGCAACATATGATAAAACTGCGACGGATACAATTCTTTCTTATAATTCCACTTATAACATTTTATAAGACACATATCAAGTATGTTCTTATGAATGGTGCAAGAAATTAAGAATAGGTCGACCAGATTAGTGACACTGTAATAATTTATTTTCACTATAAAAATATATCTACATATTTCATTTCGCTGTAATAATCAGCAAGCATTTAGTTGTACTTTTATTGAGTTTCATATTTAACGGAAAAATTAAAGTATATGTAGCTAACTATGTACACGCAGGTATTACATAAGTAAAGGGCTATTTCCAATTCTGTGCAAAAGCTTATATCATATTATGCTATGGGTACCGTTCATGTATATTCAGCTGATATGAGAAAATAAATTTTTCTATTTTAATAAAACTAAAAATAAGGATCAATCTTACAAAGCTTACAAAATCAAATCTTTTCATTATATGTAAATTCAGCGCAAATATGATTTATCATTTATATTTATATCATCAAATTTTTTATTGCATATATTTTTTTGTTGCATGTACCATTTATTTGTGCAGTTTTTACATTTTGTTTTTTTTTCATTTACAAAACAGTGAATTCCAAAAATATTTACAACAGCCTCACAACATTAAGCACGCAGCAATCACGCGTTCTTATTAACATTTACTTGAAAAAAATAGAGATATGGTTAAAAATTAAAAAAAACAACTAGCTGATGGCACAAATGCAAACGCGTTGAAGAGATGCAAACCCAGCACTTTGAAACAATAACTAAAGTAAGATTAGTCTAAAGTTAAGTTTTAGAGCAAACTTAATTTAGCAAAAGTTTCAGTTATCTACAAGGATGTAACACATTAAAATCTCTACTTTTGCATGTATGTCATCCAACTATTTACATATACATAGTTAAATAGCTTAATTAAGAATTTGTTAAGCAAAACAGTTTTTGTTTTAACAAAAATTAAATTGTGTTTATAGAAATGAATACGACTACAAATAAGATTGCAAATATACAATAACAACAAACTGCAACAAAAGCAAGCATTAAAATCTGAGCTGTACTAATTTTAAACTTTTATATAATGCAACTAATTTTAGCTGTAATCTTAAACTTGAAGAACATCATTTTTTTATTGCTTGGTTTTGTCGCTAATGTTGTTTGTTGGTGTTGCTTGGATTGCCACTCATTGGAGCGCACTCATCCTTTTCCTTTTTGGCCTGTTCAGCATTTTTATTTTTGTTTGTGTTTTTTTTCTGGCTTTCTTTTTGAAGTTTCTGCGCGAGTCACAACATTTTATCTTTTGTTGGATTGACCTGGGCCGATGTTGTTGTTGGAGGTGGAATTGTTGGTGGTATAACTGAAGAGATATCTGCATTCGTAACGATCTTATCTTTTTGTTTTTCAAGTATGTTCGCTTCAGCAGCACATATTGAGGTGTTTTTCTGAAAAATGATTAAAAAACCCATTAATGTTAGTATTTATTACAATATGGCGAAGGATATATTTAAATACGAATAATAAGAAAAAATAGTTTTCTTGGATGAAAATACAAGACTTTGAATACATCAACTTTTTTGTTATTTCGCACATTGGGAATTAATAAGGGAATTTGTGGTTTTTTTGGGGGATTCTGGTATCCCCAGGGTAGCAGAAAGGAGTGAGTGGTATCCCTGGTTAGCAGAAAGGTGTTGAGTGAATTCAAAACAGATGTTGGAGGTGAACAAATAAAAGAGATCATCAAAAGAGCAAACTCTTACAGATTACTTATACATTAGGGCGGGTAAAATTTTTTTGCGATGTTGGCACCACCCTATCCTGGTGGGTTATTTCTATGGGTTATTTTAAAAAACTTTTGCGAAGAGAGTATAGATTTATCTTGAAATCGGAGCCTCCCACTTTTTCAAAATACGTATTTTTTCAATATATTCAAGATTTGGGGTTTTTGGGGTTTTTGGGGGTAAACGAATTAATTTTTTACGTTTATTTTTATTTGTGAGATCCACCAGAGGGCGCTTTGCTACTATTTTTGCGTTTTAATGCTTCTTTTTGGGAAAAATTGGCGAATTTTTTGGGAAAATTGACGAATATTTAACTTTCTCATATTGCAATTTCAAATTTTGCAATTGCAATTCCAAAAATTAATTACTTTACCCCAAAAACCTCCATATATACACATAAAAATCTATTTGTTTATCTTTTTAATGCAATTTTAAACCAAGTCTTGAATGTATTGAAAAAATACCTATTTTGAAAGTGGGAAAGTTTCTTAAAACAACCCATAGAACATTGCTAGGGTGGGGCCAACATCGACTTTTTTTGCTCAATACAATTTGACCCGCTCTATTATACATATAAACACTTACATTTCTAAAATCAATAAAAAAAAACTATTAAAGTAGATACAAAAATTGTTGTTAATAAGAAATTGGAATTTGCAGATCAAATAAACGTAAATATAAAAACTATTTTTAAGTGAAATGATTAAATGAAAACAATTAAAAATAATATAAAACAGCTTAGATGAGAACAATTTAGCACAAATCAGCTCAAGAATCCCGTGCCATGATGCTGAGTATAAGAAGAACTTTGAAAGTTTTGCTGGATACATTATTAAACAAGTCCGAGACGCATAAAATCGCATTAGCTTCACTTATGCAGTGTGCTATAGGCATATTCTGATAGTAGTTAGATCTATGGACGAGCTCACGATAATGGAATTGGCTACGGAGGGATCGCGAAGGGGTATAGTATAGAAGTCGAGCATTGTAAGAAGTTCAGGGCATTGAATATTATGATGAATAAGATCCCATATAAACATAATTAAAAATATTTTACGACGAATAGTCAGGGATGTTAGATTTCGCAACGAGTAGCATAATGAGGTACAGAATGAAGATTCCAATTTAGTTTATATCTTGTTAAATTAGGTTGAATAGATTCAAATCTTTTAGAGTATAATTGGTAAGACGGGTTCCAGATCACAGAGGAATATTCTAGCTGTGGTCTAACTAAAGCTGAATAAAGTGTTTTGAGAGTATAAGGATCTGTGAACTCAGCTAAGTTTCGTTTTAAAAATCCTAACATCGAGTTAGCTTTAGCAAATATTAGTTCGATGTGATGTTTAAAGTTTAATTTAGGGTCAAGTAGAACATCTTAGTCCTTTTTGCTATAAACTCTTTCTTAAAGAACACAATTAATAAAAAATTTAAAGAAGGTCGGAGGCGAAGATTTTGAAAGTGTAAGGCACTGGCATTCAGATATATTCAGGGGAACATTATTGAGGGAACACCAATTTGCGATTGAATTTAGATCAAGTTGAAGAAGACTGAAATCATTTACTGACTCCATCGACCGAAATAATTTAACATCATCCGCAAAAAGCAGACATCTCGAGTATTTAATAACCTGTGGGAGGTCATTAATAAAAACAAGGAAAAAAAGAGGGCCAAGATGATTGCCTTGAGGTACTTCGAATGAAACTAGAAGGGGTAGCAATTATTGATTTTAACCATTTGATAGCGGCTTTTCGAATTTTCCTCGAAGACTTTGACTTTATTTGTGACAATTCCCCCTTGGGTGTAGCAATTATTTTGAAAAAATCGTATTGTTATTCCTCTATAAAACTTCATGGAATTTCTTTCCCGCATAATTTTATTCAAGTTAAATTAATTGTAGATGGTATTCAAAAACGCTTTTTATTTGGTTCTATTTATTTACCCTGCAATTTTCCGCAGTCCCAAATTTATGAAGGTCTTTGTAAAATTTTTCAGCTTTCCTCTAACTTTGATGGTACGGTCATTGGTGGCGATTTCAACTCGAGAAACCCTGCATGGGGGGACCGCATTGAAAATTGCAATGGAAAAGCATTTTATAAATGGCTGCAAGATCACTTATTGGATTTTGTTCGTATTTCTGATTACAGACCTTCCTTTCCGTCAGGACCATCCTTTCTCGATCATTTTCTATTAAGCTCAAACTTAGTTGACAGGACTAACCAGAACTATTCGGTTGCAAGTCTATCGACATTTTCTGATCATTTCCCTATCCGCCTTAGTTTGAATTTAACTGATTTCGACTTTTTAATTAAAACTCCTAGATTTATAACTTCATTTAAGAAAACAAATTGGGCAAAATTCACTTCGGATTTAGAAGTTCCCCTTTCATTAAATTTCCCCCCCCGTTAACATAAATTTAAACAACTCCGAAATTGACTGTCATATCGAAAATTTCAACTCGATTGTTGAGTCTGCCACCTTAACAAATTCTGAAAAATTTGAGTTCAAACATAAAACATTGTTTATCTCAAATAACATTCGAAATCTTTTCAAAATCAAACATTCTTGGCAAAAGAAATTAAAGAAAATTTTTCACAGACATTCAAATAGAACCAATGACGAATATAATCTACCTTCAAAGCAAATCCAGCTACTCAAAATTTTGATTAAAGAACAAGTAAAACTTGAACAAGCCAAAGAATTTGAAAAAAAATTAGAAAAAATCAAACCTGGCCCTTCAGCGTATAAACAAATTTTCAGTGTTATAGGGAATAACAAAAATTCAGCTTGCTCTGAACTAACAATTAATGGTTCTGCGGTCCAAGACGATTTTAATAAATTAGAAGCATTCCGTCAACATTTTGAACAAGTTTATGTCGAAAATACTCCAAATCGATCTGACATATCAGAAATTAAAAATCACATTTCGAATAATCTGTCAAGACTTCCCCCCACAATTTATAATTTTTCCGATAATTTTACTTCCCTACAAAATGAAGACAATTTTCACTTCATAAACTCTGAATCACTTGCTAGAATCCTGAATAATATCAATAATAAAAAATCAGCAGGCTTAGATAATATTTCTAATTTTATTATTAAAAGACTGCCTAAACTAGCGATTGACTTTTTAACAATTATCTTTAATAATTGTTTAAATAACGGTTATTTTCCTGATAACTGGAAAATTGCCAAAATAATACCCATCAAAAAGAAACCCAACAGTACAGATATAAATGATTTTAGACCCATTTCAATGCTATCTAATTTAGGAAAAATTCTTGAACGAATCATCAGGCTTAAAATTAATTTAAATATCGATGATGAATACGTTTCGCCTTTTCAATTTGGATTCAAAAAAGAACACTCCACTGTTCATGCATTACTAAAATTTCACAATGATGTTTCACTTAATCTTCGACAAAAAAAATGTACTGTTGCGGTTTCCTTGGATATCGAGAAGGCCTTTGATAGATCTTACCATGATGGTATCATCTTTAAATTAATTGAACTTGGCTTTGATCCTTATTTGATCAAAATTTTTTATAGTTTTTTTTCAAATCGGAAGTTCTGCATACAGTTCTGTAATTCAATATCTGAACTTGGGCAGGTTAAGAGCGGCGTTCCCCAGGCCTCTGTCTTAGCTCCACATTTTTTCAACATTTTACTTTATGATTTCCCACATGAACTGTCTGGCTCAAGGGGTATTTTATATGCGGATGACTGCCTAGTTTATGCTCATCATGAGTCCCCTAGTCTTGCATAATTAACAAATTTTACTTAAAATGGGGCATTCGTATAAATACCTCCAAATCCTTGGCAATCTGTCTAAGAAATGCGTCAGGCAAATGTAGCAGAATGGTAGTTCCCGAGAGCAAAAAATTGAAACTGTTTTTGAATGGCTCTGAAATTTCTTTTAAAAATGACATTAAATATTTAGGTGTTTTCTTTAATAATCTGTTGAAATTCAATAAACATGCAAGATCAAGTCTAAAAAAAGCACAAAAATTAGTTGGAATGTTCTCATCTCTCTTTAATAATAAATATCTAAGTCAGAATACCAAAACCTTAATTTATAAAGTCAGTATCCGCTCAGTCTTGCTTTACGCATTTCCGATATGGTTTACGATTTCACCCACGGTTGCCAATGAAATGGAAATCCTGGAGCGAAACGTCTTGAGGCGATGCGTCAACAAAAACTTTGAATCTTACGTTAAACGATATTCTAATAAATTCATTTATGCAAAGGCTATGATAAATCCACTTTGTCGATATGCATTAAACCTACAAAAAAAATTTGTTGAAAGAGTTTCCTTTCATAGCAATGAACTTTTAAGAGATACCTTTGAGTCTCAGCGTCAGTTCAATTGGTCTTCATCAGCTAACTACTTATCACCAATTGGAATAATAAATGAAAATATAACTGAATTAGACTTTAATGCCCCATTGCTACCTGGATTTTACATAAAATCTCTACCTGGAACCCATAGGGGTTAAATTCCTAGTTTTTTAATTGTTAAAATATCCACATTGTGATATTAGTTTTTTAGGTTAAGTTTAGATTTAAGTGTTTATTTGTATTTGAAAGAGACAAAAAGTCTTGTCGAAACTGTTAAATGCCGGGAGCAAGCATTTTGATTCAACAACATTTTTGAAACAATGATATGTATTAAAAAAAAAATTTTGTATTATATAGAAGCAAGCTGCCTAATTCTCTTACTGTTGTTTGAGCAAAACAATTATAGCTCTTAATAATTCCTATTGTTATATGTTACTTTAAAGAACGAATGAAATGTAAAATTGGCTTAAAAAGACTCAATAAAATTTACTTTACTTGATAGCGGCTAATGAAATACGATCTAATCCAAGCAAGGAGATTAGAGTGAAAACCAAGTGCGGAAAGCTTAAAGAGTAAAGTTTCATGATTGACTTTGTCAAACGCTTTTGCAAAGTCAGTGAAGATAACATCTGTTTGTAAACCCTTAGAGAAATTTGCAACTATATGAGAACAAAAAATATGTAAATTCGTTGCTGTTGATCTACCTGATAAAAAGCTGTGTCGATAACAGGAGATTAAGTTTTTTACACAAAAATATAATTTATCCTAAGCAATTTTTCCAAAGACTTTAGAAACACATAAGATTTTACTAATTGGTCTATAGTTGCAGGCATTTTGCTTCAGACAAGATTTATGGATTGGAACTATTTGGGAAATTTTCCATTTATGCAATAAGGTACCAGTAAATAAGGATTTAACTACTTAAGCGTAAAAATTTATCTACTACGAAAAAGCGATTTATCTACTACGTAAAAAAGCGATATAGAATTTACTTTATTGCCAATTTTCGGAAGCATGCAGATATCCATTTGTAGCCCAGAATTGATCATCACTTATGTCTGCACATCTTTTGTTTGTAACGGTTCATATATTTCAAAAAATGGGTCGTAGTTCGTGCAATTAAAATATCGTTTTTTACGATACTTTGAGTTTAGTCGTTATTCCTTCTGACCACAGAAATATAAAGTTAAAGGAAGACGAATTGGTGTAGCACAATTTTTCAGCAAAATTGTAGGAACACTATCAGGACCAACTATTGAAGAAGATTTAAGATTCAGTAAGGCATTTTCAACATCTTGAACTTTGATTATCTAAATTTATAGAATTACAAGAGAAAGAGGTACTAGTCGTTGAAAAATGAGCTGTCGTGTAGACGGAAAAAAGTTACATATTGTTTGAGTATCTTCAGAACTTGACTCAATGTAAAACACAGAGTTAGGAATGCCACTTGACTTTCTTTTCATGTTTATATACGACCAAAAGATTTTACTATTCTCTTTAAGTCTATCTTCAATAGAAATAACATGCGATTTAAAAAGAAATTTTTTTTAAATATTAAACTCATGATGAGAGTTTAAATAGTGAATCTACTATTCACAGATTGTACTACAGATACAGCTTGAGAAGCTTTGTTCATTATATTTTTTCATGTGGGTTTGTTAGAACTTTGAATTTCTTAGGAACATAACAAGTAACTAATTCATTCAGAACAGAGCAAAATAATGAAAACATCTCCACCAATTCCATTTCTGAGAAAGCACGGACCCACATGTACGATTCAAGACCAGCTTGAATAGCACTTAAATCCGCACGAGAATAATCAAATGAAATTTGTTCAACTGTCGATATTTTTTGATAAACAAAATCATAAACATAACGGCACATGGTGTTGAGAACTGCTTACAATTTCAAAAGGAGGTGATTCAAGATTAACAACAAACTCTTTATCAATATAAATTTGGTCTAAAATATCATTAAATTTATTATTAATGTGAACTAAATCATGTCGAAAAAAAATCAATTATGAACGCATCCGTTTCAGATAACACATTAGGCATTAAATAGAATTCATCACATACTGACTTCCAGTGTATATTACATAAATTAAAATCACCAGTTAAAACAACATGATCTGATAGTTTTAAATTATCAAGAAGAAATCGAACGTTTTCAATATGAATGGAGTATAATTCAAAAGAAAATAACAATAAATTGGCCATTTCAGCCCTAGAAAGGACTTTGACCGAGCTTCTATTTATCAATTGTGTTGTGCGTGTGTAAATGTTTACACAAATGATCGAAATCTGGACCTACGAGTTTAATGCCGACTCCGAATGGCTTATGTTCTCAAGAAGCTTTACATGGCAATTTTTACTCTCTGAGGTTTGCCATTGTCTGCAAGAGGTGACGACCATCAGAAAAATTAATTCAATTGAAAAAACTTTCTGTCTGAGCTGGAACTGAACCCGGGCTACCGCGGTTCTTTAGCTTAGAGGCCGCCACTGAATTATTACATGAATCTAATTGCGAGCTTTAGATCAAGTAAGTTTTTAAGAAGGCAAAAACAACAACAACAACTCTGTATAGAATAAATCACTTAGCTGACTAGACAGTCTGTTTCGGAAATCTACATTTCCTCTTCAGTAGTCTTCGAATGATCAAGCTGTGATCAACTCACTGTTGAAGTCGTATATGATTTCACATATGTTTGAACAAATTCGTAAGAATTATTTACATTCTCATCGGATGCTTAATTATATGGCATTTAATGCGGTAAGCTATTTATAGATCATAGCCATCAACTCTACCAAGGTTGCCATCTGTTCTAGTTGCTTCTCAATTGCTGAATATGGAAGCTCACATAATGAAGTTTATTTCAAAATTAACATTTTTACCTAATGTTATCTTATCCCAATTGAAAACTCCACGTATATTTCGAAAATAGCTCATATTTAGGCATGTATTAAAATTTTTTTTTAAATATTTCTACACAATTTTTCTAACCACTATTTTTTAAATCACGCTAAATACCTGAAGTTGAAGGTTTCATATAACTTTTAACGTAGAAAAAAAAAGATATTAAACTTTAAGACAGTGATCGACAGCTTTGCCTCAAAAGCTTTATCCATCAAAGCTTTTTTGTTTTTACATGGAATATGGATGCTTTTTGCATGGAAAGTAAAAAGAGCTTTAGGGGCAAAGTTGTCGATCACTGCTTTAAAATATGCCAAATTTAAATTTTTACAACTTCACCCAAACAAAAACAAAATGTCTCAACTTTAAGGGTATGCAGCAGAAAAACTAAACTACATATGACTAAACTATATGGAAATTTTTAGTAGTGATGTAGAATTTTGTATTCTTTAATCGGGTAATAAATATTTTTAATAAAATACAAATTTTAACTTTTCAATTAATCTCCATTTTTGTCGATTTCAACCCTCGAACCTCGTTATAACTCCGATTCAATATTATCGGAGCCGAAGTCGGAGGTGTAAAATCAATCGGAAGCCTTAATTTATCTTAAGCATCAAGTATCACTTTACCTTAAAAAAAACATTCATCGAACAAGACTTTTTGGATTTTTTCTTTTGGATCAACAACATTTTAATTAAATATCTTATAATTTATTTTCTCTTTGTTTAATCATAATAATTTATTTTTCTTACCTCCGTCATCATGTTATTTTTTTTATCGACCGCATCCAAGTCCAAAGCATTATCTTGAAACTCTTTCGCAAGGTCTTTCAATTCCTCGGCTGCTCGAATTGCATAATCCTTTTTCTTTTGAATATCCTCAAGTTTCGTGGCTTCTTTAAATTGATTTGCTTCTTTCATTGTCTTGGCGATTGCCTTTTCTATGCGATCCTCAGCTTCAATAATTTCCTCCTTATCGATTAGAGTGATCAAATCTTCAACTTGCTTCTCATCGAGCTGTACGTTTTCACGACCGATAGCTTTCACAACCTGATCATAGCAAAATCAACACTTTTGAAGTAAACATGTAATTTTTATATGTATGTCTTAAATAATACCTTCAAGACTTCATCGACTGTGATCATGCCATCCTTGTCGTCATCGAGCTTTGAAAGCATGTTTTCAATTGTCTTAAGTCTCGCTTCCGTAGAGGTTTCTTTAAGCTATGAATTATTTTAACAAAAAAAAAAGTATTTTAGGCAAAAAGGAATTTTTTTTTTATTTAATTAAAAGCAAAATTTTACCTGCTTGATTGTATTTACTAGCTCATCAATGCGCACCATATCTTCTTTAGATTTTAAATCTGCTTTCTCCTGAGGCGACAGCTCAGCCTGAGTAGGCAATAGATCTTGCTGCGTTTGCTTCTGTTTCTGCTCCAGATCAGCTAGTACCTTATCAAGCTTCCCAATCATGTTGTTAACCTTCTTGAATAGCATTTTGGCTGCACGACTCTCACGCACAGGTTCCTGCACCTCCGTTCGGACCTCATGTAACTCCTCCACATCCTCTTTATAGTCTTCAAGTTCTTCCTTAATATCTTTTATAGTTTCCTTCTCGACCACCATTTGTTTCTTATCCTTGGTCAGTTTATTTAAGGCCTCTGATAGTATTTCAACATCCTTACTGGAAATACTTTCGGTTTGCTGGGGTTCCACAGGTGGGGGGTCAAGTTTTAAACTGAACACATGCTCCACTTTCTTAGCAGCTTCAGGTTCAAATGTCTTTGCCGTTGTCTCAATGAACGTTGCCTTATCCAGCAGCTCTTCAGCCTTAGCTTGTTCCACTTGGCGCTCCTCTTCGCGTTCTTCCTTAATTTTACGCTCCTCTTCCTTAATAACCTCAATCTTAGTTTTATTGTCAATTTTTCCCTCGCGTTCACCGATAGCTGCTTTTGTCTGTGCTGCCACGGCATCAGGTAGTACACGAATGGTTTGCGCAAGCTTATCGGTCGTGGTTGTGTCATCTGAGATTAGCATGGCACGTGAAAGCAGCAGCAGCGTAGGCGGCACTTTTTCATTCAACGACAGATCAATCCATTCTTGCAGCTGGAAACGCAAACGATCCACTGACATGCCGTAAGCGCGCATACCGCGCGCCTTGCAGGCCTGCTGAAGTTCAAAAAGATCTAGCGTGTTAACGCCCTCGCGTTGAATAGCACGATCATCTGCGGCCAGCTGACGCATCTTCATGCGTAGGTGAAAGCGTAGGAAGTTCGTTGTACCCATTGTATTTAGTTCCATGACACGACAGAGGGCCACTAACTGCTCGCGCGACAATGAATCCAAAGTGATCTCATCCTCAAACTGTTTGGCATACTTGATCAAATCCTCACTGGATACATATTCATTTGGGTTTTTAATCTTCTGAAAAAAGATATCGAACTCTTTGGCCTCCTCGCTTTTGTGCTCTTTATGCTGCACGGACATTTCATCCAGGGTTTTTTGCAAAAACTTCGCCATCTCTAGCCTCACCTGCAAACTTTGTTTTAACTTATCCTCATGGTCCTTTGCTGTTTGAAACGTAGACGGCAGCATGCCTGGGAAAAATTTTATAAATATTGGTAGCAACAACTCCATGAATGGTACTATGATAAACACAGAGAATGGCACCAGACGGAACAAATCTGAGGTGGTGCGCAGAAGCTGCTTGTTTTCACGACGCGTTAAGGTCTTGCCATTGAGAACTCGCCACAACAGTTTGCGACCAATGTTGATGTCAATGAAAAGTAGACGAAAACCATGATAGTAATGCACGATTTCGTCCCAAATGCGCATCTTGAGTGATTTTTTTACTACCGCCGGCTTGGTGTCCGTCAGTTGTGCAGCCATCGCTGACGCTCCTGATGTATTCTCCTTTTTTATTTCATCTTCTTTTTCCTTTTTCTTGTCTTTTATTTTGTTGACAGTGACTTCAACTTTCGAGGAGGTCTGTTCATATAACAGATGACTTAGCTGGAAGTTACGCCTTGAATCGAAATAGTACGCCGCTGGGCTGGGCTGTGTGAAGCTTGTCTGGGCGGATGCATAGGATATCAGAGATGTGTATCGTTCGCATGGCTGGAGCGTAGGTGCACGGTCCAGCCGGTATCTTTGCAGCAAGTAAGATCTGTAGTTTGTGGTGGAAACTGAAAATCAAAAGAAAAAATTTATTAAGAAGGGTTTAAATTCAGTTAAGTGGGGAGAGAGCAGAGAGATGGGAATATTGAAATAATGACGAGTAAGCCATAACTGTGTTCTGAAATAGGAATATATGGAGGAAATATAATTTTCAATTCGAAAAACAAACTTTTTATAGATGAGATAAAAGGCGTGAATAAATTTTATATAAGTAAAATTTCTGGAATCACCATACAATTTGTCGATGTTCTATAACTAAAAAAGAAAACATGTGAAAAAGGAAAAAAGTGTTTCCCATAATTAAAAAAAATGGATGCGAATCTAATTCGTTACGAGTCCTTCAGTGCGGAATTTGTTCTTTTATGTTTCGACGAACCCGTTACAAATCCGTCAAAACGTTGACATAAAAGACATTTTTCAAGTTGTTATCATTTCAATCGATAAGGTATATGAATACAATTCTATATTTATTTTTATTTTGAGCAACTTCCTTAACCTTTAAATCGAATAAAAATACTTGTCAGAATTTTTAAATAATTATGATGAGTGAACAAGTTACCAGTGACTATAGGATAGCCATCCACAAGATATTCTCCGGAAGCTTTTCTAATAGCGTTAATTTTGTACGCTTTGTCATCATAATAAAATATAGCTAGTGAGTGAAGCTAGTGTAAACTGGCACAATGAGAACACCTTATTATGATTACACCATTGTTGCGCCTAACGAAAGATTAAATAATACAAATTGTTAAAAAAATGTTCATAATTATATAGAAAATCAATGTGCCGGCTGTCACACGAACAACAAACGTTGATACATCTTTTTCTGTTTACTAATTTTGTCATTTGTGTGACTAATACTAATACACATACATACTAATACTAATACATAGTATAAATTATCTAATTTTTTTTTTCATTCATGTTTTCATTTCATTTTCTATTTTGTTATTTATACACTCAACCGCAAACATCCCAGCAAACCTAAAGCAGAGCTTTAAATATTAATTATATGTCGTTACATGTTTACTGATAGCTTTTTAGAAGCTTTCTGCATTGAACTTAAGCAGTTTAACGAAAATACATTAACTCACGAAATTGCTCACTCTTTAGCAGAGTATGTAAACTGGTGTGATGACATAACGTTCACGGACATAAGGTTCGTAGACATTAGAAAGGAAAGTATCCCTATAACGTGCTGTAGCACTAATATATTATAAAACTTTTTTCACTAAAATCGGATTTACAATAAACAAATGTGATTAACGCAACATTGTAGCTATAATATTTATATGAATTAAAAGGATTTTTCAGTCAGTGAAAAAAATTTTAAATTTTTAACCGATCAGTTTTGGTCAATGGCTTCCATTTTCCAAGGAAAGGTAAAACTTTAAGCTCTTAAAACGCAGTATATTTTTATTGCCTTAATGACGCAAATTTAGTAAAACATTACGGTTCTTTTAGTAAAAAAATTCAAATGTTATATAATACTCCATATAAAATTCAAAGAATTTTTGCTAAAGATTTGTATTGTATATCTTATATAAGTCAATTTAATTACCTTTTAAATGACATGTCAATATTTTGGATCGATTGGGTAATTACAAAAATATAGATGTTTTGTTGAACAAAAAATGAATGCAATCATTTCTCCAAATCATTGAATGTGATTTGAAATTTCAAATCACAAATTAATGTATTCTTTTACAGATCTGGTAACTAGTTGAGGTATCGATTTTTAGTAGAGGGTAAATCTTTCGTTTGCGTCATCAATGCAGCGAGTAGCTTTCGTCATCAAGACAGCGTGTTGCTTTTGTAGTCAAGACAGCGAGTAGTTTTCGTCATCAAGACAGTGAGTAGCATTCGTCATCAATACAGACAGCGAGTAGCTTTCGTCAGTAAGCTTGACACTGATTATTACAGTGTTTCCACAAAGTAGATTGTGTAATTACTCCAGTGCTGCTCAAACTTTTCGAATTCCAACTATTCTAGTGCTTGTCAAACTGTTACTCCAGTGACTTTTGAACTGTTGGTCTTTTCACTTTGTGAAGGGTGCCACGGTCTAATTGGCGCACTTGTGTTTCTGAATTCTGTGCCGACAAGAAATTACCCCTAAAGTCGAGTTAAGTCAAAGCAGACCTAATGATGTGTTCCACGCATATAGTTTCGTACACACACAAAATCGGGAGATTATAGCGCGATTAAAGCCAAAATTATCACACAAAAAGCAAACTGCCTTTCATAGAACTTATATCGAGATCGAAAACTTTAAAGCGAAATTTCTCGAAATATTGAAATTACACTTTAGCTGTTATTCCTTTTCGACACAGAATTGTGTAAGGTTCTTATTGTAGTGATTTTTTGTGCCTGCCTTTCACTTTGTGCAGGGTAAGTACAGTATGCCGGCTAAAGGCGAACCCGGAAATTGTTCAGGCAAGGCTGTTCCTTCTTCAGGAAAACCTTTAATTGGTATTGGTATGGGTGTAAAAGGACCTTACTTAGTGTTAGTTGATGCTAAATGTGGACCCTGGTTTCGTCCAGGTGTGTGAGAGTACGGCATTCGTACGGGCCCAAAAAACGGAGGTGTTGGTGTGGGTGTTAGTGCTGATAGTTTTCCAGGACGCCCCTTAAAGGCAACTTAGTGGTTGTGAGGAGCCTACGAGATAGAACGTCGGAATTTAAAGGCCCTAAAGCTGAATAAGTCCAACATTTCGGTTGGAAATGGAAAGGCTGTAAAAGGAGTTCGTGGATTGGTCCGGTCTAACTCGGCTGGTTCAATGGTGGGTAAGATCCTACAAGCAAAAGACGGTGTAAAATCTTTGTCAAAGCTTCCAGAATTGGCGGAGAAGGCTGTGAAGAAGAAAGGTAAGGAAGCTGTGGTTTCTGGCATGGATGTCAGAAAAATTAAATTAATTTCGAGTGATCTATTTAAAGTACCACTCGAATGTGGAATAAGAGGTGACCATTTGATGTTAGAGGTCATTCTAGCAAAATAAGCGTCTGTATGAACGTCTGGAGCTCTTTCAGTCAAAAAAAGATAGTACGTCTCCTGTTGTAAGCGTTCCGGTGGCACAGGCTATTCACCTGTGCCCTTGCCAGTTGCTCAGCAGGAAAAGCCGGTTAAGACAGCTGGGGTAAAGATATCTACTAAAACGTAGAGTTCCCTGTGTTTTTTTTATATCAACAATATTAAATTTAAATGTAATAACATAGTTTGGTATAATTATAAAATAAAAATACTATCTTTAAATAAAAAATTCTTCTGTACGTGGTTTTGTCACTGAACTCCTCCTAAACGGCTGGACCGTTTTTGATGAAATTTAGTGTGCGTGTGCGACTGGATCTGTAGATGATTTTGTTTTAAAGTTTTACCCGGTAGGTGGCGCTGTTGTTGCTGTGGCAGTAATTAAAGAGGTATTTGAGAGTATAACTCATAAACTAATTAATATATTGTCATGATTCTTTCACCACACCATTACTTTTTATGCAAACAAAATTAAAAAAATACAAAATGAATAAAAATAAACAAAAAAAATCTATACATTGGGTTGATTTTTCAATCGTATAAAACGTTTTTAAATTTTTACGATAGAAACTTTAGATCAACCTTACATTTATGCATACCATATGAAAGAACATTAAAAAAGCCATTTTTGTTTTTAAATATTTTTACAACAACAAATATTTTTACCAAAGTTTTTTGCGAAATAAAGAAATTCATTAAGGTTTTTTTTGGAAAATTATAAAAATTAGAACTGAAACGAAAATAAAAAAGATTGAAATACGATTACATGTACAATTAATCAAAATTTTAAACAAAAAAAAATTAATGCAGTCCTTTGTAACATGACCGAGTTATTCACTTTCAAAGCCAGCACTTTAATTTTTATTTGATTTTTTTTTCTATTTCACCAAAAAATAATATTACTACTAAAAACTTTTTGTGTGTTTCAGGTGCGAACATTTTTGTGGTGTCAATTTCTTGGAAAGTTTAAGCAACTTGCATGTTCCTATAGAAAACGAAGTTTTTGTAATAAAAGACCAAATTCCAATAATATAAATAACTTTGAAATTTCTTGCATGTCAGATTATTTACCTTAAACATTTAAGGTATTTGATGAATCTGGGGACCTTAGTATGTTTGGTGATGACAAAAAAGGTCAAAAATTATTTTTAAAGAAATTAAAACAACATCTTTAAAAAAATGGGTATATAAGCTAGTTTAATATAAAATATTTTGAAAGAAATAACCAAATGGGAAAGGGGTGAAAATATAAAAAAAAATTTTCGATTAGCATGAAAAATCGTGTATAGCAATGTCTGCCCGGGAATACTAGTATTTTACATAGAATTAGGTTTTCACTTCGGTCGGCAGTCCCCTCACTGCTATACTTTTTTTGTTCTGAACAAAAAAGCACTTTCCAATCGCGTCGCACTAGTTATCGTAAACGTGCCGCAAACTTTTATTCAACTAAGAATTTATTGGATAGTTTCTAGTGGGCGGTTTTTTGTAACAACAACGTTAATTAAGATGAAGGTAGCTCAATAATAAAAAAAAACTTGTTTGCTTACAGGCGAGACACTAACATATAAAAGTTTACGTAGTGCTAATTTTGTTTGTTGGGACTTTGTAGCAAACAAAAATCACGTGAATGGCAGATGACAGATATTCAATACAGGACTGTCTACAACAAGAAAGACAAGTTCATCACACAATTTTTCGGGACACATTTTTTTGGGGACTTTGGATATTTATCCCTTATAAGGCAGAGGGAATATTTTTTTCCAACAACATAACTAGTATATTTCAAGTATTATATATACATAAAAAGTATGTTCTTACAGCGTATTCGACCGAAAATGTTGGTGTTTAAAATATCTATACTGCTTTATAAATGGGAAAAGATATTTTAAATATATACTTTGTATTAAGCTTAAGTGCATTGATCTATTATATAGTATATTTTTTTCAACACTATGTGTATGCTATGTTTATAGGAGTGAAATCATTTGTTGGTCGTATGCCAACAAATAAAAATTGCACTCTTACTTATTTTAAAATAAGTTCAAAACGGGCATCGATGAACGCTAATAACCAATTTAGATCAATATTGAAGTTGAAGAATAAGTGCAAGGTCAAATGTGCTATATTTTTGTTAACAAATGTACATAAAGGAATATGTTGATTATATCAACAAAACTAAATATTCTTCTAATAACACATAAGTGTACCTGGTCTTTGCAATAGATGATTGCTAAAATTACATTACTGTTATGACTACCACTTTTGTGTATTTCGAATTGCTTTTAGCTTAATACGTTATCATTAGAGCTCGGATATTTATGCACGGAAAACTGACAAAATATGCATGTATTATGCACGGAAAAGTGCTTAAATATGCATGCATTATGCACAGAAAACTTAATATGATCAAAAACATGCAAATAAAAAGGTCAATTTTTGCATACAAAAAAAAAAGAGTTAAAAAGAGTATGTTCAAATTCAGAATTTTGTACTTTGTTTGTCAAATATTTGCATTTTCACGATCAAGCACGCGACATTCGTATGCTTTTGAGGTGCAAAAAAATAAAGAAAATTAAGAAAAAAGTGTTTGTTTTTATAGCATTTTCGTAGCAATATGTTTAGTACAAAATGTAGGTTCCGAAGATTTTATGTTTTCAATACATTAGCAATAAACATTCGATCTACCATGCGACAAAAAAGTGTAACTCGTTTTCAACTGCATCTAGAAAAAAGCAGAAATCTGCGAAACGTTACATCAAATTTTTAAGCATTTAACTTTAAACTTAAATGGTTTAATGTATAAATGGTTTATATAATTTAGCATTTAAAAACAAATTTAATATATTTTCCTTTCCTTGCATCAACCATTTTTTCATTATCTTTAGCCAATGCCTTCCATTTTTACTAAAACAAAAATGTGTACGAAACATTTACTAAAAATTTACTAAAAATAAAAACTACATTTGTGAAATAGTGCAGACGATTTTATAATCATGGTTAATGAATTTATGTACAAATTGCTTAAATTAATAAAATTAAAATGTTTCTCTTAGATAATATCATAAAATAAAAAATTTTTAAATAAATTTTAATTTTTTGGTCACTGTAGACTTTCCTGTGGAAATGCCCATATTCGATGTGACATATAATTTTTTTAAGCAATCTATATTGCAAGCAAAAAGTAAATGTTGTTTGAAATGTTCAAACAAAAATGATCGCCATTTTTCAGTCAAAATGGACTTATAAGTTGAGAAGGAACGCTCTGAAACTACAGATGTTATTACAAAAAATGTAAGCAGCATAATTTAGAATGGTAACAATGCCGATACGTATTCATCTTCAATGCCGTTTTGTAAATTTTCGTACAAAATATCTTTAATTTTCTTCAATGATTCGTAGCCAACATTGCGTTTCAGGATTCGTTCAAATTTCTTTAAATATTCGTCATTGTTAATTGAGATTAATAAAGTGGACATTTTTAATCACATCAAACGATGCTTTCAGTTCAAGACCTTTTGATTCTAATGTTTTGATTCTTTGCACAATACAGGAAACATTTGTTTTGATGAACGCTAGCTTCGAATATTGGCTGATGCGAATATTTTTTTTTATTTTTGAATGCTTGCTGCTTCTGATCCATTTAAACCGTCCACAACCGATTAAACAGCATTAACATTTTCGGCAAAGTAGTCGCATGTCTTCAACCAGGTTCCCCATCTAGTGACTACGGTTTCTGGAGGCAACGGCATGGATGGGTTTGCAGTTTTAAACAAATGTCGGCGAGATGGTGACTGGATAAAGAAAAATAATGAAAATATTTGTTCCAATTGAATAAGTGCAACAGACAAACTTTTACGAAGACAGCCTTCACGCTTGATATCAAGTCTTTTATTTAGGGAAATTGTTCACGAGCGAATTCCGACAAACGATGCGAACCATGAACAAAGAATGTCATATGCAGCATTTTCGAAAACAGCACACAGCTTATTCGTGCAGAGAGCATGTAAGCAGCAGCATCAGTAGCAAGCAACAACCATTACATTTTCGTATTGGATCCTATGAAATCGAAACAAGGAAAACAATTAACAAACACAAATATGAAACATTAAATGTTTTGAAATAAAAACTTGCCTTTGGGTCATAGAAATAATAGTGAGTTGGTAAAAAATGTTGCAACTGTGTTGGCATTCATCTTATCCAATTCCATGACATTCAGTAAAAATGATTTTCCGAGTTCACTTTTATCATCTAATATTCCGAATACGAAATTCGCTGATATTCGTTGTTCGACTCCAGTCGTTTCATCTATGGAAACCCAAATTTGTTGTCCATCAGCCTTTGAACGAAGTTGCTCGATCATTTCTTTATACAAATGTGACACGTAACTGCGACGTAATGTTCTTTCATCTGGAGCAGAATGCGAGGAGTTTTTTTTTCAATAAATTTCGCAAAACTCAGATGATTCACTTTATTTATTTGTTGGTATGTTGGTTTTGAGTAAAGCCTTACACAAATCCAAATTGAATTCTGAGAGCTTTGGTCCAGGTTTTGATTGGTAATTTTTTACCAATGATTGACGGTCGGATTTAAACTTTTTTCTTTCTTCGGCCGTCTTATGTTTCGCTGAATTAATGTGTTGTTTTACTTGAAAAAGTTTTTTAGCTTGAACCACAGAATCACAAAGCAAACAGTATAGAATTGATCGCTCGACTGCAAAAACTGTCGGAAATTGCTGTGACATTTGCAAAATTTTTCATCAAATTTTTGGTCAAACACAATAGAACAACATAGGAGTTCCATAGAATTTTCAACAGGGCTTGCAAATTTGACCATGTGAACATATCTATATGGGCCACTGGTGAAATTTAAAGGGATAATTGTCTCATATCTTTCGCGCACACAATGCGATAATTTTGAAATGAAAATATTGGAGCCTATATCAGGCAGTTGGTCAACGCTCTGACGAATATATTGAAAATATGCATGCAAATTTTAAAAACATGCATTTAAAAAAAATAGGCATTTTTATAACTATAAAAATGCAAATATGCATGTAATATGCACGTGCATAACTATCTGAGCCCTGGTTATTATTACTCGTGTTTATACACATTTATTTTTATTTGTATGCTTGATATTTTTCAAAGCTACCTTCATTAGTTTTTCACTTTGAATTGAAGGCGAAGCGTTGCAGCTTTCAGAGACTGCATGGCGCTTTGTCTTTAGTAGAGAGCATCACTAACACATAAGCAGTAACAGAACTCGTTTATTGGAATGTTTACTAAAATTTTATATTTGAAATTTATTATTTATTTACGATTAAAAATAATTATAAGCTATTAAGATAAAAAACATTCTCAAAAAAAATTTAAGAAGTTATTAATTATAACTTTTAAAAATGGAAATTTCTTAACCACTATAATGTTTGTGTTTAGTCCATCAAAAACAAATAACGTTTTATGACAATTTTCTAAATTAAATTTACGATAGATAAGTTTAAAGCTGTATTAAGCACATAATAACTAATTTTTGCTTCAAAATTATTCGGCTTATCTCAGACAGCAAAAAAATAAAGAAAAGCTGAAAATGAAATAAATTCACCAAATCTATTGATGTCTTATCAAAGTCATAAACATTAGGAAGAAGTTATGAATATATGAAACAGTTGAAGTGGCATGCAATATACATTTTGTTCAGTAAAATCGAATTTCGTACAGTTCTGAGTCAGGCTCATTTACAAGGTTGTGGCACTTAAGAGCAAACTCGGTCGAACTGTCAGAATCGATAAAAAGATATCAGGAAAATAAAATCATAGAACAAAGAAAATGCACAGTTGGCAGTTAGAGCAAATGCGGAAAAGAGCGCATTTCTCTCAAGTGCCACAATTTTGTAAGTGAACCTTGAGCTCTGGTAAAATATTTGTTTGAATTCAGTTGACAGCAAAGTAAAGGTTGAAGATTTTTTATATTTTTTCATATAATTTAGGAAAATAGTTTAACTATATGTGTTATTTAAAGTTTTAAGAACTTTTTTAAAACTAAAAAATATATTATTTTTTATTCGACACTTTAACTATTTTTTGTAAATTTATATTTTTTTAAAACAAAGTATTTTAAAGGTAAGATATATTCCCACATCAGTCCCAATTTACCTATAGGTGTAATTTAACTATAGGTGTTATTTAAAGTTTTAAGAATAATTTCTACTTTTTATTGCTTTCGATACCTTTTTAAGACTAAAAAATATTTTATATTTTATTCGACACTTAAACCATTTTTTGAAAATTTATATTTTTTTAAAACAAAGTATTTTAAAGGTTAAAATTAATGAATAAGTAAAAGAAACAAAACTAGTTTTTATATGTTTACTGTCTTACACATAAAAACTAGTTTTGCTTTTTTTTTAATTAACAATTAACATTAAAAAATCATTGAATAAATTTTTTAAGCATATAAAATTATTAAGTAAAATACAGAAATATCACCATATGTAAAAATAGCAAATGCGAGGCAGAAAGAAAAGGTCAACGTGTTCGAATAACGAATAGCAATGAACTGACGACGCACAGTGTAACGAGGTGGACAAAAGTAGGTACGGAAAAAAGTCATGAATTTGTAAAAGTACGGAAATTTATAGTTAATTTTAATTTTATTTGACAAATTAACAGTTAACATTTATGCAATTTCAAATCAACACATACAAATATTAAATATGACATATTTTTATAACTTTTATTTAAAGTTCATGCGGAATAAATACTGAATATTAAGCTGTGCAATGTCATAAACAATGTATTCATTATTGAGAAGATTCACGACTTCAACTTTGGCACTGTTACCGGCTTTCCACCACAGTAGTTAGCTAATTTTGATACCATATCATCTAAGTAGATACCCTTTCCGAACATATAGCTAGTAGCTGGTGCTTCGGGTCGAGCAATTTTCAAACCATGCGATAGAATACCTGCGAAGTTTGTAAGACGTGTGCCGTGCCACAACAATTTTCGATTATGAAGCTTCTTAAATGGCTTGCATCTATATATGCACAGTTACTGCCTCCTTTTTTAATTAGCTCGTATAGTTCAGTGAGAACCTTATAAGCTGACTGAATCTATTTCTTACTAAGTTTTCCTAATGGCATCTTTTCCATGTCTAAATGAAATTCCATCATAGTCCGCTTCATGTTATCAACATCGAATAGAAGCTTTATGAGGTTTTGCACGGGTGGATCTAATTTTGATTTAATGTTATGCGCCGCAGATAAGTCTACCTTGGTGTCTTCTGCGTAATCAATATCAATACATTCTACCTGGAACCTTTTGAAAATTGTCTCGATTCTCAAATGCATTTCCAGTTTTTTCTAGATACACTTCCTTAAAAGATTCCATAGCTTCAATCAAATTGGAAAAATTGTCCAGTTTAGTGCCTCCAATAGTGGTGGCAATACGTCCCCAGGAACGAAATCTCCAAAAATTATTTTTTGAGTCGCTTTCTAGTAACTGAAGCTTGTAATAATTGTAATTATTACGTTGAATATCTGTTAAGCCCAATACAGCATTGTATTTATTCTTTCCGTTAGCGTATACATGAGCAACATCTTCTAATCCACTATCGGGGTCGACTGCTAATCCATCTTTCACTTTAAGATTTTGATATTTCGAAACTGACTTTGTGTAAATGCTTTTTAAATTGTGAACTTTTTGCTACTTCTTTTGGAATACGTAAAGAAGGATCCGTACCCCGGTCACACAAAGTCATGCCGCTTATATAGCTGATTGCACCAGATGTATCGGATTCAACAAAGTTCATATATTCAATTGGCACAACATGAGTTTGACTTTCTTTAACTTTTTCCATACGCCTACCCATGCGTTTTACTTCCTTAGCGGAAGAAATTACTGCCATGGTTTTTTCGTTGATTTTTGTACTGAACTTTCCTCCAAGTTTAAGAATACGATTCTTGATGTCCTTTTCTGGCTCCTTCGGCCCAATATACGAAAATTGCATATTATAGAGTGCAGATCGTTCACGCTTGACCTTTGGCTCATTTAATTCATCATCTTTATTTACAGTGATGTTCTTCGCAATTGTTGATGCACTGGGTGGAATAAATTTAATGATTCTTGTCTCGGGTTTCTTTCGAATATCACTGAAAAAATAATACTCCTGCTTCAAAGCGCTTGGCAAGTTACATTGACTACGTTTTGGTTCCTTTATTAGCTTTGCACACTTTGTCCATTCTGTCAATTGACCATTAGCCTGACTTATGAAAAAGGAATTGTTGACAATTGCAAACGGGGCATGGTGCAATTGCGCCAAATGTCAACAAATCCGCAACTTGATCGAGCAACTTTTCTGAGTAGGAGTCTTAATTATGTCAATCTAAAAGGATTGTTTGATATCTTTTCATTTGTGCTAGTTATAGTCTTTATATGCTGCCTTGAAAATTGTACAAAATTTCAGTTTTTATAGTTTTGCACTGAATATTTTACAAAATCACAAAAATTTTATTATAATTCATATACAAAACTTAAGAAAAAATATATTTTACAAGTTCTATTTTCAAACTTTCAAAATATAAATAAAAAATTTTTATATACCACAAAAAAGGTCATAAAAATTAAAAAAAAAACGAAATTTCTATATAAAATTAAAAAAAAAAAAACATTTTTGTGTTTTATTTTTAAGTATTCTGCTAAAGCCTTTGATAAGGTAAACTATAATATCCTAATTTCAAAACTTTCGGCTGTTGGATTCCATTCCAACGTGCTCAACTGAAAAAATCTTATTTATTAAATCGTCTTCAACGCGTTCAAATCAACGACATTACTTACATCTTACCTCATTAGTGTAACTTCTGATGTACTGCAGGGGAGTCACCTTGGCTCGTTACTATTTCTGTTGCTTATTAATGATCTTCCGCGAGTAATTAAATTCTCTCGCTGTCTCTTCTTTGCTGACGATCTAAAACTTTATCGTAAAATTAGCTTGGAATTCGACCGTTCCCTCCTCCAAGACGATCTTAACGAAATTTACACTTGGTGTGAAGCTAACCAACTGCCGCTCAACATCTCAAAATGTAACTATTTAATTTTTGCAAGAATATTGACTCCGCTTTTAGGTAGTTACCACATTAACTCTTTACAGCTAGAAAGAATTTTCACTAAAAAAGACTTAGGAATTATTTTATACCCGCATCTTAATTTTGGTGACCATATTGATTACATTGTTAATAATGCCATGCTCGGTTTTCTTATGAGGAATATCAAGGAGTTCAATGACCCGTACACTTTGAAATTGCTTTATTCATCGCTGGTAAGGCCGGACTTGGAATATTGCTCCGTTATCTCCGTTATAAAATCCATTCTAAGCGTATCGAAAAATTTTAACGAAAATTCACCCGATTTATGTTCAACCAACTAAGATGGAATCTACCAACTTCCCCTCCATACTGTACAAGGTGAGCCTTGATTGGATTAAGCACTCTAAACTGTAGAAGAAGGGCATCTTTAATAATTTTTCTCAGAAATATTCTTCACCATAACTTAGATTGCACGGAACTATTGGAAAAGCTTGACCTCCACATACCCTCGAGATCTCTTCGAAGTCACTTCCATTTTTATCAAACTTTTCATAGAACTGTCTATGCACAAAATTAACTCCTGTTGCGTTGTATCACAGAAGTAAATAAGGTCATAAACCTAATTGATATATTTGTAGATAATTCGAAAGATAAATTTAAGATATCCTTGTATAATATTCTCATGTCCAAGTCACGTAATCTTGCTACCTGTGTATCTTTTAGTCATTTATAAACGATTTGTATTACATTCGCCATATAAATTGAATTTAACTCTTGCATTGTGATTTATATTAAACATAACAGTCTTTAACTGTTTTATTTCATACCTTGATGTATTTTTCATAATTTTATATTCATTATTGCATTTTTAGTTTTAAATTGTAAATATTATAGTAGTCTGTAAGAGCTGGTACTCTGCTTGATGAAATTAAATAAATAAATAAATATGCCTTTCTTAACACATTCCCAAAATTTGGTCTAAGAATATATTACACAAAATATTTTATGACCACTTTTCTAAAGCATGCAAAAAATAATAAATCAAACAAAAACGAAATTTATGTTTTCTTTTTTTAGCATTTTTTTTTATAAAGTTTCAAGCACAACTACAAAATACAAACATTTTTGTATTTTTTTATTTTTAAGTATGTGTTAAAATATGTCTCAAAATTTGGTCTCGGACTACTTTCAAATAAGGGTTTTATGACCACTTTTCTAAAGCATATTTTGACGAAAATGAGCACCAATCGTGTACCAAAAAATACATGACAAGGTGAAATTCCACATATGAAACAAAAAAGGACTCAATGTAAGGCTTTATTGTGCAAAGACAATACATAGAGACTTGCAATTTTTTACGTTAATAATACAAAAATCAATATCCTAAAAACTTTTAATTTTTTTTTAATATTTATGCATCTTCTTTTTGCTAGCTGGTGTCGAAAAAAGTCTTTTTCAGCCAAGGCGAAGATTTCTCCAGTTATACGCTCCTGATTTCATCGTAGTTCATCTTAAATTGTTTGTTAGGGTTTTTACTACAAAATTCACTGCAATTCTTAAGTTTGGTCACTAATCTTACGCTGTCATTTTCAACCATTAAGATCCCCGTGTGTAAGAATTGTAGTGAAGGTCGTAGGCTTAAGTATGTAAAAATATTAATTGTATTGCTTTAGAAGCTAGTCAGAAAGAGTTTAGAAAAATTAGCTTAAATCATACCCGTAAAAACGTTTGAGAACTATGCAATATAGATCTATTCCGTGGATTACTGCTTTCATCTGATCCTTTTATACCTTCTCTTAGAAAAATATTGAAAAAAAGCAGAATAATGATAATGAAATTAATGTGTTCATTTTAAGTGAATATCATGATATGAATAATGGCACAATTGATTTCATTTCTGATCTTGATTTCTCTGACTTTGAGTCGATGACTCTACGAATTATTCTCATGACAGTCAATAATTTTCTCTGTTATTTTCTCTCATTCTTTAGATTTATGTCAAATTTAAACAAACCTATGTATTAAAAAATAATATTTTTTTATCAATAAGCTTCATTGAATATTGTGTGGGAGGCGGGTGAAGGACCGTGGCCAATCTGAACACAATAATTATATGTTAAAAATAAAATATGTTAAAATATATAAAATAAACAAGTTAATTTACTTTCTTATACTTTCTACAAAAGGAGATATTTCAATTTTATTCTTTATTTTGTATAAGAGGTGGGTGAAGGTCGTGGCAGATCTTGATAAAATTTTTATACGGTAATTATGTAGATCAAGTAAATAAAAAGTTAGTTATTTTGTTCCTTACACTTTCTACACTTGCAGACATTGCACTTTTATTCTTTATTTTTTATGGGAGGTGGGAAAAGGGCGTGGTATATCTTGATTAAATGTTTATAGTATAATTATGTGAATGTAGTTTGTTAAAAAATAGTTCATTTACTTTCTAATACTTCAAGTCGAAATATTGCACTTTTATTCTTAATTTTGTATGGTAGGTGAGCAAAGGGCGTGGCAGATCTTTTAGTTTGGTTTTTCCACTTTCTACAACTCGAGATATTGCACTTTTGTAGAGGTATTCACACTGACTTGGGCAGATGGGTAGATTGGCAAATGCCGTACATTGAGCTGAAACTTTGGCAGTCGATTTGTTTAGAGTATGAGAAAAAATTTTACAGCACCCTTTTTTGCCGCCCCCAAAATTCGTAATTATCAAAAGTACTTAATCGGTGCCGGGACATAGCCCCAAAGACATAAATCCTAAATGTCAAATTTGGGATTATGACCGCTTCAAAGAGGACATAATCCCAAAAATTGGACTTGGGATTATGACCGCTTATTAAGTCTGATTTCAAAGTTTCGAGAAATCTTGCTTCAAAGTTTTCAATCGCCATATAAGTTATATGGAAGGCTCTTTTACTATATAGGCCGAATGCCATTGGCGTCGGAAGCGGGGGACAAGGGGGCAGTTGCCCCCCACTTTTTTAGCTAGATAAACAATTTAAAAGGAAAACTTCAAAAGTTTTTCAAAATGTCAGTTTTTTTTACAACGATAATATTTTTTTTATTTTATTTATTTATATATTTTCTTCTTCTTTCTCTCTTCTTCATAAGCATGCTTGAGGATAACCATTTTCTTTCTCTGTGCTTGCAAAAAGATAGAACAACATTTCTACTGCAAACCCACCACTTCAGATTAAAAGCACCCTTAAGTATGTAGCTTAATGCTTGTTAATTTTGCAACTCTGGTAAGAAAAAATTTGACATGTTCTTAGGGGCTTTCCATATTGGACGGCATGTTGTACGATAAGTTAGATGGAAAACTAATGGGACTATTTGATTGAGCGTTCGAACGATCAAACTTGTAAAGCAACATCATTAATTGCAAGTTCTCAAGCAGAACACATCCGGCTAATAGCTAAGCAACTTTTAGATGCCCTAACAATTGAGCAGTAATTTTACATAATTGTACAATATTGTACAATCGGCAGAAAAAAAACCAAAAATTTCGACTATCGTTTTAGCTTACGCATGGTACTACATGTTGTACAATCTGCCATGTTGGTCCAATGTTTTGGACCATGCGAAAGCCCCTACTGTGAATTAGCTGATGAAAATCCACCTCGACGCTTTGAACAAACATCAAATCCGGTTCCTTCAGTACAGTTGCCATTATATGATCGGCTACGAAAAGATTATTTCGAAATTTAAGATCTTCCCTTAAATGAGATAACGTCTAGATTCGATCAAACAGGTTGATATTTTACTTTTTTTTATTTTTGCAAGTTTACACCAGCTTCACTCAACCGACTCACTTTGATTTAACATTCGGTGAGTCGGTTGAGTGAATCTAGTGTAAATTAATTTGCTCACCTACCATACAAAATTAAGAATAAAAGTGCAATATTTCGACTTGAAGTATTAGAAAGTAAATGAACTATTTTTTAACAAACTACATTCACATAATTATACTATAAACATTCAATCAAGATATACCACGCCCTTTTCCCACCTCCCATAAAAAATAAAGAATAAAAGTGCAATGTCTGCAAGTGTAGAAAGTGTAAGGAACAAAATAACATACATTTGTATGTATTTTATTTAAAAAACAAAGTAGGAAACTCTTATTAGATCAAACTTTATAAACGCTGCTTTAATATAAACATTTTTACAAAAAAGAATGCAAAACTCTCCTCTTTTAAAGCGGTCATACTTCCAAATTCACTTTGGGAGTATGTCCACTTTTTTTAGGCTATGACCAGTTTTTTTGAGGACATGATACCAAATTTGAAATTTGAGATTATGACCCTTGGGGCTATGTCCTGGCACTTACCTAATCTACCCATACCCAAGTCAGTGTGAATACCCCTAGTGGATTGACGATGGGATAGGTTAGGTTAAGGTGGCAGCAGGTTTTTCGACCAGCCCAATTTTACCAAAGTATTGGTCCGTTGTGTTACCACATAAGGTCTTTTATAAGGTCTAATCAAGTGAAACTTTTGTGTAATAGTAAATTGTATAAAAAAAAAATTAAAAATATGCAATCATTGTTAATAAAAAAAAAGATCATGCGTGAATTATTATAGTTAATAGCTCGTTGAATAGGTAATATCTTAACCTTTTTTTTTAAAACCCATAACGCTTAGTTTAATGGAAAACTAAAAGAAAAAATAACTAGTATTTCAGACCAATTTATCAACTTTAGACTCCTATAACCTAAAAACCATTTTTTACGGAATTGGCTTTAGAAGGTTTTAATATGTATAAAGAGTATAAATATTTATGAATTTATGAAAACGCGAAAAAGGTTTAAAATAAGTCATCGCTCTTTAAATATTCCACAAAATTAATAATCGTCAACACTTTTTTGTTTGTAGTACATCAAGTGTAAAAACAGCTGATCAACCGACAATAAAAACAGCACTCGCTGCGCAGTACTTGAAAAAAAAATAAGGAACAACAAAACACAACGAATAACCATGGCAGAAAACAAACAGATGGAAAATTTTCACTTTGGTAATTTATTGTTTTAGAATAAAAACTTTTTTACTTACATTTGCTATAATTCCTGACTGAAGAAAATTTTAAGTTACTCCGCAATAAAATCCGTTGACTGCATAAAAGTGCATTCATTGTAGTGGTTGTTGTTTTTGCTGTTTGCCTTAATATGCAATTATTAAATATTCTAGTTGAATTTGGTTAAATTGATTTTTCACCTTGAGGAAAATAAACGAAAAATAATTTTAAAAATTGCACTTAATGAAGTTTAGTTATTTCGATCTGTTTTGGCAAAAATATTTAGTAAATCGTATAATTTTGGAATTTATTTAGTTTTTTATATCCCGAAAATAATCTTGAATAACAAATGAAAGCACACCACATTTTTTCAGGTCTAAAAAATTTTAAGTTGTGACGTGATCTGTCAATAATTATATTCTACTTAGTTTTTTATTAACTTTTACACAAATACATTTATATATACATATGTAAGAACAAACTATTCATATGTATAAATAATGTAAGATTTATTAGCGAAAATTTTAATAATACATATGTGGTAAAACCATGAAGAATTACACAACTACAGCGAAAACTTTCACTAGATTTGATGAGATTAGCACTTCATGCACCCTGTATCTGGTTAGCAGCCCCACACTTTTGCTTTCAGAACCTTTAATAATTTATCACTAATTTACTTTGTTCGATTTCATAAATTTACTAATATTATCGCTTAAGTTTAGTTGTCTTCACTCAATTAAAATTAGTTGAAACTCTTGCAATTTCATAAGTAAGATTTCCTTTTATTTATCACGGAAAGATTTCGATATTAAACTGGTGGAAAATTATTCGCAGTCTTTACTTTTCTTTGCTCGTTGTTCGTCGAATTTTGCTATGACCATGCCATGCGATGACATGTTTAGTATTTAGTGTTGGTTTATTTAACAATCTGTTATTTTGAAACTGCTATTTTGTCGATAACTGTTGCGGCTGTTATGTGCGCATAAAAATAACATGTTAACTGTTGTAGTACAACCATGCGTAAAGAAGCATTATCGAAAATTAACAGCAGAAAAAATAACAGCAGCAAAAATAAAAGTGAGTATAATAACAACAGGTTATCTTTAACAAAAAAATTCTGTTATTTTGTTATGATTTCCAATAGAAATATTTGAGCTGTCAAAAAATCAGTTATGAGTGCAAAATTCGTATTCTGCATGACAATTTTTTACGAAATTTGTTATAAATCACAAAATATTTTTCGAACTGTCAAAAATCTTTTACAGAGGCTGTGTGTCAATCGGAAACTTTTCAGTCGGATGATCAAATTTTGACAGTTGGTAGAGCAATTTTTGGCATTTGTGAGGTGAATGTAACTGTCAAATTTTGTGCTAGCCCCAGGGGCTACTACAAATTTTGACAATCGAAAGCGAATTTTTGACACACTCAAAATAAGGAAAAAAACCAACACATCAATTTCCGCGACGTATTTAATTCGAGTGCTTGTACTTGCAACTTATTTCATAAACTTGTAATATTGTAAACTTAAAAAATAACAAAATAATAAAAATAAAAAACTTAAGTGCTTGAGTTTGTATTTGCGTGTGTGTGTGCCAACGATCTCAGGGTACATCAGCAAGTCCAGCAAAGTTGAATTGGCATTCTTTGCTGGCGAACGTCCTCCTAGTGCCACCATCAGTAGCACAAGCAAAGGAAGCGCAAATTCTTCGCTTTCAATTTATTTAATTCACGCCGGAGTATAATGGCAGAAATTTGCCTCTGTGCTTGAGACATGCTGAAATGGTGCTTCTAAAATATTGGAGAGTTGACCAGTCAATTGAATTGTGCTGCACTTGCTGATGCACCGGGAGATCATTAGCCAACATACACGCACACACAAACTCAAGCACTTTCTTTTTTTTATTTTTATTAATTTGTTTTTTTTTAAGTTTTTTAGGTTTACAATATTACAAATTTACGAAATAAGTTGCAAGTACAAGCACTCGAATAAAATATATTGCTAATTGAATAAAATGCAAATTAAATAAAATATTTCCGCTAAAACACGACCGAAATGTGAAACGTCAAAATTTGTAAAGTCAAAATTTCATCGTCCATTTGACACAGGAAAAGAGACAAATTTATTTCAACACACACAAATTTTATTCAACTTGATATTTTCTATCCTACCACGACTGAAAAGTTTCCTTTTGACACACAGCCAAACTCTTGAATTAATATTCTACATGACAAAATCTGTCATAAAATCTTTTATGAAACACAACAGAATAACGTTTACATTTTTCTGCCTTTTATCAGAATTTAAATCTTATTCTATGTGTTCAAGAAAGATTATATCATCTTTTTGACTATGCATAAGCTTTTGTAGCAAAAATTCACCATATTATTGAGTTTTGTCAATGAAAACCACGCCCACCTCCCACACAAACTGACTATAAAGTCGGTGAAATCTCTTTAAATGCCATTTAAAGTAATGTAATTACTTGAAATTTTGCACATAAGCTTTGATCTAAAATATTCTTCATATATTTGTAGTTTGTCGAAATAGTGTAAAAAAACACCACTACGTCCAATGCCTCTGCTACGAAAGGTGCCGTTGAATTTACTCTGCTGTACTATTGTAGAAGTTGTTCTTTTCGTTCATAGTTGCTACGCTCATTGTTGCATCCATTATACTGTTGATTGTGTGATGAACCTCCAGCATCGCCTCCATCGTAGTTACTAGTTCGCTTTCTTTTGCATTCAATATCTTGTCGTTGGCATGATGAACTACCACTATCGCTGCAATAACGATTGTCATTCGAATAGCGGTTTTGGCCACCGCAACATGCTCGTCTAGACGTTGCTCTTAATGTTTGTAACATACGCGGGCACCTCTGTCTCTTCCGCTTCCACCTTCACCATAACTGCGTCAGTCACGACTTTTATTGAAACTTGATCTTCTGCTCTGTGTCGTCCTCCCAGTCCAACATTATTTTAAAGCAAACGATTTAATAAAATCGGCAATGCTAGTTTATAATGCTAATGCGGGGTACTTCTTTAGTGCTAATTTTGTAAAAATATTTGCAATTGGCATGTTAAAAGCGATAACTTCTTCAACTTTAATTTATTTTTTAATTTATTGCTAGCAATCAGATGTTTCATAACAGAATTTAACGGATTCGTAATAGATTTTTGCTTTCGAGGATTGATAACAGGGTATCATAAAAGTTTGAAAGGCAGAATACCAATTTCAATAGATCTTTTATGTTCGGCGTCTTTTATAATCCGTAACAGAAAATTCATAACAGATCTGGCAGAATAGGCCCAAATAATACCATGGCATTGAATAATTATGATACAAAATTAACAACGCGAACATTGACCACTAACCCGTTCTAACAGCGCTGTAATCGATTGGAAAATCAGCAAAGTTTAAAACCGGTTCGTGCAAATGTAAATATAAATCCCAAAATTATCCCAAAATAAACGGAAAAAGTCCCAACTGTTTTCAAGGTTACTGGCTGACCGAATATAGACATGTTTTAGTTTATTTGTATTTATGCATATTTATGTTTTGCATATCTATTAGACAATTGGGCCTATTCTGCCAAATCTGTTATTCTGTTATGAATTTTCTGTTATGAATCATAAAAGATGCCGACCATAAAAGATCTGTTAAAATTGGTATTTTGCCTTTCGATCTTTTATGGTACCCTGTTATCAATCTTTGAAAACAAAAATCTATTACTATTCCGTTAACTTCTGTTATGAAACAGCTGATTGCTGTCAATAAATTAAAGAAAACAACGCAAGTTGAATTGTCGCTTGTAACGTGTGAATTGCAAATATTTTTGCAAAATTAGCATTAAAGAAGTGTCGCGCTAACATATCCATTTTGATTAAAATGCTTGTTTTAAAACAATGTCGGACTATGAGAACGACCCAGAGCCCGTTTACAATGATAGTAGGAGCTCAAGTTTAAAATAAAAATCGTGACGGACGCAGTTATGGTGAAGGTGGTAGCGAAAGGAACAGAGGTGCCCGTGCAAGTTTCAAACGTAAGGAACAACGGGGAGACGAGCATGATGATCTCGATCGCCGTGATCAAAGGAATGTTGGTGGTGGACGCAATTATGACTACCGAACAACAAGATGTGCGTTCTGATTATGTATGTGTAATTATTGGATGCGCAGGATCTAATATTCAGACAATACAATCTGATTATAATGGAAGCGTTGATTAAGATAAGGGTACAAAGGTGGTAACCATATCTGGAAATTCCAAACTAAACATCAAAGATGCTGCACGGTGGCGATAAAAGTAGCTCATCCTACCAAACGGCTTCTACAATAGTACAGTAGAATAAATCCAATGGGATCTTTCGTAGTGGGGCGGTGGACGCCGAGATCGTTATTAAAAACCAAAGCTGCAGCAAAATCTGGAATTCCAGAAAGTAGAATAAATTCCTTTCTAGATTGTCAGCTTGACATTTATATAATTTCTTATGCTGCATTTTTTACACATAAAAATATTAATAATTTTTTATTTAGAAAGACCTATTTTAAAAATCATAAATGATTGTACAAAAATAGAAAATAAATTTTATATTCAATTTAAGAAAAAACTACATGAAAGTTATTTTTTAGTCTTCCAAGTCTTTGTTTCATAAATTAAACATAACGAAACACAAAACAATCTGATTTAGCTTGACTTATTAAATTTATTGAAATTCGTTATGATAAAAGGTAGAAAAATTTATCTGTTATTCTGTTGTGTTTCATAAAAGATTTTATAGCAGATTTTGTCATGCAGAATACCAAATAAATGATTTTGTAAAAGATTTGTTGACAGTTCGAAAAATCTGCTATGATTTATAACAGACTTCATAAAAGATTGTCGTGCAGAATACCAATTCTGGTTTCGTAACAGATTTTTTGACAGCTCAAAAATTTGTATGGGAAATCATAACAGAATAACAGAATTTTTTCATAAAAGATTCTCCAGAATAGGCCCAAATATTCAGACAATACTACATGTCTATCCGACATGTAGTTCAGCAAAATAACGGAATTTTTTGTTGAGTTTTCACAAATGCTACATTTTGAATAGACATAATCATTTTTCTGAGCACAAAGAGAACACATCATGACAATGGTAAAATAATATGTTGCTTCTCTGTTGCCTCTAGGTAGCAATACTTGTAAGTTAATTCTTCTATTTATTGTTGAAGCATCGAAAATACAAAAAATGAACAAAATAATAATTGTTTCGTTCCAATAGATATTTTGTTTTATAATATAACATCACAAATTGAATATCTTTTATAAGAACGAATGAGAAAAGATGAAGAAAGCGCTAAACATGATTTAAAATACCAAAATCATTAATTTTTCTCTTTAAACTCATTGCTTGAGAATCTATCATTTTCTTTTTTGCACGTATAAGTACACTGCATTTCTACTTACAAATATTTTTTAATATACTTAAAACTTTTTTCCTGGAAGCAATGAATTTAAAATGTTTTCAAAAACGTTTGTAATTTTTTGAATCAACTCCGCAAAATGTACTGTTGGTATAGTAAGACCACCATATCAAGTTCCATCTAATTTTCGATCTTCAATTAATTTTGAAATTTTTGAAAAATTTTTGTTTTATTCAAACATAAATATTTTGCATTCAATGCAGTCGTATTTTTTCCAAATTGTTTGGGCAATACATCCAGAAAAATAGTTTGTCACCATGTCTTTTATATTAGGAACAATTTCTGGGAGTTCTTCAGTGTCAGAATCGTCAAACTCACATATATTCAATGTTTCGTCCATATCGCATTTGCTGCAATCTTCGATCTTGAAATCATATTTATAATAAAACTAAGCTATATTTTTCTACGATATAATATATCATCGTAGATATTATTGTATATATATACAAGGTGGCGCAAAGTTAATCACCCTACCGGAAGGTGTTATAATTTTTGCAAATGGTCATACGTCAATCATATTTGATATTTGTGAACAAGACAGCTGCAGTATGACTGACAGACAAGCAATGGAGCGCTCAAACTAAAAAAATCACTCCGAATCACTTAAAATCTTTTATTTTTATTACGTAAAAAAGTTATTTAAAAACAAAATTTGATGATTAACTTTGCGCCACCTTCTATAAAGATTAAAGTGGTTCTAATCTGTATTAGTGATGTGCATGGACTACATGTATTCCGGAAATTAAAGTGGATTACGCAGTCTCTTTAGATTCTCAGAACAACAGCGGTTTCAATTATCGGTTTTGCTTATGTTCGATATCGATTTTGTCTTTCTTCGAAAAGAACAGAAACGAGTCTATTTCATAACACTATTTGAAACTGATATCTTTTTTAAACCAATTCTGTTCCTATTCTGTGTCAGTTTCAACAACGCACCTAAATTGTACGTTATAAACTTTTATCTCTAAATATTAAATTTGCCCAAAAAAACAAATCCCCATTTTGTATGTGATTTGTAGAATTTTTTACGAAGAATTACGTCTTACAACGCGGTTTGAATGGGGGCAATTTTTACAAATTTTTTAAAGTACATTTAATGTTTTTAGTGCACACTTTGTGGTTTACCTACATCCTTTAATAATCGTCATTCAAGTATAAAATATATGCCAAGATATCAGTTATGGGGCAAATGAAACGAATATTAATTTTAGATATTGTTACCGCTTTAAAACAATATCTAAGACGAAACAATTCAGGTTTTTGAATGAGAAAAACATGCATTAAATGATTCAGTAGCTGCTTATGTTGTTGGTTGTTGGTTTGGTTTGTGCCGAAATCATGAATTCAAGATTATGTCGTTTGTTGTTGTTGGTTTTGTTTTTGTTGTTATTAGTATGCATATCAGTTGCAAAACATATCAGTTGCTTTCGTTTATGTCGTTTGTTATTATTTATGTTAATCTACAGCAATTGCTCTTAGGATGCAGTTAATCGTAAAATAAACAAAATAAATAAAACAGATAAATATAGCTACAAAAAATTATAATACTACTAAAGGCCGCTTTACATTGTCCTACTGTGAGTTATGGCATGTGAGATAGAAAGATTTTCCCTTTTAGACTATCTCACAGAGTCGGGTCACACTTTAATAAACCTTTAAATTTGTGAAATTAATCGGTAGTACATGCATTCAAAACCTCATGGGTTTAAAATTTGCCCACTAAAATAATAAATTCCAAGTAAATTTATGGTAAAATACATCTCTGGTCGGATAGGATGTGTAATAAAATTAGAAACAAACCAAAAAAAAAAATGTGCTACGACATGCCAAAAAAATCAAAACAGATTCGAGCACACATTGTTTTCCATTGTTTGCACCATCTCAAATTCTATCTTACATGAAAATTTTGACACGTCGTAACACACAGTAGAACAATGTAAAGAAGCCTTAAGAGGGCTTACCTATGCGTAAAGGTCCCAGTTAGACTTCGAATGCTCTTTGAACTCAAGTTTCGTTTTACAAGCGTCCGGAGGATAGAAGAAAAAGCTGTCTATACTTTTCTATAGGTGCGAATGAAACAACTGCTGAGACAAAAGCATAATTCTTTTTGTTTTGTTCTTCTCTCCTCCTGACGCTTGTACAACGTAAATTGAGTGAATTTCGAACGGACTCCTTTTTATAATATGGTCTCTGCTATTAAATATAATATATTCGAGTTTTTATTATATTATTATATTTATTTCATCTTAAAGCTATATTTTGTTTGCTCAAAACTTATAAAAAAATACAAAAATGGGCATTTCTAGAAAAAGTCTAACGCTTCCATAAAATTCCAACTTATGAAAAACTTATTATTTTAAGATATAATCATAAAGAAACATTTTAATTTTATTAATTAAAGCAATTTATACTAAAATTCATTTACCATGCTGATCAAGTCATAATTCTTACAACAAGTTTTCTATAAGCGGCAATTTACATTTATAGCCCAAACAGAATGAGCATAGCCAACAGAAGAAATGTCAACATGGAAGTTGGTTGCCTTGTCACCCTATGAAATGAACATAATGAAAATAACATATACGTAGCGAACGCAGCCAACACAAAAATGTTAGACGAACTTTTAACTTTTTTTGCAGCCAACGATAGCGAAGTGTTAAAATACATACTTGAAATTAGAAAACTTAAACTTTATTAAAACAAATTATTCCAAATTAGTAAAAAAAACAAATTATTATGTGCAAAAGGCGTTATATCTTAAATTAAATAAAAATTAACTATAAGGTATTCAGAGGTAGTCTTGTTACTGTGTTAGATTGTTGAAATTTTGATGTACGTGTGAACACCCTCAATAAATTATTTTGCTGCACCTACACTTATGTCAAAATTAGATTGGTCGCATTCAGCGCAGACAACTGTTGTGAACTGTAATGGTAGCGCTACCTTAGTGCGCGATGTTTTTCTCTGAATGTGTTGCTTCTCTACACGTCAGAAGTTAGTTTAATTTAATTATATATAATTTTTATGTAAATTTAATTCAATTGCAAAGGTTTCTCACTTAAATTTGCTGCGTCCTTTCTGTGTTTATTAACTTAACAGCGTCAGTAGCAGCATCTGACAGCTACCCAAACAGTTGTGTTCATGTAGCATAGAATTTGTTCGCTCGATTAAAAGGCATTCGCTGCCTAATCAGTTTTAGTTAGCACTCCCAAATTTCGACCATTCAGCGAATTTTCACACAACAGTTGCCAACTGTTTTCTGCGCTGAATGCGGCCATTGTTAACTGACAACAAAAATATTCAACACCGTCTCTTCAACGATGCCTCTTGAAATCGAACAGTGCTACAGCACAATTGACATTTATGACAGCAACTTGTTTCTCCTTCATTTGCTTTAATTATAGTTTCGTAATCCTATCAATAAAGTTGTCTTTTTTTACTGTAAATTTAATTATATATGAGATAATACATTAATAAAATCATTTCTAAATTATTACGTTAAAGCTGTCGGCTGGTAACGTACTTTGCTTGACGTAAAAACAACACAATGGATGATTTAAATCCATTGGCCGGCACAGCGCATCTTTTAGAAGAAGTGGACAGTGAGTGATGTGGGCCCGGGCTCTTGGAACTATGTATAATATTCACTTGTATTTTTAATACACAGAGAAGTTGATGGTACTGCTGCGCGATGGACGTACACTCATTGGATACCTCCGTTCTGTGGATCAATTTGCAAACCTAGTGCTGCATCGCACAATCGAGCGCATACATGTGGGCAATGAGTATGGTGACATTCCGCGAGGTGTGTTTATAATACGCGGCGAAAATGTGGTGCTATTGGGTGAGATTGTAAGTTGTTGAGAAGATTTTAAATATTGCAAGGAGTTGTAATAAATGTATATTCTGCGTCGTATGTTTTAAAGGATCGCGAAAAGGAGTCTAAGCTGCCACTCAAAGAAATTTCCGTAGAAGAAATACTCGATGCCCAACGCAGAGAACAGGAACAGCGACAAGAGAAACATCGCCTAATATCGAAGGCACTAAAAGAACGCGGGTTAGCAGTGAACACAGATATTATAAATGAAGATTTTTGCTAAGTACATAGCTGGATTAAGTAATAAAGAATATTAATTTAAGTTTTTAAATAAAGTTTATTTTAATTGATAAATGAAATATTTTAATATTTAAACGACAAGCTAAACCGTATTTTATATCATTTACTGAAAATGCACGAAAGACTGTTTTTTTAATTATATTTAAATTCGTTTAGAACTAATTAATGATATAACGATGTAAGAATTAATGTTGCGATGGTTTTTTGTGCGTATTATGTACATAAAAATATTTGGAATAATGCATTTATACAGCTTGGTATTCGATATAAATCCATATAATTTTCCCAATACGTAATTCAAAATTTATGGGATGATATATTTTAAAACTGAACTGATGTAATAATTTCATTAATGTGAATATATTTAATTTTTTTTTCTCCATCTTTCTATCTGACTCGATAAGATCAAGTCTTTTTCACTCCTTTTTTTTGTAATAATAATGAGCATTTATAACTAATTCGTTTCCTCTGATCAACCTTTGCGTTCCTCATTATACATTTCTGGATTCTCCTCGAGCTCGATGTATTTATCTAGTATCTGAAACATTTCCACCTTTGCTTTAATTTTGTGACGGCGCGACAGTTGCCGTAAATAGCTGCCAATAGTTTTGCAAAAGAAGTCATCTTCATTTTCAGCGCTGACTCCACCAGCAGTAACTATAGCCAGCTCCGCTGGATTTTGTTGCTGCTGCTGTTGTGTGGACGATTTTTGTGGCGTCGCAAGTGTATAACTGTTTACACCACTTATATTCGAGTGATTAAGATAGGCAATGGGTATGACGTTGGGTGTGGAAGTCGTTATATTGCTGCTAGTGCTGCTACCGATTGGGTTTGCATGTCGAGACGTTTGAGCACTAGCGCTAATGGTGTATTTGTTAAGTGGCGCAGGAGCATTTTCCGTTGGCTGCTGTTCCTCATATTCTTCGTACGTTTCATTTATTTGGCCGTCTACTAAATGTTTCATATAAAATAAATTTAGTAAAATTTAGTGAAAAGTTTCAAAGTACCTTCAACAAATTCCGAATATCCGTCCTCTGCTTCCGTTGTAGCTACTTCCAACTTGGCGTCGTATTGATCTTGGGTCTCTTCGTAGAGTTCAGATTTGTTTTGCATTTTAGAGTCGTCTTCCGCGCTACCATCCCAGCTGCTTTCATATTTATACTTGACATCCACGCGACGTCGCTCCCTTTGATTATGAAAAGAAAATTGTTTGCCATTCTCACTATAGTTTCTGTACAAAGAGCTCACCTGCGTTTCCGCACAAATTTTCTCAAAAAATCCATTTGTAGAAAGAAATCGTTGCTTCCGTATTCATTCCTTTCCGGATGCAAACGCATCTGTTTTAATTCTCGCGAATAACGATCGCGCAAGCAGGTCCAGCGTCGTCTTGCATCTACCGCCGACATGCCGAGCACTGATGAAACATTTTCCCAAAGCTGCTCCTTGCGATAAGCAAACTTGAAGTCCGGATTCGAGGAATCGTACAGCGTTGGTGTGCTTTTCACTTTCTCAATCAAAGCAATGTCAGCAGCGTCCAGCGCTCGATGGTTTGCTGTCATTGTTCATAGATTTTTAGTTGTTTAAAAAAGGATATTTTTTTTTTACTATATTTTAAATGTAAACAAATTTAAAAAATTTTTCTCCTTTTGTTTTTTTGCACAATATTTTGACAACTCTTTATGCTACGTAGTGTAGTTGCGTGAAAGTAGTTCTTTTACGATTAACGAAATTAACTGTTGACGTCACACTTCACGTTTTGGTGTTGCGTAAACCAGAAACAACAAAATGGCTTCCGTAGTTGTGTTGCTGTTGCTACGTTCATAGTTGCCAGTTTTTTGGGAAATTTCACATTTGTGGAAAATTTTCATTACCATTACCCCTGATGAGGCCTTATGTTCAGTACACTCGCATTTAGAAAAAATTGATGCCTATTACAAAAGTTGGGGTATCAAAATTAATGAATCTAAATCCGAAGCCATATGCATCAGAAACCCTTCTGGAAAGTGTCATAAAAGCACGGTGCCCATAAGTAAAAACTTAAATCTTACACTTAATGGAAAAAACATACCTTTCAAAAATCAAATTAAATACTTGGGTATCACTTTTGATAAATTACTTAAATTCAATTTACATGCAAACAATACTCTTAAAAAATGCAAACAAATTTCAGCTATTTTTTCCAATCTATTGAAAAATAAATTTTTCCCTAACAAAACGAAACTGCTTATTTACAAAATAAGCGTTCGTTCTGTTATAATGTATGGATTTCCGGTTTGGTTCACGATTTCACCCTCCGTTGCTCAAAATCTTGAAAAGCTTGAACGTAAATTATTAAGATTATGCATTGATCGCAACTTCGAATCCCCCACCAAGAGATACTCAAACTCTTATATCTACAGCAGCGCTCGCATAGTACCTCTTTGCCAATATTTACTCTTTCATTTAGAAAAATGTGTAAGCAAATTACCGCATATTGAAAACAATTTAATTAACTCTATTTACGAAACACAAAAAGAATTTAATTGGTCAAATACAAACTATATCTCGCCAGTAGGCGTTATTAATGAAAATCTTGACCTAAACTTAAACATTAGACACACATCGTTATTACCAGAATTCTACACCAAAACAAGCCCTAACATACATAGAGGCTAAATTCAACTTATTGTAAAGTTTATTTAAGTGTATATTTGTATATATGTAAATTTTCCATTCCTGTATATATCTCTTTTACTATTTATTTTTTCTATTTCTAAGTTTACTTATAGATAATACACTAACGTATATAAAAAAAAAAAAAAGAAAATGTCTTGAGCCAACACTCGTTTCTCAAACTGTGTTTATTTGCCTCCACAAATATTATTCCATTAAATTGTAGTAGAATAAATGTTCAAATTCTATGTATTCACTCAATGTAACCAATCTTGTATATGTACTATTGTAAAAGAACAGAAGTCTCAATAAATTTTACTTACTTACTTACTTTCATTACCATGAGAAATGGGAACTCCCATGAAATTTTATATATAATGAGGAATTTTTTTAATTCTGTGGGATCCCACACATTATTTTTGTTTCTTCATATAATTAGAGAATACATAATACCGTTTTAATGTTTTTTGATATATTAAGTTGAATATTATGAAGCGAAATTTTTGCAATCTGCTAATTTAGGTGTTATTCTCCTACAACTGACTTTGTAACTTAAGTGTCAACACTTTGGATTAGTGGGTTAACTTTATTAAATATGCATATTTTGCGAACGCGCAAATGAACACAACCAGAAAAAAAAATTGGAGCAAATACAAAATTTAAACTTACAACCGTTTGAGATATAACCTTTTATTAGTTCCTTGTGTTCAAATTGCGTTTTCGTGTTTTTTTGTTTAGTTTGTGTGTGAGAGCCGTAGCCTAGTGGGTTTGAGTGGCGGCCGTAGCCTAGTGGGTAGAGTGCGTGGCCCCTAAGCTAAAGAACCGCGGAAGCCCGGGTTCAATTCCAGCTCAGACAGAAAGTTTTTTTCAATTGAATTAATTTTTCTGTTCGGTCGTCACCTCTCTGCAGACAATGGCAAGCCTCAGAGAGTAAAACTGCCATGTAAAGCTTCTTGAGAACATAAGCCGTTCGGAGTCGGCATAAAAAACGTAGGTCCAGTTCTCGATCATTTGTGATAAATTTAATAGTATGTACAATAACAATTTGTTAGATTTTTCTATGCCTAAACTGGTATTTAAAAATACAATAACTTTTTTACTAAATGGTGTTTAAAAAACTGTGTACTTAATTATTTTTTAAGTTGCTTAGTCTGTAAGGAATTTTGTCCATAGACGTAAACAAATAAACAAAAACAAAAATCATTTAATAACACGCACAACACAATTGATCAATAGAAGCTCGGTCAAAGTCCTTCCAAGGGCTGAAATGGCCAGTTTATTATTATTATTTGTGAGTGCGAGCAAGTTATTATCAAATAATAAACTAGATATTAGTTGTTTTGTTTTGGTGGGGTATGATAATTTCGGTGGGATTTTTCTTTGGCTATGGGATTTTAGGACTGAATTTTTACTGAGAACATACCACGTAAGAATTTTTTAATTGCTGTGGGAAAAAGAAAATTTGTGTGAAAATATAAACTGGCAACTATGGCTACGTTTGCGTTTTTCTACACTCAACAATTCGGCGTTAAGAGTCGTAGTGTTACAAAACGTTAATTTGACTTCAGCATGGTTCAGACGATTCTAAATGTTGTAACGCTTTGTAGGAGTCATGGTATAATTATTTGACAAGGAAGTAGCATAGACTGGCTTTTTTCTCACGAGCAGCGATGGGTAGTTGTCAAAATTAGCTGTTCATGCAATTAATCAAAGAAATGTTAAAAAAGCAACGACTTAAACATAGCTAGTCAATCACAGCATAATAAAAACATTCCAATAAACTTCGCAAACAAATTTAATGAATCAAAGAAAAGTTAAAAATAAGCACATAGCCAGTCAATAGCAGCAAACTACAACTCCTTTAGCTGTTTTTGGCAACTACCAATCGCCAAAAACTGTCACGGCTACCTTGTCAAATAATTGTCAAAAAATACCATGGTATGAGTTGACGGTCAATTGTTTCGTTTCACTTCTCTTTTTTCCTTCTCAAGTATGTGCTGATGACGCCGAAATAAAATTAAAAATAACTGTTCAACGCACGAACACAAAACGAATTGACCAAGAATTGACGATACGTTCAAGTTTCTTTTTTTTCTACTTTCCACATGCGTCAATCGCCCTGAAACACAAAACTTGACCGTCAAGTTTTGACGAGTGTAAACCTGTAGTTCGTTTCTGTAACACACTTTCTGTATTTCCGTACTCTACACTGTGTAAGATTTGTGTAACTTCTGGCAAGCTCGAACTGAGAGAGTAAAAATGAAATTTGAGAATATTGGCAAAAGTACGGAAACAGCTTCTATCAAGTTTCAAGTACAAAACAGCTGATTCTGACAGCAGACGAGTCAAACGTAAATAGCGCCAATTGAAATTGTCGTTTTATTTGTGAAGTAAATTTGTATTAAGCTATAAAATCGTGCTAAACGTTAAAAACGCCAATTAAAATTATCAATTTGAATGTGAAGTTAGTAAAGTTGTTTTATTTTTATATTGAGCAGAACAATTTGTGAATATTTGTGAAAAACATAAATTTATTTTTAGCAGCGCAATTTGTGAAAAAATATACAAGCATTTGACATTTGGCTGTTCTTATTGATGCTTGTTCTTAATTTAATCGAAGTCTTGAGTTCTAGCATGCTATGTGCACATTCTGTTTTCAAGAGAGCGATTTTATGCTTGTTCTTCTCCCATTTCTTACACAAAAAGTACGGAAACAGAAAAAAATGATTATTTAATATTTTTATCTTTATAGTGATTTGAATTTTTTAAAATTCAATATGTGAACGTAAAATGTGTATATAATGTAATTTATGAAAATGTATGCAGTTATTTAAGTGTATATCCCATTCATACATTAAGCTTCTTTATATTTGAAAGTAACACATCATTGTATATAATATTTTTTGTGCCTGTATATGGTTCGCAATGTTGTCTCACCCTTGTATCTTAGGACAATTGTCAAAAGTACATGTTATATTACTCATTGAGCAGGAGTAAAATATTCTGTAATAATACCTCAGTAAAATAATTATATGTGCAACACTTCAAATTCAATTTTAAGCAAACATAACTTCATTTGTTTTATATTATTTTTTTATTGAAATAGTATTAAGGACTTATTTGTTAAACAAGATATAGTTTATTTAAAAAACGTGTTGTTATTAAATAAATTATAATGTATTAAAAAAGTTTATAGAAAATATTTATGTGTGCAAAACCTATTTTTATTGAATTTATGGAATAAAATAGAAATATATATAGATTTTATAAAATAATATGTCTTCCTTTCTTATATGTGGCTTGGTTAAGCGTGAAAAGCATGAAGTACATCAACGATCTAAGGATGGAGCCATCGATTTTCTGCCATTCATCTTAAAGAACTGTTTTTAGATGCTTCATCCACTCGAACTGGCGCTCATTTTTATAAACTTGGGCCAAAAGAATGGCCCACAGGTTTTCGATAGGATTCAAGTCATGGCTAACAGCAGGTCACTAGACAGTATACGAACCACCTGACATATTTATATAGTCAATTTTGCATTCTGTGTACATTTTTCTTTATAAATATGTTGAATCCAGGTCGTTTTTTTAGAATGAAAAAATGTATGTAAACGGATGAGCGTGCGTTCGCACATACTACATGTAGGATAGATCGGCACAAAAAATTAAATGTTTTTGATTCTCATCCTGCATGTAGGATGGTCTGCAGTATATGCTTTCGTACATCCTACATGTCCATCCGACCTGTCAAATCCGACAGTCCGAAAGCCCTTAATAGGGCTGTTCACATTTCAAACCGCTCATCAAATCGATCATCAAATGATTTGACAATTGATTTTACCAACAGAATTTGTATGAATTTGATGGTGATTGGACGAGTGTGAGCACTCATCAAATCGTTGGTCAAATCGTTTGATGAAAATCAAAATTTTTGATGTTTCTGATGATTTGACGAACGATTTGACCAGTGTGAACACTTGTCAAATCGTGTAGTACGATTTTGTCAGTTCAAAAAAGTTTTCAACCTGTGCACATCGCGGCAAAAGAAGGAGCGGAAGAAAATAATAATAAATAACTGTTGCAAACAATTTATAATAATTTATAAAATAATTTCTTCTTCTTCCAATACGATTTTAATAACAAAAGGTATTAAAATTTATCCGCCATCGCGATGTGCTTACTTCGGTGTTCAAGATAAAATGAAATTTGACGAAAAATTTGAAGAGTCAGAACACTTCTGTGGTCAAACGATTTGACAAATGATTTGATGAGCGGTTTGAAATGTGAACAGCCCTAATAGGGGGTTTCAGACGATCGTACATGTATGATCACTTGGGCATGCTCGACGACATGACAATCATTCGAAAGCAAATGAGACAGTTGGACAGTCATGTCGGACAGTCATGTCGGACAAAAATCAAAAATTTTTGATTTTTATTCCTGGTCGGACCGACATGTTGGGGATGTGAACGCAAGTCGGTCCGACTTACTGCATTTTTTCATTTCATTAAAAGCGTCAGTGGGTGAACAGCAACGAAGCGGAAAAAATATTAGAGAAAATTCATATGAAAAAATGAAGTCGCCGCACATGTACGATTGTTTGAAAGCTCAATAAAATATTCCCGTTGGCTTGTCGTTGCACATGTCAGCGTACATGTACGTTCGTCTGAAACCCCCTAATAGTAGTAACTTTCTCTAGCGCCCTCTGTAAGCTCATTTCGTAAACTTATGTGTGGATCCGATTAAAGAAACGTCAAAACGTAAAAGAATCGAAAATCGCCATTTTGCTATTCGACATTTTCAACTACTGCGTGAACGAAGACGAGTATTTGCCGAAAAAATTTTTCACTTACAATTTTTGTAAATATTTTGCATTTAAACGGAAAATTTTGTGAAAAATATTGTTAGACACGTATCAAAACGTATAAGAAACATTTTGTTGGTGAAAATAGCATGAAGTAAATATTTTAAAGTGTGTTTTAAATAAAGTGCGAATGACTGCAGAAATGGAGAACGTCGTCGCCTTCAACAATGAGGTAAGTGGAGAGAAGATGAATTAACCATTATATTTGGCGTGCTGGAGATGTGCTCGTTCAATATGAAATTGGTAAAATTTAAAATTGTATGTAATTTGTAATTGCCATTCACAAATCTTTAATCCAACATTTAAGAGTTCGTTGGCATTCATATTTGCCCTTAATTGAGCATATCAGGGTCATAGTTGTTTCGTATTCGCAATTATTTCCTTTTGCATGTGTTCTCAGTAGTTGCGTTTTTTGTTTGACTTGGAATAATTCATATCAGTATTGACGCACTCGCTCGCTCGCTCGCCACTTTTTCACGTGAAGTCTAGCGCCATAGATTTGATCCTACAGCGTTGCCACATTATTCGTCACCCTCGAAGGCATTACATTTGTGATGCCAAAGCAAATGCATTTTCTAATTTATTTCAATTGACTTACAGCAGGAAACTTCAATATTTTTATTAAAAGCTAAAAACCTCTTAAATTATTCAGATAAATGGGATGGATATCAGTTTTAGGAGATCAAGGGATAAATACCTTTGTGGGAGGATTTATTTTGATCTTAAAAATGGAGGGGGGAAAAAACGGTTTTTAAGGAATATAGAAAAAATCTTTGTAACAACTAGAGAAAATCTACTAAAATATGTAGGTATAATGGTTTTTGCATAAACTACGTTGGCTATTACATATTTGGTTGTGGGGCAGTGAGGATGTTCTGAAATGTACTATAAGAACGAAAGGCAGGGAGAGTTCTAATATTTTAGCTTCAAAAGCTTCAAATATTTAAGCTTTGCATAAAATTAAAAAAATAACATTCTTGTTTAATTTCTGATTAACATTTAATTTCTTGTAATACTATCTGGCCCGGATATTATGAAAAAAAAAATCCATCTAGATCAGATATTGATATCTTGAAATCTCAAATTCGTAGCACCCTTAGTTCTTATCCGAACTCAATCTATTACTTTAAACTGGATTTAAATTCTTATTTAAACTCAGATAGTATGCACTTTATAAAAAGCGATACCGTAGAATCTACAAAGAAGGCATCACTGAGTTCATTCGTAGCGTCATTCGTAGATTTTTAAAGTATTTTTTTACGGTGCCGTTATATAATCCGAAGTGGCACAATTCCATTTTTTTTGGGACTATGTCACTCGTTATACAGTGACATAAACCCAATTTTTTTACTTGTACTATGTCACTATGAAAGGGCAAGTAATTTGTAAATAAATTACAAATTACAAAATTACTATGAAAGGGATGACATATTCCCGAATAAAAAGAAGTCAAAATTCCAAATTTTTTGGGATTATGTCACTAGTTACTTATACTAATACTTTTATAGTTTTTCTATAAATCGCGGGATTTTTTAAGAAAGAATTTTATTTTTTTATATATTAAACTGGAAGTGCAAATTAAAGAAAAAAACAACTGGATTAGTTTATTGAAAAAAGTTGGGTCTTACATATGTAATAAAAGTGCACATTTTTACTTTTTCACTATAATCGATTTCAGAATATAAACGATATAATTTCAGAAATCCCAAAAATCGCGCGATTTTTTATAAACATTTTTAATTCTTTGTTATATTAGGTTGGAAGTGCAAATTAAAGAAAAAAAGAAACTGGTTTAGTTTTATAAAAAAGTTGGGACTTACATATGTAATAAAAGTGTTTATCTGGAAAAGTAATGTATGGAATTTAATGGTTAATAGCTTATTGAATAGGTAGTAGCATAAGTTTTTTTAAATATTCTTGCTTAGTTTATAAAAGTATGCAGTTAATAGAAAAATAGAAAGTTTTTCGAGCCCATTTTCTTTAATTTGGACCCCCTATAACTTCTAAACCAGATGAGAGCGGCCATTAAATTGTAGAGATTTGGAATTTAAAGCTCTTATTATATACATATGTTCCACGAAAAAATAGTCCAAAAAATTAATTTTGGATAAAAACAAAATATTTCGAAATGTCTATCCAAAGTTTGTCATTTTAAGGCTCAAAAGTGACACAATCCCAATTGGGGTTGTGACACTTTACAAACAGTGACATTGCCCCAAGTAAAAAATGTGGGCTTATGTCACTGTATAAGGAGTGACATAATCCCAAAATTAAAAATTGGGACTGTGCCACTTGGGGTTATGTCAGGCTACCATTTTTTACGACGTGTTTTGGCAGTCGGAGAAAATTTTTAAATAAAATTCAAAAGAAATAACCACGTTTACTGTATAAATTTTTATTAAAATTTTCTCCGACAACCAAAACACGTCGAAAAAATACCTAAAAAATCTTACGAAAGGCTAGGAATGAACTCAGTGATGCCTTTTTCGTAGTTTCTACGATATCATACTACGACGGGACTCAGTGATAGGGCTATTTTTAATTAAAAAAATTACCGAGCTTTATTTTTAAAATTCTTAATTATATTATTCAATAATTTTATTAACAATGGTTATTTATTTTATTTATTTTATTTATTTCATTGTAAGTAATACAAAAGCCTTATTGGCCAATTTACATATTACCAGTTTAATAGTAGCATATGCGAGAGAAAACTTAACTAATAATACATGTACCTTTATATACAACCTCCCTTAACAGTATATGATATTTAATAGCATTCATTTAAGATTAGAATTTGAAGATCCCAAGTTAGCGGAAAGAAAAGAAGCCAAAGGAAAAAAGATAGTTTTAAAAAGTTATTTTCCTAATTCTTGGAAAATGCTAAATTATTCCAATTCAAAAGAAACTTAAATATTTTGATTTAACAATTTTAGGCCTATTTCCTTGTTATCCAATTTTGGCAATCTTTTAGAACGTATTTTTCAAGATAAAATTGATACTAGTATTGAAGTTCAATATATTTCGGATTTTTAATTTAGTTTAAAAAACAGCATTCTACAGTTCATGCTCTGCTGACGTTTGAAAATGATCTGATTCTTATTCTTCGACAACGAAGATGCATAGTGGCGGTGGCTCTGGACATTGAAAAGGCTTTTGACAAAGCCATTACAACGGAATTATTTATAAGCTTTTGCACATTGGTTTTAATCCGTCCTTTATCAAAATATTGATTAATTTTCTAAGTAATAGCAAATTTTTTGTCAATATAAATAATATATCTTTAGATTTTGGTTGTATTGGAAGTGGTGTTCCTCAAGATTCTATTATGACTACTCTTCTATATAATATATTTATGATTTTCCATATTTACACAACGGGTCAACCAGCATTTTTTATGCAGACGATTCACTTGCTTATGCCCATGGAAAAACTCCTTTGGAGGCTCTTAGTTTAGTCAAAGCTAATTAAGGGCCAGTTTTTCAGTACGAGTTTAAACTTTAGTCAAATTAAACCTAGCTCAACTCACCAAAATTGGACGTTTAAACTCTATTAACTAGATATTTTAGCATTCGTTGAAGTTAAATTGACTTGAATTACACAGTGCAACACATATTTTCGGGGATGAACTAAAACAATCTCAAACGACAGAATTTGACATCAATAACAGAAGCCCAAGTCGTTTTTTGCTCTACTACGTCACAAATTTTTTTTTTACAGTGGTTTTAAATTTGACTTTCTTGGTCAAAAATGGAATTAAACATATGAAAAATTATATGTTAAACTTATTTCAGGGTGGTTCTTGTCTTCGGAAGCCTAAATTAAAATTTTCCGGGGAATATTTTTTCGGAACAGTGTAACCCCTTCCGGTATGGGTCAATTTGACCCTTTTTGGATAAGACCCTATAAATCAACTTTGGAGGAAGGTCAAAGGTTAAAACCTCCAAAAAAAAAATATTCACAAAATTTCACTAGAGGTCATCCAAGACAAGTAACCTCTACGAGTCAAAGGTTTCACATAAAAAATGGACCGAAAAGATAATACATTTATTTTTAAGCAACTATTGCCTCGTGCGATAATAATATCTTCATTTTGTAATAAATTTTTAATATAACGGTCCGGCGTAACGGTATAAAGCTATAATTATATTCGTAATACTTTATAAGTCATAGTAACAAATTATGTAAGTTGTATTTAGGTGGCTTAGTTTAGAAGTTCAATTAAGTTGGAATTGAGTAATTTAATTAAAATTGTGAAAGTGAAAGTGTCGTGGTCTTTTTTCGAACAATTTTATTTTCAATGGAGTTCTGCGGAAACTGAAAGAAATTTTTTTATATCTGCGGTAATTTCATTCCATCCCGAAGTCAAGTTCATTCCAGTCAGGACCTGATTATAGCGTATAGAAAATACTATGATCAAAAATTTATGTCTGATGTCCCATGGGTGCCACAAACAGTTTGCAAGAGATTCTCCAATTATAACTCCATTGAAAATAAAATTTTTCCAAAAATACCACGATAAAAATTAGTCAAAATCAAAATTAGGTAAAAATTAGAATATTTGTGAAAAAATTGTCCCGTCTTTAAGGTGTTAAGGAGATTGATAAAAAACGTCCTTGGCGAAGCCGCGTACAACAGTGGCCTGCTAGTCTTATATAAATGACTGCTCTTTTTACATTTAACTGAAATCAACTTAGAAAATCTTCAAAAGATTTCACTAAAATAAAATTTAAAGTTTTAAATTTCCACAGAAAAGACTCCGCACAAAATGTACAAAAACTGGCTCCAGGTTGAATTGTCTGAATTTATTATAGTTTTGATAATTCTTGAAATACTTAAATGTTTGTGTAGTCAAATTCAATAAAAAGAATGAGCTATTGGAAAAAAATTATTGGACTTGGCCAGTTTTGAAACATATAAATTTGCCTTGAGAAATTTTTAAACTAAACGATTCGGACTTGGCTTCTTTTGAGACTCAACTAGTTGAAGCTGTATATTTCAACATAATCAGCCTGTTTGCTTTTAAACCAAAACTATAAAAAAGTAATGTTTTTAAGGCAAATTTACAAAATAAATAAGAGGCATTCCATTGTGACTACTGGGACATTTGAATAAAGAATTTATTTGTTTATCTATTCTTTTACCATCTACTGGACTATGTATGGCCTTACAGATTACATTCTTAAACAGTAATACAGCAAAAAATATTATTTAAAATTAAAGTAGTTAATTACATCTTGTTTCAACTTTTTTCTATTATTAGTTAAATCACAGTGGTTCGAAACTAAATTACAAAGAGACAGGCATCCAGATATCATCGGTTCATTTGCACCGTAATTAGTTCTATGCAAACTCGTATAAAATAGATTTCTTTCTCTAAAGCGGGATTCACTTACCACCTTCAGCAAGGTTTGCAAGTTTTGAATATGATGTTTTGAAAATTGTAGTCCTCCCTCTATCTCTCTCCACACTCAATGAAAGAGTGACAAAAACTTACTGCACTTTCTTTGACTTGATTAACTTAATTTAAATTTTCTTGCTGAATCTTTTTTCGCGGTGTTGCCAGAATGGAGGTTCTTGAGTTAAAGTAATATACGTGTAAAAATGGAAAAACAGCAGCTTGTTTTCAAACATTTTTTTGAGGTACAAGGAGTTGTTATATTTTTTTTTTTAAATTTATACAGATTATTGTACAAAAAAAAATACTTTATAAAAAGATTTTTTAGCAATTTTCTGGCTTTCTACAGAGGTCGCTAAAAATGAAATTGAAAAAAAAACATCAAAAACGGTTCGATAAATAACTTTAAATTTATTGCTTCAATTTCAATGAAACTTATTGCATTTTGTTCTCAATTTTGTCCTTTAAGCATCCCACCTAAATTCAAGTATCTATTTCCTTTTATTTTTTTTTAATTGACAAAAAGTGCGCAAAAGTCTATTTTTTTAAAAAAAATTTTTACTCAAACTTTCACCATCATTTCAAAAAAACCGGGGGCCGTTCGTAGATGGGATGCTCAATTATTGAACTATACTTTAAAATTACATTTGATTTGTTTGTGTCAGACAAACCATCCATCGAACAGTTTTAGAGGTTTTTTTTTAAATTTAATTTTTAGCGACCTCTATAAAAAGCCAGAAAATTGCTAAAAAAAATTATTAAAGTAGTTTTTATGTACAATAACCCGTATAAATTTAAAAAAAAATATAACAACTCCTTGTACCTCAAAAAAATGCTTGAAAACAAGCTACTGTTTTTATCTTTTTACACGTATATTATACCTTAAAGTCGGCATTTTTTATTTGTTTGAGCTTCAAAATAAAGGAGCATTGCGTCCGGCATTATTGAATATGACAAAGAAAAACAGAAAACTTGCTGAAAGTTTTGCATGTCGGTGAATCGACCTGCGGCACATTCTCACAGAGAGAGAGAGAGAGCAAGAAAGCTGTCACAAACAATTTGCTGAAGGTGGTCAGTGAATCCGCCTTAAGAATTCTCGAAGGGGTATAAAACGAAATTAAACCAAGTAGTTCCGGGGAATCTATACTACCATCAATTAAGTCTTTTATGAGTAAAATACTCTGAACTTTCCGTCTGCTCTCAAGGTTTTGCAAGTTTAAGAAACAAATTACAAAAATTACCCTAAAGTGCAGAAAATGACATAAAAATTGAAAAAAATTAAAAAAATTATTAACAAACAAAATATAAAGTTTTAAAGATAAAACATTACTAAACTTAAATTTATTTTATATAAGGTACATTTTTAAGTTATTAAAATTGAAAGAACATCGATTGTCTTGCAGAAAAAGTTTACTTTTTCTTCAAATTGGTAAAATTTTACCTCTCAGCAGTTTTATAAGAAGACATAAGCAAGTGTTATGCCTTTGCTTTAGTCAAATCAAATTACTGCAATGTTAATCCTCTCCACGGACCACCAACTGCACCTTTTCTTTTCGTAAATAAATGTGTTTTAAAACTTTTGATTGGCAGTAAGGAAAGAAAGATTAAATCGTAGGACCATGGCCCTGCCCAGATTCGAACCCGGGACCTCTGAGTAACAGTGAAGCATGCTACCACTAGACTATCGCGGCCGTCAAAGGACATGATTTATCTCCTTGGGATTTAAAATAGTGGTGTCTCTGCAAGTGTTGATTTTTACAGCCATTCAACACTCAATTTAGACATAAAGAATCTTTTAATATTTAGAAGCTTTTAAACTATTTAATTGTGGGTTAGAAAGGTAAATTCAGCTATACACAACGTCCTTGAAATAAAAAAATCAGGCTGTTCACTGTGACTACTTGGACACATTTTAAAACAGTCTCGGAAGCATAATATTATCGCTTTAACGATTTGTATTTATAAGATCAATTATGTGGACATTTAAGAATAATGTTTTACATGCCGCATGAACAGGGAGATAACTAAACATTGTTTAAATTTAACATTAAATAAACTAATAAAAAGAAAAGATTATATAAATGAAATGAAAAAATAATAAAGAATTACATTGCAAATTGAGAGAAAATTACAAGGATATGACAAGTCTAAAATTAAACTTAACACTATTTTGCTATATAATAGAAACAAAAAATTTATAAAGTTTTAAAGACAACACGAATTCAGAAAAGCGAATTAGAGAGAGAGTTAAAAAAAGTATTTGAAAATTAAATGCTTAAAGTACTTAACATTTGAGACACTTTTAAATTATTAGGCAGTGAATTCCAAAGTTTTATCACGCTAACGACAAACAATCTACTGGAGTTTTTAAAATTGTACGTCGGAATAACAAGGTTCATGCTTCTGCTCGATCGACAGAATTGTAGCTTTTCAAATAGATAACTAGGACGACGCGACTGACTATGCAAAAAAAAATAAATTGTTAAACGTAGTTTTAATATTAAACCACACGTTTATTATTACTTCTAGGAAGTATTGAATTTTTAAAGTCATGTTTCAGGTTAGGAAAACAACTTTTATTTATTTTTGCGTGACTACTGGGACATGCATGCGCCTTGAATCTGTTTAAACAAGAAATACATAAAAACCTAAATGGGCATTTCCACAGGAAAGTCTACCGTGACCAAAAAATTAAAACTTATTAAAAACTTATTATTTTATGATATTATCTAAGAGAAACATTTTAATTTTATTAATTTAAGCAATTTGTGCATGAATTCATTAACTATTATGATGAAATCGTCTACAGTATTTCACAAATGTAGTTTTTCTTTTTCGTAAATGTTTAGTAAATATTTCGTCAACAGTTTCGTTTTAGTAAGAATGGAAGGCATTGGCTAAACAGTATGAAAAAATGGTTGAAGCAAGGAAAGGAAAATATATAAAAATTGTTTTTAATTACTAAATTACATAATTACTTAACAACCTAATTACTTAATAACCTAATTACTTAATTACCCAATCAAATTGCAATGGAAAAATGTCGCGTGCTAGATGTCGCTTCCTAGATTATACTTAAGCTTAAAAAAACCACTATAGTAACTATTTCAACATGACAGCTGTCATAGAAGTCCATTTAAGTTTAAAGTTAATTGCTTTGAAATTGATGTTACGTTTCGCAGATTTCTGCATTTTTCTAGATACAGTTGATAACGAGTTTCGTTTTTTGTCGCGTGCTAGATCGCATGTTTATTGCTAATATATTGAAAACATAAAATCTTCGGAACCTACATTTTGTACTTAACATATTGCTACAAAAGTGCTATCGAAAAATAAAAGCATTTTTTTTATTTTTCTTTATTTTTTGCACCTCAAAGGCGTACGAATGTCGCGTGCTTGACCGTGGAAATGCCCATATGCCTTTTCGCTTTATTTCTATATAAAGCTGTAAAGCCCGAGTTTTTCCAAGCTTTCTATAAAATACAGGCGCCAGGTTTCTACAGTTGACTTAATGGACGAAATCCATGTTGCAAACATAATCAACATTTTACTCCATAGCAACTCTGTATGAAACAAAAGTTGCCTTATGGGCATTTACACAGAAAAGTCTACCGTGACCAAAAAATTAAAACTTATTAAAAACTTATTATTTTATGATATTATCTAAGAGAAACATTTTAATTTTATTAATTTAAGCAATTTCTACATAAATTCATTAACCATGATGATCAAGTCGTCTGCACTGTTTCACAAATGTAGTTTTTATTTTTCGTAACTGCTTAGCAATTGTTTTTTTGTTTTATTAAAAGGCTTTGGGTAAAGATAATGAAAAATGGTTGATGCAGGGAAAGGACAATATAGTTAATTAGTTTTTTAATTACTAAATTATGTAATTACTTACCTGATTACTTAATGACCCAAATAAACTACAATGGGAATTTAAGTAACGTTACGTCATTAAAGTAACGCCAGATCAAAAAGCCTTATAAAAAAAACTAGAGAAGATTTTTAAATTTGATCACTTGGAAAATAAACTTATGTTATTTTATTAAGCCCTTCTTAAAAAAAATTGTATACAAAAGTCTTGTCCAATTCAAAGATTTTTAGAAATTTTGTAATCCAAGTCAAAAATCACTTCCGTTTTTTGTAACGTAGTGCCAGCACATATTTTTGCTAATATCTTTAATTCCTTAGGCAGCCCGCATAGTAAACGCCGAAGCAGGCAGGCAGACAGGCAGGCCCTGCGAAGAAACGAGATAGAAATAACTTTTTTCTCTCTTGTTCACATAGTTTTCCTGTGCCTGTCTGCCTGCCTGTCTGCTTCGGCGCTTACTCTGCGGGCAACCTTAGGGTCTCTTGTTGTAGTTGCTTTTACTTAATATAGTGTTACTTCATAACAACGCAAATATAAAAAAGGCTATTTGAAAATTAGACACTTTCATTCTATTTTTTTTAATATTTCTTCGTACAAATCGTCCGTAACGCCAGTTTGGAAATGCCCATATACGAAAAAGGACTTTTTGGGCAATTTTTTCAAATATTTTTTACATATTAATAATGTATAGACATAGTCATAGTTCTTTACGAAATTCAAATTAATTAATGAGGAACCAAAATTTATCGCATTTTTCTCTTTTACGTGTAGCCCCATAAAAGAAAAAGTCGAGAAAATTTTTTTTGAATCAGTTGTTTTGTCTTAAGGTTTGGCCATTTTGAAATCTAGGATCATCTTATGTAAAATAATCAACAAGTGTTAAGCAAATGCAAATGGGGTCCAGTATTTTATACTTTAAAATATTTTTATTTAATTCACAATCTTAACATTTTATTTAGAAGGTTTTTAGTTTTTGTGTCATACCTTTGCTTAGAATCATGGTAGAACATTTAAATTTTGCTTGCCATAGCAACTCTCTTGAAACTTCCTCTCTTTTTTTATCTTGTTTGACTAATACTACAAATAGTATTTTTGCTTATAGAACAAAAAATTCTAAAAATATGGTCTAAAATCTAGTAATCTTTTAGTAATCTAGGAAAACTTTTTCGAAAAATTGTTAAAAAATGGGATCGATTTGAACTTTTTAATTAAAAACAAAAATTTGTAAAAAAATCAATTCTAGCAGACATCTCTGCGTGTAAAAAAAGGGTCACAACTAACAATAATATCAAGGGTTGTGGCGGACGTTTCCCCCCTAAGATTCTGGGAGCGAAAGAGTTGGGAAATCTGTAATCTCGATACATCGTACACTTCTATAATTTTTTTCATACTATTTTATAACAAATAAAAATAAAACAACAAACTAAACTATTTTGTCTTCATTGCAGCTCTCTGGACTCTATGATTCCAAGCCGCCAATCTCGAAGGCAAAGATGGCAGCCATCACTAAGTCGGCAATGCGCGCCATAAAATTCTACAAACATGTAGTTCAGAGTGTCGAGAAGTTTATACTCAAGTGTAAGCCTGAGTACAAAGTACCGGGCCTATATGTTATTGACTCTATAGTGCGTCAATCACGACATCAGTTCGGAGCCGAGAAGGATGTATTTGCACCACGTTTTGCTCGGAATATTAAGGAGACGTTTGCGAATCTATTTCGTTGTGCACCAGAAGATAAAAGTCGTATAATTCGAGTGCTTAACTTATGGCAAAAGAATAATGTTTTTGCACCGGACGTTATACAACCGATTTTTGATCTTGCCGATCCAAATCATCCTATTTATCAGATGCAACCGCCAGGTGTAGCATCCGCTTCTGGTGGTCTAGGATTAGGCGATACGTCGGTGTCTGCAAATGGTCTAAACGCATCGGTTGTGTCAATGGATATGAGTATGAGCGGTGGTGGTGTTGGTGCTGGACACGGTGCTTCGGCTGCTGAAGACAAGCTTGTGGGCATGCCTGATCTGTCTGTGAGTTTCGAAATTGTCTTTTATTTGAGCCTTCCACATTGGCTCAATAGGTTTAAAAATCCTAATTAATAATATTTTTCTTGCAACCATTTCTCCCCTTCTCTTTATGTATTACATACATACATACATACAAATTGAACTGGTAATGCACACATTTAGTCTTTAAGTCATGAGAAAGCTCAAAACGTGCTTGACAACAGCACTTTGAGGCAATTAGAACATATGCAGCAGTATCTAAAACGTCAAACAGCAACAAATGCAGCAGCAACAACAGCAGGAACATCCTCATCATCAACGAAAACGTCACGTGACGTACATGCAATGCACAGCACCAGTAGCGGTGGAAATTATAGTAGTTCCATTGAGGGCAGTGGTGGCATATCAACCTCAAATAAAAACCACAGCACAGATTCATATTCCAAATACAGTAAAAGTTCGCACGAGTTTACCTACGACGACGATGAAATGGGAGAAAACTCTTCCTCAGCACATGCTTCAAATTTGCTAGATGTAATTAATTTCAATATATCTCTTATGATACCTGAATTACTTCATAATTTTGTTTTTTAAATTTGCTTAAAGATTTTCAGTTTCAGTCTTATTTTTAAATTCTTGATTGTCTTATTTTTTTTTAATTAGCTTGGAATTGTGTATTACAAAGTTATTTCCGAGTAAGGCTTGAAATTACAATACGATTATTTGATTAAAAGTTTTTAATATGATATAGATAAAATTTTACACAGATATAAAATGGTTATTTTTAAAAATTATAAAAGTATATTAACAGACTTTGAAGTATTTTTGCTTTAATTACGTTTAAAATTACAATATCTTTTTTACCATACCTTAAAGTTAAAAATTTTTTAAAAAATTGGGAATATATTTTTATAAATCTGATATTTTTGTAGTTAAGGTTTTTTTTCATAATAATCAGGGAACAAAAAGTTCGCTTCCGCTCGAGAGCCCGAGCTGGTTTTCGAATTTGTGTAGCTCCCACTCGCGAGCCCGCTCCACTTTTTCAGTTATTTCATGAGCTCTCGCTCTCGTGCCGCTCGCACATGCCTTATAAACCATTCGCTAATAGGAGCCAACCAAGGTGTTGAAACCTTTTGCCGCTTTCGAGCCGGAGCCTTATTCAAAACAAAGGTGCCATCAATCAAGCAGCTGCAAATCATTTAAAATAAGCTGCAGAAATAAAAAATTGCTTCATATTTCGAGCCTAGATTTTCGTTCTCTGATAATAAAAATAATGGAAAATTTAAAAAAATTGTTGATGGCACTGAACACAATTAGTTTCAACCATTTGTATGCTTTGTTATTATGTTGTTTGTGTAAACGTTATATTCTATCTACGTTCTCATCTATCTTCACAAAATTTGACTTTTCCTCAATGCTTTACATTTATGTTTATATATTAAGGTATTGAGTTTTTTATGTATTTTTTTCTTTTAGAACAATAACCTTAAACAGTTACTAAATGATCCAAATGTCTTGCGTCAACTGCAAACATTACAAAATTTCCAGAAATTCAAACAACAAGAAGATAAGCAAAACAAGCTTAATGAGATGAGGATGCAAGAGGAAGCCTTTGAGAAGCATTTACAAAATGTCCTTAAAGTATGTACACATTCTTAAGAAAATATTGTGTTTAATATTAATATCTTTTTTTTTTTAATCAAATTATTTATACTTATTTTTAGGCTTCTGCCCCAGTTGTTAATGATAGCGCTGACTTAAGTAAAGAGGTTGAATTTGTTTCGGAGGAACAAAAAATAGAGGTATATTTTTGTATTTTTTCGACTTATATCCCGATAGGTCTTTGTGAATTGTTTTTACTATATAACACAGTAAAGTAGAATTATTTAATTACAACCAATGAAAATGTTCGTTCACTAATATGTGAAGTCAATGCAATTTTATTTTTTGCTATTAAAAAAACATAAATAGAAGATATTTGTCTTTAATGGGTTCAATATTGAATAATTCTAATTTGGTTGTGCTGACGTGCAGTTTAACAAAATTTAGAAGAAAAAAAATACTAAAACTATTGAATGCTATTCATCAGCGCCAATACCTTATGTTGTTATACAAAAAGTTAAATTAATTTACGTACTGAAAAAAATCTGCTCTAAAATTGGATAATAAAAATTAATGTTGGCTATACTTAAAGTAGTACACATGCTGAAAATCTGGCTAATATGAAAAAGAAAAGTTTTTAAAAGGATCACCCACCATAAAGACGTCAACCTACAAATATACTCCTCTTGAACTGAGTAAACGATTGTAAATGATAAAGCAATTTATTAATGCACAGTTTTACATTATGTAGTTTAACAATAACATGCATGCCAAGTTTTCGGCCTTCCTATCGGACTATGCTTATTGTTTGGTGCCAGATAAGAGAAATGAAAACAAATCTAAGTAAACTGCTTAGCCTCAGAATGGCCAAAGCTGTCAGTCTTTACCCCTCAACCTTAACCCTAAACTATTCTACTTAGTTTATTCATTAGTATTGAAATTAATAAAAGCCCATATCATATTTAATTAAATTTAGTTTACAAATTCCAATGAGTTATAAAACATAATAATAATTAAAAAATAAATATATACTTGGATTGCTATAACTTTAGATAATAAATTGCACACAATTGTGTATTTATTACATAATAGTAAGCAGAGTGGCAAAAAAACCAGCGACAGAGAAGTTTGAAATATTGTTTAAGAAATCGAAAATAAGGTGGGAGAGATTTAAAAAAAACATATTAATTTAAATAAATTGAGATACATAGATAGAATGATATAAATATAGAAGCAGATTGCAATATAAAGATATATGCATAATTATATATAGAGATATGGATGAATATGTATAGATATATTTAGAAATATGAGCAAAAATAACAGCTCACTAGACATTTTGAGCTCACTAGGAATACACTACTTTTTGCGGTGTATTTTTTACACATTTATACACTCTTCTTTGCACAGACAAAATTTATTTAAGCAGAAGACTTTTCCATTACATCAGTAGCTCATTTCTATAACTCTTCTTGAATGATTTTCTCGTGTGCTTTTCTCGAACTGACGTCACGATGACGTTATTCTCAACTGCTCTCTATTTTTGCAAGTGGTGTGCAACCGAGAATTTGCGTCTATCAATTGTGTTCATTCTCACTTGGTTTTTGGCAACTTCGATTGATTGTACTTATTTCATCCAATTGGTTTTAGCAACATTAAAAGCAATGAGTGAGGTAAATTCATATCCGGTTTTATTAAGACGAAATTTAAATAAATGTTTTTCTCGCATGGTGAGTTTCTAAAATTGCAGAAACATTAACACTCGCCTGTACGAGCTCGATTTTTAGAGAATGACTGACGTCAATTTCCTTCGAGTACTTGTTGAATGATTTGTAGAAACGAGATACTATTATTATAAGTACACACAGAAGAAGAATACCGATAATAAATGATAAAAGTAAAGGGTATATACAGAAAAAATTACCATGTTTTCGAAATAACGACAATGCTTTGCACTTTTTTATACAAATTTTTAAAATTTTTCAAACTCAAATTTTAACACAACCGTTGTCGTCATTTTGGCGGCGTTGGTTAAAAACGTTGTTGCAAAAACTTGCAAGTTACAAAATTTGAGAGAATAAGCAAAGAAATTGCCTCTGAGTAATGAAAGTTGCAAAAAGTACTGGAACGCTTTTTAGGAAAAACTGGCAACTTTTGATTAAAAGTCAGAAACATATCTGCATTTCCACAAAAAAGTCTACCGCGACCAAAAAATTAAAACTTATTAAAAACTTCATAACTTACCACGATCATCATGGTAAATGAATTTATGTATAAATTTCTTACATTAATAAAATGAAAGTGTAACTCTTAGATAATATCATAAAATAATAAGTTTTAATTTTTTGGTCACGGTTGGCTTTCCTGTGGAAATGCTCATATATTGAACGCGATCCAGCATTGCAATATTTATTGAACGTTTAGTATACAATATTCGTGGATCGTGATCCAATATCATAAAATATTTAAATACTTTGAAATCTGGATTTCGGGTCGTTATCCAAATATCACAATAAATATTGAATGTGTAGCAGGCGCCTATCTGAAAATGGTAGTGATGAGAAAATGTATGACATTGGCTGCGTTTACAGAACTAAATTTTTTGCAACTGTTGGGTAAAAGTCTTGTGAACGGCAAGTATTATTTCCGCTACTCACAACATGCCTATATTTCGCCACGCTTTATTTTTCCGGTACATTTACTCAAAAACATGTTGTATTTTTCAATTGCAAAATTTGACATTTGGAAGTGAAAATATAAAACGTCGAATAACACAAAATTAGGTGAAAAGTACAATTTATCAACATTTTAATTAATTAAAACTTTTAAATAAAGAAATGAGTGGAATTTTTGTAACTGTGTTGACAGAAAATAAAAATCACCGTTCACAAGACACACAAAGTTTCGAAAAGTGATGCAACATGTTGATTTCTGTAAACGCAGACATTATAGATAAATATGAAGATGAAAACTTAAATGAGATACTACTCACTGTACTTCAGAAAAAAAGGAACTGCATTAAAAAGTACTTAACTGAAGTTATTCCCTCATATTCTGAAGAAGAGTTCCCAAGACATTTCAGAGTCTCGAAAACTCTTTTTTTTTACACGTATGCTTTTGGCTTCTGATTTTTTTGTGATTTAAGCGCAAATTTTACATTCTGTCAACACATGACAACTTGCAAGTTTTTATGACTACACGACATTTGTGTTGCAGAAACTTGCAACTTTTCTCATTGAGGGAACATTTTACTCTCTCATTATCACTATCTTTTACAAGTTTTTGGTGTATGGGAACAGAAAAAGTTATAATAATTACAAGATCAAATTAAAAGATGTAAAGTACATTAGTATCTTAGTAGTATAATAGTAATAAGGAAATGCATTGCTACAAGGAGAATAAAAGTTGTAGAAAATATATATAGAAAGGGATAGATGATAATAGTAATGATAATAGTGATAGGGAAGATGAAAAGACCAAACCTATTGTAGGAGAAGAACAGTAAGGATTTGTGACATGGTTTATATGTATAGATAAGATATAAAGACATTAAAAAAGATTAAACAGAGAAAAAGTAAGAGAGAAAGAAAAACTTAGAAAGGGAGAAGTAGTAAGAAATAAGTTATGTTCATGAATTATTTGTAGATTTAATAAATAAAGTATACAAATCATAAAAAATAAAATTAAATAGTGATTGAGCTAGAAAATTGAAATAGCTATATAAGAGAATAAAAGTAATTGAATGAAAGAATAAAAATTATTAATACTGATAGAAAATTTTAGAGTGTATAATAAAAGTTAGGCAGGAAAAGGGAAAAATGATGCGTTGGAAAGAATAGGATTTCAAAAAGATATTTTTAGACGAAAGAAAATGTCGTTATATTTATAGAGTCAGACAAGTATGATAAACAGAAGAAATGTGTATTGCCACACAGTATGGTAATCGAGCTCAAAAATATTTTTTATTTATATGAAAACTTAATTTAACATTTTAAAAGGAAGCCTTTTTAAATTAAAGTTAAAAAATATGGATATACTTTTTAGAAGTATTTTAAAGAGGTTGCTAGATGTTTATTTACAGTTTGTGCTGATTAATAAATACAATTTTAACAGCAGGGACAGCATTTTTCACTTAAAATACTGAAAACTAGATTTTTCAATCGAAACTTAACTTCCCGAATCAATAAATCAAGTATAGAAAGATTGTACGGGGTATTGAAATAATATACGCTACAATAAACCACTAAATGCAACCCTCTCTTTTAACATGAAAAATTAGATTTTCAAAGTTTTGTTAATAAACACATTCAAATTGAGTCAAAACTTTTGAAATTTATTCGCTATTATAAATACCTTAAACTCAATTATAAAATAATTCAAAAAAACTACGTCGGAATTTCCAACGTTTTTTACAATTAAAAAACGAAAAGGTAAGCAAATTTTATGAAATTCCGCGGGATCTGGTATAACAACGTTTGCGTAGAGAGCTGGTAAGTTACTTTTAACACATTGTTGCTTCATTTTAATTACATTTTTTTAAAAAAAAGAATAAATTTTAAATCAATGAAATTTGCTCAAAAGTGCGTACTTTTAAAAAAATTTAAAAGAAAAATGCTGAATAAGTTATATTACACACACGTCAACACCACGAGACTGTACGACGACACACTCTTCTATGATCATAATTCATATAAGAAAAAAATACTTAAAAGGAAAATAGATTTAATAAAAAAATTTTCATATGAAATTTCATTTAACTGATTATCCAATTCCAATTATCCTACTAATATCCCAGCAGAGCCGTACTTTCTGCAAAAAGAAAAAAAATCATGACGATATTAATGCCAAAGTTTATTTCACAATTTAGTCAACACTTTGTCAGCTTCAGTAAAGTTCAGCTGGGATGAATCAATACCATGTCAGTTCTTCCTTCGATTCTTATCCATACTTCTGACATTTCCTTAAGTCCTAAAAAAATTGCTTTCGATTCTTTTAGTTTCTTTTTTTTTTTGTTCTGTTATCCAAAATTTATCTTGACCACTCGTTCGTTTGCAATCAATCTTTATCTAGGTAATCAATTTGGATGGCAACGATTCTCGCAGTCCATCACCTGAGCGCGATCGCTATAAGAGACGTCGCAGCCGTTCACGTTCCAGAGAGCGAGGTGGTGGCGTTATCAATACTGGCAGCAGTGCGCGTGATCGCGATCGAAGACGTCGTACTCGCTCACGCTCAAGGAGCCGTTCGCCAAGGTCTAATCGTCGTCGTTCATCACGAGAACGTGGTGGTGATCGCGCTGCCGATCGAGGTGGTAACGAACGCAGCAATCGTGAAAAAGATAAGGAGAAGGATCGTGAGCATGAGCGCGAAAGACGCAAGAAGGGACTTCCGGAAGTGAGAAAAGATCATTTGAGCGGTAAATTACTTTGACATTCAATAAAAATATTAATATAATCCATTTTATTAACATCTTTCCAGTTCTCTAAAACACACCTATTTTCGATAACATGTGTTTTGTGAAATACAAAAACATGAAATCAAGAATTTTAAAACTCTAACTTTGTCAAAAATGCTAGTTGCTTAGTGATTGAAAATTTTATTATGAGCTTCTTTAAAGCGTACAATTTTCTATTCGCTATTGTATGATCGGCTTAGAATTAACCTTAATTTTGGTTGGTGTCATTTTCATGGCAACCAAAAATTAAGAATGGAAAACGGTTGGATTTTTCATTTAATGCAATAATCTTAAGTTTCGATCTCGATCGTCAACAACTTAATTAAATCTTAAGAAACAAATGTTATTTTGGATTTTTTTCAATGACTTGTAATCTTTGCGATAGTTTCAGGGAGAGATTTTAAACATTTCGCCTGTCAATTGAAGTTAATACTTTGATTAACATTTGATCTTTCCTTTCATCGAAAGTGTCGATCAAACATAAGATTTTCTTTTTATTAATTAAATGTTGATACAAAAATTTTGCGATTCTTGAACAAATGCAATAACATTTATTTGAATCTTAGTTAAGAGTTCAGATTAAACAAAATATAAATGATATTATTTTTATAATTCTAAAAAATTATTTTGAGCTTAATGCCAAATATAATTCTAAAACAATAATTTTTTAGAATTATTTTTGAGCTTAATGCCAAATATTTTCATGAAGCAACAAGTTGCAACAACAACAAGCTCTTTGCAGAACAAACCACCAAGCAGACTAGACGGACTGTTTCGTTGATAGCTACATCAACTCTTCAGTAGTCTTTTGTGGTTTCTGCAGCACCATCACTTTGATAAGCTTAAACGAACACCTTCTGTTTAATAAAAACATAATTATTGTGCTATATGCCGCCTTTTAAAGCAATGTTTTTTACTATTTTGTAAAAAGCAAATGTTCGAAAAAATTACTGAATTGATTCTGCAAAGATTTGTTTGTGTTGCTCTTTGTGCAATGTAAAATTGTAAAATAATTCAGTGCACAAAAATTTAATTTTATGGTTTTGCTCAAAATTAAATGCTTTTGAGCAAAATCATAATAAAATTTAACCGTATTACAATTATCAAGTACAAATATAAATTTTTATTAATACGTTAATTTTTTTATTTCAGCACTGCTGTTAGACCGCCGTAGACGTTTGTGGTTGTGTGACGTGAAGTGTGACTTATTCAGCATAGTAAAACATTGCGCTTACCATAGAATTGAAAACGTGTTTTGAGCAAATTTTAAATGCACTTGAAGCAAAAATAATTCATTGTGTTTAATGCAACAGCAATGCTTTATATATTATTTTTATATTAATCGCCTAAAAAGCTTATAATAGTTGTATACAATAAGTTATATGAATAATTTTAGGTTTAAAACCAAATGGGCAACAAAATTGTCGATAAATTAATTGTTATTCTAAGCTTGTAGAGAATTTACAACTCATACTAAATGCAACTTAGAGCTCAGTTTTTAACTCTACAAAAAAATTTTCATTATACGCATCTGGTTCATCGTTTCCTTAAATTTGACATGTCATAGTATCTTGCTTAAAAAGACAAAACATTTGGTACATTTTTGTTCTTTAAATCAGAATTGTTTAATTTAATCTTAAGAAGACGATAGCAATGGAAAGTTTTGAAAATTTAATGCTTGAAGAACACTCTTCTCAGTGTTGATGATTAATTAATCAGTTGTCTTTAAAACAATGTCCGCCATAAGAAGAGAAATGAAATTAAATTTTTGGGGTATCTTTTAACAAATTTTATGCATTACTTTGTAGTATACAATATACATGATCGATCTGTTAAAGAGACATCCAACAATTGTTGGTGTATTAAATATGCTCGGTCTGTCTGTCTGTCTGTCTGTCTCGTGAATAAAATACATTTTCGTATATCTTTCTATGTTGCATATTTTTCCTTTCGAAAAAAAAAATAATTGGCCCTTTCAGCCATTAAAAATAACTTTGACCAAGCTTCTTATGATCAATTGAGGTGTTCGTGTTATGAAATATTTGAACACAAATGAAAGAGAACGGACGTACAATTTTTATGCAGAATCACATTTTTCCGTCTTTTTTTTACTCTCTAAGGTTTGCCATTGTCAACGGAGAAGTGACGGCTAGTTAGAAATAATAATACAATTGAAAAACATTTTATGCCAGACAGAATTTGAATCGCGGTTCTTTGGCATACGGGTCTCGCACTTAAGCCTCTAATGCTCCATTTTTTGTTTGAGCTTCAAATCAGATTATACTAATTAGATTATACTAACTTGGGGAGGAGAAACACGAATCTAAAGTTATTTGTTAATTTTAGTTCTTCGTTCATCTTTTATTGGTGAAAAAGTAAACTATAGGTGAAAATATCAACGGTTTTTTTAACATCTTGCATTTTGTTTTACATATTTTTTTAACTTATTTTAAAGAAAAACAACTTCTTATTACTAGTATTTTTTTCACTTCAATTAATATATTTTTTTAATTCACCAAAAATCGAGTTAAAAATTTTGAAATTGAAATTCGAAATGCGATATAGGCAGACTCTTCTGCATTGCTTAAAACAAAGTTTTTTATGGTAAAGGAAATGGTAAAAAGTGCAGTATTTTTAGCACTAAGATTATATTAGTTCTTGTTTGCTCAATAATACTATGCCCAGTTTTTGGAGGCTGTTCCCGAGTAAAAATAAAAACTTTTTAGCTAAGGCCAAACAGCGGCCGTACAAGGCCTAATTTTAAATATTTTTCTCGGCCGAACGAGGGCCGTACAGGAGTTGTTTGACGGACTTTTTGGCCAAACAGCGGCCGTACATAGGCCGTTTTTCAATATTCTCGTCTGTACAACGCCCGTACAAAGGCTTTTCTCAATAATCTCTGCTGTACAACGGTCGTTTTTCAATAAGATCGGCTGTACAGCGGCCGTACAAAGGCTTTTCTCAACAATCTCGGTTGTACAACGGGCGTTTATCAATAATCAAAGCTGTACAGCGGCGGTACTGCGGCCGCAATGAAGTCGTACAACTCAATTTAGGCCTTGTACGGCCGTTGTTTGACCCAACTTTTGGCCGCTGGGCTTTTTGGATTATTTTTAGACCATCTTCGACCCTTGTACGGCCGTGCAGCCCATGATCGACCGCTGTTAGCCCGCTTATATTTTTACACGGATTGCCAAAAGCGTTAGAATACGTGTATCGTTCTATATCAAATAACGAACCTAAAGGTGTCTAGTTCTAATTCGAAACAGATAACTTCCACTTTAACCTTTATCAATTGAAATAAATTTTTCTGATCGGCCGTTACCTCCATTGCAATGCAGACAATGGCAAAATTAGCTTGACAAGCCTTGCAAAGTTTCTTGAAAACAGAAACCCAAGCCGTTCGGAGTCGAAATCGTACTTAAAGGTTCTGTTCTAGATTATTTGTTTATAAACATTTAATAACACGAACGTAACTTCTGATAATAAGCTTAAGTAACACTTCAAGAGCTAAAATGGCTTATTCACTTTTGTTTTAATGCTCTAAAATAATTGCAATATTTTTCCTAAATTTTAGAGTCTTGCAATTTTAACTTTGCTCGTAGGCAAAATACTAATTTTTAAGTAATTAATTGTGACCTCAGATGATTTTACAAGGTTGAAATTTAGAGTTTTGGATCAAGTACTGTTGTTGTGGTTGCCTTCTTTCATAAAGTACTTGACCTAAATGCTCATTTACTTGACGATATATTTCTTTTAATGCTCAAAGTGTGAAAAAAAAATTATAAAACAAACGAAATTGTCTTTGAAACTAAAAATCGTTTCTTAAAACCGTTTCATACTTATCAGTCTCATACTCATATCTTTTTGTTTTTAAAACAAAGCTTATTCTTTTTTGAAAGAACAGAGTAGAGAGTGAAAGTAGGAGAGTTTGGTTTGTAATTTATTATATTTGGTTTTAATTTCAAACCATCGAGCAGTTCGACTTGATAAAAGAGAAATGCCTATAATTTGGCCAAGTTTTTATCTGTAGGATTTTGGATGATATACAAAATATATTTCCTAATAATAAAGAAGCTGTTGAAACGCTCTCTAATTTTTCCCTTACGTAACTATAGTATTTAGTGAAAATTACTGCGTAAATATAGTAACATTCCTGTACAAATATACAGAAAATGCTCTGGAGTTTCTTCTCCTTTAAAGTTTACAGGAATTCTCTATGTAATTAGATACACCTATATTCGTGAGCTCATGTTTGAGAAAACACAACTGTTACATCACTGGTTAAAATTTGCAAATCTGATTCGGTTAGATGTAGTAACTTTGTCTTATGCTGTTCTACCAATTGTTAAATATGTATTTACCAGCATCTGTCTTAAGCCAATGCTGGCTTACTTGTTTGAACTCCAACATAATCATTGCCCTAAAACGTGTTTAAACGTTTGATAGAGAACTTGTAAATAGCAAATTGTGAAAAGTAATGCCAATTACATGAGTTTTAACAGTATTTTTGTTCGTTAATAGCGACACGTATTTTAATTGATTCTTTTTTTTATTTTCATCTATATCCCATTTTTAAACTTAAGAAGAAATCATTTTTGTAAAATCATTAAAAAAATATTTATGAGACATGTTAAAAGAGTTCGATTCAAAGACAAACAGATTAACCAAAAATTTAATATTTTAGATATATTTATATCACTCTGAATTATACTGATTTAGTTTTTTGGTAATTGAGACAAAGGCCACATTGAAATTTCCTATGACCATAATTTGTATGGCGATGGTGCATCTTTTCTTTCTATAAGATCCTTGCTAAGAATTTGTTATAATAAAATCCGAAGGTTTTTTTAGAAAAGCAAGATTAGTTTTTATACTTTTTGTTATGTTTAAACCTTTAATAGTTTTTATACTTTTTGTTATTTTTAACTTTTTAAGTCAGATATTGCATAATGTTAACATTTTTAACAGGATTCTCTAAGCTCAAACGTATTGTAACTGTCGTTACCTTAAATTTGTCAGTATAATTTTTCACAGCCACACAAACTGCACGTCTACGGAAGGATAAAACTTTTATTATTAGCTACTCTATAGGGTTATATTAACTAACATCATCTCAGCGAATCCAATTTTATTTATTTTTCCCCCTTTTCAGTATGCAGCACTACATTGTGGGTTGGTCATCTCTCAAAACTTGTTTACCAGGAAGAACTTTCAGATACTTTTGGTGAATATGGCGACATCGTGAGCATTGATCAAATTGTACCACGTGGCTGTGCTTTTATTGTCATGCACAGACGCCAAGACGCTTACAAGGCTATGCAAGCTCTGAAGAATCACAAATTGCAGGGCCGCGCCATCACAATTTCATGGGCCGCAGGCAAGGGTGTTAAGAGCAAAGAGTGGAAAGATTTTTGGGATTTGGAGCTAGGCGTTACCTATATACCATGGAATAAATTTGATCCAAGCATAGATTTTGACAGCCTAGAAGAAGGTGGTATGTTTGACGAGGACTCAATGCCAATATGGATGAAGGAAAAAATTAATCATCTGAAGAGTATTAAAGAGAAGGGCGGTGACCCTAGTGCTGTAGCACCACCACCAGGTTTACTTTTTGGCATTGATACAACACAGCCACCACCAGGTCCCCCCGGACCTCCTGGACCACCTGGACCACCACCGCCAATAATGGGCATGGTTCCACCAAATCCATTTTCGATGGCACCACCAATGACTGGACCTCCACCACGTCCTATGCTTGGTCCTATGGGTATGCCGCTATCAGGTATTCCGATGCCACCAACTATGGTGCCAGGTATGCCACCTCCACATCCAATGATGATGCCAGGCATGATGCCACCACCTGGCTTCCCTCCAATACCGCCGGGACAAGTTGAGAAAGGTCGTGGTGATGGTGGACCACCGCTTGGACCTTCTCAAATTGGCTCGTTTATGCCTATGGGACATCATCCCATGGGTCTACCGCCACCTGTAGGCTCACAATTTCCACCACCAATTAATCAAGGCCATAGTGCACCTCCGACATCCGCTGCCAATATGACTAATGATGATCAAATGGATATGGACATGGATGAAGATGAGTTACCACCAATACCACCATCAATGAATTTTAACCAGCCGCCGCCACATTTTCAGGGCAGTGGTGGTAATATTGGTGGTATAGCTGCTAGCAGTGGAGGCGATGGCAGCGATAGGCCACAGCCAGATTTTAATCGTGATCGCAGAGGTACTGGTCCCTCAAATTCTCGCTGGGGTGGACGTAGTAGTGGTGGTGCAGAAGATGACGGTCCTCCCGATGGACCGCCAAGATGGCATGAAAATGGGGGTGTTGGTAAATTCGGTGGCCCTCCTAATTTCGGCGAAGGTCGAGGTGGTCGTGGGGGGGGACCCGGCTCAGGACCAATGAATATGCCACCTATGGACATGAATCATCAACCTATGCAACGACCTGATTTTTTGGATGGTGGTAAGTTATTGGATGTGACTATTTCTCGAACTTTACTGATTAAATCTATAAATTCTAGGTGACTTCGATAATCGTGGACCACCACGTGGAGGCCATCGTGGAGGTGGTGGTGGAGGAGGAAATCAAAACGGAGATTTCTTCCCTCCCAATATGCAGAATAGATTCAACCAACCAACCAGTCTACTTCAAATGCGTATTCCTCCACCGAATGCGTTTAATTCACGGATGAGTGGACCACCCATGTTTATGCGTGGTGGTCAAGGAGGTCAAGGCGGTGGTGGACCTGGAGGCGGCAGACAACAAGGACCTGGTAAGTTTTAAATGTTCAAAGACTTACACAATATATACAAATTGTATGCTTATGTTTTTTAATAAATGAAGGGTTCTTTAATGATCGTCCACAATTTGATCGTGATGGTCGCGGTGATGGACGTGGTGGTGGACGTGGCGGAGGGCGTGGAGGAGGTCGGGGTGGACGCGGTGGCGGCGGTGGTTTAAATAATTGGAGAGATGAACACGATAATGATGACGATAACAACAGTGGCATGTTTAAAAGACGTGGCGGTGGAGGCGGAGGAGGCGGCGGCAATCGTTTCCGTGATCGTGATGGCTTAGACGATAGAAACAACCGCGATCGTGGAGGTGGTGGTGGAGGCGGTTTTGAACGACGTGGTCAAAATGATCGAAGTGGTGGTCCAAACGAACGTGGGGGACCACGTGATCGTAATGATCGCGACAGACGCGATAACGATCGCGGAGGTCGTTTTGGTGGTGGTAATCAGCAAAATTTACGTGATGATGGACCCCCTGATAATTTTGGCAATAACTTCCCGGCTTTTGAGAAAAGGGAAGTACAAAAACCACCAGTTGAAGATACTGAAGAGGATTGGGATCTTGAGTTAGAGGAATTTGATGCAAAATCTTTAAATCCACCTAAAGCACCCGAACAAAAACCAGCAGCATCAACACCCATTAAAAATCAAGAAAATCCGAATTGGGTTTCTGAAAATAAAGATAACAGAAAAGCAGCTGAAGAAAACAAAAAGCCCGAGGAAGCAGTTACACCTGCTTCAATACCAGTGTCTCAAAATACACCGCTTTATGATGAATTGCCGCCACCAATATTTGCTTCAATTGCTCAGAAATCCGAACCACTAAAAGTCGAAGTGAAACCAGTTAATGATCCACCACCACCAGTTCAAGCAGCACCAGCAATTGTAGATGCTACACAAAAAGCCGCAGAATCAGCTGCTCCTCCCACTACTACTGCTGTGCAGGCTAAACCCGAAGTGGCAGCTCCCAGCAGTGAAAGCAACGAAACAGCTAAAGAATAATTCAAAGCGTGTTGCTTTAGTTAAATACTATTTCTTAAAAAATAATTATTAATTATTACAATTAAAAGTTACATAAGAGAAGAGATTCGCTAATGCTGTAAAATAATGTGAATTGTTTGGTATCATTTTATTATTTCTTAGTGTTAAAACGTAATGTTTTACATATAGTTAACTTTTATGCGATTGAATTTAAAACTAACATTTACAAACATATGCACGCATGATATGAAAGTTCTGTAACAAATTGACATTTTGTTCTATAGCTGGGACGTTTTTGTGTTCTTTCCATCTTGCACATGACGACATTTGATTAGTTGTTTTTTGTTTTTTCTTCTTACTTTATGCAAATGCTTCTCAAAAGATTTTTTTTACTAAAAGTCCTCTTATGTTAAAAAAATATAACAGGAAGTTATAAAAAAATTGTTATAAATAAAACAACTACCTTTTAGAAGCTACTCAAAAAGATATTCAGTTTCCCTTTTTTAAAAACACAAAAATACTTTTTTTTTATTAATCGTCTTTTCTTCATTGCTACAAATATTAATTGATCAAATTTTGATAGAAAAAGATTCATTAATTCACAACTCAAGAAATTTGTTCTACTTCATATGTATTCTCGGGATGCATTAAATTTGAATTGAGCTAATATTCTTCAAATTGGACAAATTATATACATACATATTAAAAATACGATATGCAAATTTTGCAATATATTTCGCAATTAATGTTATTCAAAGATGACTTTTTCAAAGGAAATTAATTTAAATATGTATTAGGCATTAATATTTAACATTTAAATAAAAAACTACAACAAAATAAAGATAATAAATGTATATTCCGGTATAATTTTGGATTAGCAAAATAGAATTGGATTTTGATTAAACGTGCTAAATCTACAAGCCGTCCTACTAACCAAGGCAAAACTACTGAAAATAGATCAAGCCCAATCCACTATTGTTAAAAAATTGTTGATAATATTTATTAATTTTGCGTTGAATAGTTTTTGTTTAATAGATTCTTTAATTTTTCTTCAGCCAGTTTTCTTCAATAGATTTTTGTTCAAAAGGTGAGCTTCAACGCTAGAATTTTTCACTTACTCATTAGTGGCCACGGTTCTCATTCATTTTAAATAAAGGGGCACTATGAATAATTTCCCAATGAAAAATCGCCCAAAAAAAATAAAAAACGCCCAAATGAAAAATGGCCCAAAAAAATTAAAAACTACCCAATTTTGTTTGAAGAAATTTTGGGCGATTATCTAATTTTTTCTATTGGGGAGCAACCGAACTCGCACTGATAGAGATGTTAGTGAAAAAAACAAATATAATTCAAAAGTCTTCAAAGTTCATTACGTTCGGTGTATTTTATGAGTTTAGTTTTAAAAGTGTTAGCTGTTGTTAAAAATGTACGAAGACCCACAGGTAGTTTATTTCAGCATCGTGCAGTTCGTACAAGAAACGATCGCTCAAAAATAGATGTTGAAATCTTCGGGAAAGTTATTTGCGGAATTCCTGTAGAGCGAGAGAACAAACATTCTCATCAGAATTTGTTTAATAACCCTTGAAAGAAGTTTACATATGGAAAATTTTCACAAAAGAGGAAATGGAAATGCATATGTTTTTTATTAAGTTATTTGCAGAAAATTGCAAAAGTCCCAAAAAAGGTCATGAAGAGTTCGTGGGCAACAAAAGTGCATATTAAAGAGGAGCATCTCGAACTCTTATTGTCCTCGAACCATTCTGTAGTCCGTCTAAAGAAGTACATTGTCGAAAAAGTTAGTATCTTGGAACACAAAAAAGTTCAGTGCCACTGAAACTATGCTAATGAACATAGGCAAGCCGTTAAACTCTTTTCTCTCAGTAAAGCTAAATTTAATTAAAATTTTTTTTTAATATAAAAAGCCTTTCTGGCTACAAATATAATATTACAGGTTATGTTTTATATTGGAGTTCTTAAAACTTTTTCTTATCGAGTCCTATTACCTAAAAACTTATTATCTACCAGCCCAATTCTGAATGATTTTTCCCGGGGAATTGGAAAAAAGTTTGTTTTCATTTTTAAGATAGCAGATAAATTATTACATGAATTTAATTGTGAGCTTTAGATCAAGTAAGATTTTTAAGAAGACGAAAGCTACATTTCCTCTTCAGTAGTCTTCGAGTGATTAAGCTGTGATCGACTCACTGTTAAAGTCGTATATGATTTCACACATGTTTGAATAAATTCTTAAGAATTTTACGTTCAAATTGGCTACTTAATTATATGAAATTTAAAACAGCTATTTATAGATCACAGCCATCAACTTGTCATCTGTTCTAGTTGCTTCTTATTTATTTTAATACTCATTGGTGTTCGACAATTTGTCGAAATGCACCATAGAATTGAAACGAGTTTTTGCTTCGCTAGAAGCTAGTCAGCCCTGTTCCAGAATCCGCCGTAGCGTAAATTTTCTTTCGAATTCGTAATGTATTCTGCAATCCGAATCATTACATCGTATTCGAACATTCGTAGCAATGCTATTCCACAATCCGAACGCATCAACTTTTGACAGCTGTTTTTCGGATTTTTTCACGGAAGCTTTGCCTCGACGGATTTGTTTACGACAAAAGAAAACAATTGACTTTTTATAGAATTAGGTCGCAAAATAACACATTTAATTAATTTTTGGTAAATATAGGTACAGCATTTTTTTAAACCTGTAAATATGTTAGTTGATTGATATGATAGTTGATTTATTAATTGCATTTCCTACATTTCGTAATCTATTTCCAAAGGGTTGATGTAATGTCGCAATATTCTTCCATGAATTTTATTGATTCTGTTTGTGAGAAATCTTCCTCTTATTGTGCGAAAATTGCAATTGCAATGAAACCCATTTAAAATCACAGCTAAAAAATACAATGTTGATCAAAAACACTTCAGTTTTTCAATTTTTCTTTTTATTTATTTGTGTGCTGTTAAAATCAGTTTTCGAATTCCCGAAAGCAATTTCGAAAAAGGGAAGTTTTTTTCGGAATTTGGATTAGCAAATTTGTATTCGTAGCGTAGCTTTAAGTTCGGAGTTTCATTACGACGGATTGTGGAATAGGGCTGAGTGTTTTTAACTGAAAGGTGGGTATTTTCACAACAAAAATAGCAGATAAAAATATCATTTTTTTTTTTGTTTACACTCATGAATATTGACGGTTGATGGACATATTGGAATAAAAAATTTCCAGAATGTTTTTGAACTTTATCTTAAAAATTAACTCTCTTTTCCGATTCCCAGGAAAAAAATCATTCAGAATTGGGCTGTATATATGACCCTAGAATATATGGCTGCCATAATAAATCAAAAAGCATTATATACGAAAAGGCTAATATTTCCTATTGATCCTATTAAAGCTGTGACAAAAACTACATACTAAAGTTCATTAGATTGCACGTATTAAATAAGTTTACCTTTAAAAGAATTTGGTTGTGTTGAAAAAAAAACTTAAATAAATTGACAATTTATTCGAACAACGAACTATTCGTATGAGGAAAGACCGTTCAAACACAGAGGATGAAATTCTGGGTACAATAATTTGTAAATTTCGTGTGGGTTAGGTGAAGTTCAATTTATGCAGCAAGTATTTTGACACCCTGGATTTATGAAATGACGGAAAGAACATTGCAAAAATTTTAAGACGTACTCAGATACGTGGTCACGTCATCGAGTCATACACGAAACGAATAATTTTATTAAATATGCCTGACTTTTTTAAGCATTGTAACTAACAGAACCGGAATAGACTTCAAGACAGACTTGACATCAATAGCTATTTTTTATTTGACAAGACATCTTATTTTGTCAACAAATTACACTAGGTAATTTTGAATCCGAATGGTTACATGCGATGAGTTAGATCTGATAGCTTTGGTTTTTTAGAATTTAAAGTTAATTGATTTGATGACATCTAGTCTGATAGATCACAGAGATTATAATTGATAACTGGATATCATCAGCAAAGACAAATATTTTACACAAATTACCATCAATGTTGTTTACTACGTCATTTAAATACAGCATTAAAAGTATTGGACCCAGAAAAGAACTTTGAGGTACGCCAAAAACAAAAGAAATAAACAAGCATATGAACCGAATAGCCTAATATTAAGTGTTAGCATTGCAATATTTCTTTGATTTAAATTGTAGTACAGAAATTTTTTAATTATGGGTCAGCATTTGTGAAAGTTTACATTTTAAACCGCATGGTTAAGAAATATACAGTATACTTTTAGCTGTACTGAAATTTATTCCAAGATTCTGAACCGTGTTTAACCCGAGAAACAATTCCACATTTTGTGTCAATAAAAGTAACTAGTATATGTCCAGTGCCCGTGTTGATAAATGTCCGACCTCTGCACTGAAAGAAGTGCTATTTCTGGAACACCTTTGGCAGGCACAACGTACGAACGAAAACCGATTCGGGCACTTGTCAGTTTATTCCGTCCGAATATAGTCGCTCGTTTTTGAACACTTTATTGACATAAAACAGACTACATATCAGCCACTTTATTGACACAATATATACATTTTTTCTCAGGTCCTGTTCGCTAAAGCTCGTTTGCATTCGGCTTAATATTAATGTGCGATAAATTTTTTTTTCATAAACTTCGCGGTCTTTCGTTACTACTAGCTTTTAAAAATAAAATTGAGTCCGATATTCTGGACTTTTGCGCCTGAGTAGTTTGGTACGGACGCAAATTGTTTCTCGGGTAAGGAGTTGAAATATTTAAAGAGTAAGCTAGTAAGCTAATTGATTTGCTTGCAAGTAACAAAGATAAAAAACAAATAATATCAGTCTATGAATTCTCAATACTTGTTCCACAGAGATATCGATACTTTTGATAATAAGACGGATATTAACAGGTAAACATGGATCCCCCGCTTTAAAATTTTTTTATCATCTTGTCCCAAGTGATCAACCGCAGCCGGATTGAAGCACTGATCAAACACACTTTTTAATAAAAAATATCTAACTTAATTCACACTGATAGTTAAAACATTATATTATTGACAATACGTGACTGTTTTCAATGATTTAAATGAATAAATGAAATCACGTGAATGCAGTCAATAATTTCCAATCAAAGATTTAAAAAAATAATTGCATTCATTTTTCAAATCATTGATTGGGACTTCAAATTTTAAATCACAATCAATGATTTGAAAAAATGAATGAAATCACTGAAATAAAAAAGGCAACAACTGTGAACATAGCCTAAGGGTTTATTTTGTTGTATGTCGTATTTATGCAGCTGAAGAAACAGACAGATGACTGGAGAAAATACATTTTTTAAAATTCCTTAACAAAACGAAAAGAATGAAATAATAAGAGCTTTCCACATTGGTTTTAAACATTTCCGCAAAGCATTTATAAAATGTTTTAGCCATTGGCTTCTTAATCGTAGTCCTACGTTGAGAAAAAGTTTTAAATTCCAATTTGAGGTGTAGATGAGGAATTGAAGTTTTTAAATATTTTAAAAAAATTTATAATTGAGATACTGCAAGGAACATGATTTCGGTCTTCACTTAGCATAAAATTAAAATCATGTAAGCTTGCTTTTATCCCAAAGCAAAACGGTTTTGGAAATTTATAAAAATTAAAAATATGTAGTTTTCTACACCAACGTAGGACTACGGTTAAAACAATAACATGAGCAAACTTTCAAGTTCTTTTGTAAAACTAAAAACCTCAAAGCTTCTATTTTCCATTAAAAAGTCTATTAATCTTTTGTGACTCGATTTTTTATTTGGACATATCTTAAAAATATATTTTATTTGTGAAATTAAACATTCGATTATCTGCATTATAGCTCACCTCAGAACCAGAAAGCCACGTCAAAACTTTCAAGAAATTAAAATTCTTGTTCAAACATGTTACTTATGAAATGTGCACGGTGATAGCAAATTCGTAACAAGAAAGAACAGCACTGGTGAAATACGACAAATAGTATGCATACCAAACATGATTTTATTGTCGTAAATTAGTTTTATATGGAGGCAACAACAAAAAATTTACAACTGTTGTGAAAAATACGACAATACAACAATACGACAGCTTGTGAAAACCCTAATTAATTTTTCAAAAATTTTCAAACAAATTTCATTCCGAGAAAAATTTTGAAGCTAAAAAGTGAATTTGTTTGTTGTACTTGAAAAAAATTGTTATAAAGACAAAAATAAATATTACATATTCTTTTCATAAAAAGGATAAGAAAATAAAAGGATATTGTAACAGTGGTTTTATCTTATGGCTGAGGTCAGCTCAGCCGTGCCAGGATCGAGTAAAAGATCCACAAACTTTCATCAAATGAGAACGCAGTTGGTGTTGGTTTAATATTATAATTCTGTATTTTATTGATTTATTCTCCTTAAAAATACTTAATGCAGCGTAACGTCAGCAGTTTGGGTAAAAGTGAATGTAAGCGGTCGAATGGTCGGAGGTTGTAGGTCCAGCTGGCGGCAAAATCGGTATTCGGTTAATCGGTAAATCGGTGAATCGGAAATTCGGTAGAACGGTATTCGGTGGATCGGTAAATCGGTGAATCGGTTATCAGCAATCGGTAATCGGTAGATCGGTAAATCGGAAGATCGGTATTCGGTGAATCGGTAATCAGTAGATCGGTATTCGGTAGATCGGTAGATCGGTAAATCGGTGAATTGGTGAATCGGTGAATCCTGCCAGGGCCCCTAAAGCGAAGATCGGTAATCGGTAGATCGGTAAATCGGTGAATCCTGCCAGGGCCCCTAAAGCAAGACTCATTATTAATATTTTTAGAAAGTTAATATATGCCGGACTGCGTTGGACGAACCAAAGACAGGTTCTCAACGCAAGTGCGACGTCATCAAACGGAGACTCAAAGGGAAGAACCAGCAAGCTGGCTCGCCATCGAGTCCCTGCAAACAAACCAAGCAAATCCCAATTAGAGTATGCCGACTGCGTTGGACGAACCAAAGATTGGTTCTCACCACAAGTGCGACATCTCAAGCAGAGACTCAAAGGGAAGAACCAGCAAGCTAGCTCGCCATTGAGTCACTGCGACCAAAAATATAGAGTATGCCGACTGCGTTGGACGAACCACGGACTGGTTCTCACCGCAAGTGCGACATCTCAAGCAGAGACTCAAAGGGAAGAACCAGCAAGCTGGCTCGCCATTGAGTCATTAAGTATAGCTTACCTAAAGCAAGACTGCTTTGGTTGGTTTTGTGTCGCACTTTTATTCGATATGGACAGAAAACCAGTTGGGAATTATACGTTCAGTTTTGTCTTTGGCCTGCCTGGCTATGCATAGATAGGTGGTGTGCGTATTAATTAGTGGCTTATGCAGTAGTGCGGTTGTGTGTTGTCATTTAGTTTTATTGAGTAGGTATGTAGCGTGTGTTTGTTTCTATGGTCTGGTGTCGTAGTGCGGTTGTGTGTTATTGCTGCTTTAATAATAATAAGTAGAAATATTTAAGTAGTACAATATGAATATATATATCGATAATATTTAATATTATAGTTTACGTAGTGTATAAAAATATAATATTTGTAACGTCTTTATATTTATAATAATAAGTAGGAATATTTGAGTGATATAATATGAACATACAGTGACACATATTCGTATAAACGCACTCTTCATTTTAAATTTGCTACCTTCTCTCTCTTTTATTAATGCATTATTCAAAACAAATTCAAACTCATATTGTTCACTAAACTAACGGAAATTTGTACTGAGTGCAAAAAGCTGTTTTCGTTGTTGTTGTTTTATATAAATCAGTTCAGTTTAAATATTTTACTAAAAACAAGTACACATTCCTTTAAACGCACCTGAATAAGGAGGTCGAAAAAATATTAGTGGTTTAAAGAAATAAGTATTTGCTTGTATTTAATTAACAATTGGTAAGTTTTGTTTAATTTAAATGTAAAAATATTTTCTTAATGATATTTTTTTAAGATTTTATCAAAATGCCAAAGGGAAAATACCTCAATGACACAGAAAAAGTCCAAATCAACCTGTACCATAAAGAGGGTTATTCAAATCGGGAAATTGGGCGGAGACTAGGAAGATCAGAAGCAGTCGTCCGCTCTTTTTTAAAAAACGGTGTTAATTATGGAGTAAAAAAATCCACGAAAGGCAATCGAAAACTGAGTATTCGCTAAGTTAATCAAATTAGGAAGGAAGCCACCACAAGTTTTTTGAACTCAACTCAAATAAAAGAAAAATTAGATCTTCCACTGACAACGAGGCACATTGCACACATTTTACGTAACTCAGATAACGTTAAATGGAAAAAACCGGTGAGCAAGCCTGTGTTGAAGCCGCATCACAAAAAGGCGCGCTTAGACTTCGCCCAAAAACACATGCAATGGTCAACTGAGTGGGACAATGTTGTGTTTTCCGACGAAAAAAAATTTAACTTAGATGGCCCAGACTCTTACAGCTGTTATTGGCATGATTTGCGAAACAATGACGTACGTATGTCAAAAAGAAACTTTGGTGGTGGCATCGTTATGGTGTGGGCGGCATTTTCATCTAGAGGTAAAGCAAATATCTGCTTTGTGCCGCCCAAAATGAATTCTAAAAAATACACGGAATTGTTGGATGATGCTCTCATTTCATTTTTGGATGATAAAATGGATGAAGACAGTATTTTTCAACAGGATAATGCTGCCATTCACGTTTCTAAAGAGGCATTAAAGTGGTTTGAAGAGCACAACATCCCACTTATGAAATGGCCTGCATGCAGTCCCGATTTGAATCCGGTGGAGAATCTTTGGGAATGCATATCACGCAAAATCTATGGACAAAAAGCCCAAGGACACCTTTACAAAACCGTGCTAGAGCTCAAGTTGGCCATTAAGGAAGCTTGGGAAGATTTAGATCGTCAGTTGCTGGAAAATTTAGTGAAGTCGATGCCGAATCGTATATTTGAAGTTATAAATAAAAATGGTGGACCAATTAATTATTGAAAATTAAATAAATACCCATTCCTATTGAAAATTAAGTTGATGCGTTTAAACGAATATGTACTTGTTTTAAGTAAAATATTTAAACTGAAATGATTTATATAAAACAACAACAACGAAAACAGGTTTTTGCACTCAGTACAAATTTCCGTTAGTTTAGTAATCAATATGAGTTGGAATTTGTTTTGAGTAATGCATTAATAAAAGAGAGAGAAGGTAGCAAATTTAAAATTAAGAGTGCGTTTATACGAATATGTGTCACTGTATATGTACATCGAAATTATTTAATATTATAGTTTATTTAGTGTATAAAAAGTATATAATATTTGTAACGTCACGTTACAGTCTCCCCCCACTTAGGAGAATTTCTTTATGTATACTAAATAAATAAAGATATTTAAGACTTAAAATATTTAAGATATTAAAAAAAAAGAAAGGAAGGGGAAAAGGGAGAAAAGAAACTATTGTTAAATAACGGTGAATACAATAAATGTTATAGGTAGGTGGTGATATTTCAGGGTGTGTGTGGAATCCGGATCTGTGTCAGTTGCCTGTTGGTGAAAATTCTTTTTTTCTTGTAGTGTAAGCACGACAATTCTGCTTGCGTCTCGTTGAGAATTTTCACATGGACCACAGGTTTACTTGTTCGGCGCAGTACTGCAGCGATTTTGCCTGGTACGACTGGTCGTGCTAGTTTGCGTTCCATCTTGAGGATCTAAAAACGAAACAGAGAAGAAGACGGATTAACAATGGCCCATGCAGTTGAGAGTATGAGGTGAGAACATGGGATAGGGAAAAAAGGAGTTGGGAAAAAATGATAATGAGATTGATTAATCGAGCAAATAAACCAAAATAAAGCAAAAATACTTAAATAATAAGATGAACCAAAAAAAGAATACAACTTTCCCGGATAATCGTTGGTTTTTTTTCTGGTCTCTGGTGATATTATTTTAGATGCTGCAGGTGTGCTCGTACTCGGGTCTTTCGGGGATTCTTGGTATATGTCAGGGTTGTACCAGTGTCTATGAGAGCTAGGGTTCTTAAACCGCATATGTTGACTTCAACGTAGAATCGATTTTTGATACTTTCTGCTGATGCAGTGGCGTCAGAAGTGGTACATTTGCAGGAATTTGAGAAAACGCCCTCTTCGCCACAGTAAGAGCAAAAGAGTATTTTCTGTGTGCTCTTGCAATGATGGCGTTGGTGACCATATTGTTTACATCGCCAACAGTGGGTGCTTCTATTGTAGGACATGTCTTCGCCTAGATAGAAGGTTGGGTGTTGACGGCTAGTTTTTGCTTCATCCTTTTTTTTAACAATTCGTACTCATCGGTCATTTCCATTTTTAATAGGTATACCCAGCCGACTGAGTCTGGTGTTAAATACTGAGTTTCCTTGCTCGGCTATGAAAAGCCAGAGTCGGCTGCTGCGTCAGACGGCTGCTGCATATTAATATTATTCTGCGTTTGACCTAATCCTTCGTCGTGGGTGGTTGGTGATTTTTTTTCCACAGTCGGCGTTGGAGTTTGGTCCCTGTTCGGGCGCCATTTGTAACAGTGGTTTTATCTTATGGCTGAGGTCAGCTCAGCCGTGCCAGGATCGAGTAAAAGATCCACAAACTTTCATCAAATGAGAACGCAGTTGGTGTTGGTTTAATATTATAATTCTGTATTTTATTGATTTATTCTCCTTAAAAATACTTAATGCAGCGTAACGTCAGCAGTTTGGGTAAAAGTGAATGTAAGCGGTCGAATGGTCGGAGGTTGTAGGTCCAGCTGGCGGCAAAATCGGTATTCGGTTAATCGGTAAATCGGTGAATCGGAAATTCGGTAGAACGGTATTCGGTGGATCGGTAAATCGGTGAATCGGTTATCAGCAATCGGTAATCGGTAGATCGGTAAATCGGAAGATCGGTATTCGGTGAATCGGTAATCAGTAGATCGGTATTCGGTAGATCGGTAAATCGGTGAATTGGTGAATCGGTGAATCCTGCCAGGGCCCCTAAAGCGAAGATCGGTAATCGGTAGATCGGTAAATCGGTGAATCCTGCCAGGGCCCCTAAAGCAAGACTCATTATTAATATTTTTAGAAAGTTAATATATGCCGGACTGCGTTGGACGAACCAAAGACAGGTTCTCAACGCAAGTGCGACGTCATCAAACGGAGACTCAAAGGGAAGAACCAGCAAGCTGGCTCGCCATCGAGTCCCTGCAAACAAACCAAGCAAATCCCAATTAGAGTATGCCGACTGCGTTGGACGAACCAAAGATTGGTTCTCACCACAAGTGCGACATCTCAAGCAGAGACTCAAAGGGAAGAACCAGCAAGCTAGCTCGCCATTGAGTCACTGCGACCAAAAATATAGAGTATGCCGACTGCGTTGGACGAACCACGGACTGGTTCTCACCGCAAGTGCGACATCTCAAGCAGAGACTCAAAGGGAAGAACCAGCAAGCTGGCTCGCCATTGAGTCATTAAGTATAGCTTACCTAAAGCAAGACTGCTTTGGTTGGTTTTGTGTCGCACTTTTATTCGATATGGACAGAAAACCAGTTGGGAATTATACGTTCAGTTTTGTCTTTGGCCTGCCTGGCTATGCATAGATAGGTGGTGTGCGTATTAATTAGTGGCTTATGCAGTAGTGCGGTTGTGTGTTGTCATTTAGTTTTATTGAGTAGGTATGTAGCGTGTGTTTGTTTCTATGGTCTGGTGTCGTAGTGCGGTTGTGTGTTATTGCTGCTTTAATAATAATAAGTAGAAATATTTAAGTAGTACAATATGAATATATATATCGATAATATTTAATATTATAGTTTACGTAGTGTATAAAAATATAATATTTGTAACGTCTTTATATTTATAATAATAAGTAGGAATATTTGAGTGATATAATATGAACATATATGTACATCGAAATTATTTAATATTATAGTTTATTTAGTGTATAAAAAGTATATAATATTTGTAACGTCACGTTACAATATTATAAAAATGAATGATATACCTGACCCTGATGAGGTACATTTTAGTAAGTTGTAATAGAATCATTTTAATCTAATTCAATTTCTTTAGGGTTTTTATCGTTGGCTAAAATTTCATCCATCATTAATCTGAAAAGTGACATTTGATTTAATTAATTTGATTAAAAAATAAAAGAACTTATTTTCGAATTTAATCAACATTTTAACCAAGATGCAAATGCAAATTAATTCTAATTGATCAAGGATAATTCAAAAATACAAATCTACAAATTTAATTTTTTTAAAAAAAAAATTTTTTAACTTTACCTGCTATTATATTAATTAACTTAATATTCTTAATTAAATTAACTTTGTTAGTTACTAAATTCATTAATTGGAATTTTCTTAATTTAACTACTTAATATTAATTGGTAGTTAAATTGAATTATAAATAATCCAAACAATACAATAATAATAATACAAAAATTTAAGGATACGCAAATGTCAACAAGCGCCTGTAGACATCGTGGAAAAAGTAAGTCCTTTAAATCTATTAATATTTTTTTAACAAATTCATCACAAATTATTAAAATACTTAAAATACCTTGTATTATATATAAAATAATTCAATTTAAAGATTAATTAACTTGTTGGAAAATTTAAGTAATGATTTAATACTTTAATAACTTTTATTAATTAATTTAGTAATTTTGTTTTAAATTTTTATCTATGATATAATATTCACCATACCTATTTTAACATTACTTACTTTACTGGTCCAATAATACTTGCTTTGATTACTTTAACTATTAATTAATACTTACCTTATTTACTTCACCTCTTTATATTTACTTACCTTGATGATTTTACCTTATTTACTTACCTGTTAATTTAAATATTTTAAATATTATGCCTAGGATAATGTATATTATAAGACTTACTTACCTTAATTATGTTCTTTAAAAATGTAAAAATATTTATTCTAATAAACTAGAACTATTATAATGAAATTGTAATCTAACAATCTTTAATTGCACGGAAGGTGAGTTGGGTTGAGGTGAAAGAAATTTATTAGGGCTAAGGGTTATAATTCCCATTAGCAGGAAGGGTGGTTATCGAATGGAGAGACAATTTCACCTCTCTCCAACTTACAGCCTTATAGCCGATACACATTGACTGCAACAGTCGTCCACCGACAAAACGAAAATTTGCCGTCACAGAGAAATGTCGCAGTATTCTCAACAACTTGATTATAATGAGCGCAACAGCGACAATCTGTATTTCATACAAAACATAAACAAACTCTGCTATGTTCGCTCTTGTCGTCTGTCAAATTAGAAATAGATTGAAGTCTGCGGCAGCAACAATTGTGGTCGTGTTCTCTCTTTGTCGTGCTGTCTTCACAAAATACATCTTCATAAGAAAACATGCGTTCTATTTTTTGACAATTAGCGTTCGTCGCTAGTCGCAGTCAATGTGTATCGGCTATTATTCTGGCAAATTAACAGTTGTTGACCAGTAATTTTTTATATTTCTATATGTTTGTTGTTTTCAAAACAAAATTTGAAGCTCAAAAAACAAAATGTTTTAAGGAAATTGTCAATTAGGGTGCTCACAGTTCCGTTTTATCTGGTGTGGAATCTTTGCCGACTGTTAACTTTAAAATATTTTGCCATCTGGTAACTATTTTTGTTTTTGTTTTGCATACAAAATAAAGATAACACAAAATATTACAATTGCCATGCTTTGAAGCGTGTTTGTCTTGTGTGGTAATGTGGCAATGCTGACAGTTGATTTATTTTATTGATCAGAAAATGGAAGCAGAAGATTCAATTGGAAAGGAAAGTGAAATAAATTTGAATAAATTAATGTTGAACTTTGAATTGATTGAACTTTTCTTCTCAGGTGAACCAGAAGCGTTTGCAAAATGTGAATTTTAGAATTAATATGTAAAGGGGTGCTCACACTTTTAATGAGTTTTCTTTCTAAAGTTACCACATATTAACTTTAAAAGGAAACTGTGAATACCCTAAATAACTGAAAAGCAGTTGACAATTTTTATTAAAATTTATTATTTTTGAGCTTCAAATTTTGTTTGGAAATCAAAAAATTACAACAAACACAGAAATATTAAAAATACTGGTTAAAAATTGTTAATTTGCCAGAATAGGGTGGTAAGTCGCTCATAGGTTCCGATATTAAAGGCCAAAAATACACTGTAGTGCTCCATGACACAAAGAGCTACAGGTAAAGTATTCCCGGCGCAACAAACAAAATTTACTGCGCACCTCGTCATCGGTGCTCTTCAAATGTGACACTTGATGAATACATTCAAAAGAAAATGTAGAAAAGTGACGAAGATAGCAAAATGAAAACGAACAAACAGTCAAAATTCTGTCAAGCACATCAAGCAACGTAGCCGCATTTTGTGTAAATCGGTAAAAAGGGGAAAAAGCACCCCTACAAAATATGCAAATTTTTCTTCACAAACAGTACTAAAAAATATAATTACTTTATTTTGGACATGTGCTTTATATAACAATATTTATTTCATATCAGTAAAACAAGTTTTCATAAGAAAATGTAGGCATTTTAAAATCTTTATACCCTATGAATAAATTGTGACTACGTTTTAACCAAGGAGCACCTTGCACGTCACAGCAAAGATGGCGGACATGCGCAATACTGGTAGTGCTCAGTCTGCATGAAACCGGGTTTCTTAGACAAGAGAGGTAAGGCAGGAGACGTGAAGTGTAGTGATGATGGACTGACACGCACACATAAGCGAAGTCATCATCCCAGTAGTTCGCGGCATCATTGACGAACTTTTCTTGATGATTACTTGAAGGAAGTTTCTGCATAAGCTGCTGGACTTAAAAAAAAATTCATACAAAATATAATGCAAAGCAGCGGTTGTCAGCGCCTAACTTTTTCCACTCTATTACACCAACTTGAAGATATTCATGATTGTTGTATTTCGCCGAATCGTTAAGAGGATAAACTGCAACAATACAGCATTTTCACTTCTTCAACGTTTCGGTATAACATGTCTTCACGAGTTTTATTACACGTTTCCATTTTAATTCCTTGACGAATTTTCTTTATATTCCTGTCTACTTTTCGCTAACGAAACTTCCTCAATATTTTGATATTGGGTTCGTGCATGAAAAATCACGACGTTTCTGCATTGCGTCTTGTACGAATTTGGAACTTTTATATGAAATTTTAGTCAATGAAATGTATGGTCAAATCAGCATGTTTCGTCAAGGATCAAGAAAAATCGTACCTGATTCATTTGAGATTTCTTCAAGACTGGAACTACTGGGATATTTTATTTAGGGGATGCCTACATCAATACAATCAAACACAGTTCATGTACACAAAACAAAACTGGTTTCACGCAGACTGAGCACTACAGTGTATTTTGGGCCAAAAAAAGGTCTTTTCGGTTTCCTTTTTTTGTTTTCGGTTTTTATCATGGCGTAAGAAAACAAGGTGAACGCGATTTTTGATTTTTGTTGTAAAAATCCAACACTTGAGTTGTCACAAACCACACAAAACAACTTTTCTGTCTCTTTCACAAGCTTGACATCTTTAGTAAACGACGTCGACGTCGCGTTCACCTGGTTTCTTACACCATGGTTTTTATTAATAATATATTCTGTTAACTGTTTTACAATCTATTAAATTATTACATGAATTAAATTGCGGAGCTTTAGATCAAGTAAGTTAAGAAGGCAACAAACAGCAACTCTGTATAAAGTCAATCACTTAGCTGACTAGACACATTCTTTTTTGGAAATCGCTACATTTTTCTCTTCAGTAGTCTTTGAGTGATTAAGCTGTGACCAACTCACTGTTTAAATTTGTATATGACTTCACACATTTAGGAATTCATTCATTTGAATTATATGGCTACTAATCATATGACATTTTAAAGCAGTAGGCTATTTATAGATCACCGCCATCAACCCTACCAAGGTTGCCATCTGTTCTAGTCGCTTCTTTATTTATTTCAATATTCATTGGTGTTCGACAGTTTGTCGAAATGCACCATAGAAATGAAACGAGTGTTTTTTTTGCTTCGCCAGAAGTTAGTGTTCTAACTGAAAGGTGGCTATTTTCACAACCAAATATTCAATTACACATGAGTTGATCACAGCTTAATCACTCAAAGAACTTACTTGATCTAAAGCTCGCAATTTAATTCATGTAATAATACATTCTTTTTATTTTATATTGTTCAAACCTCAGCATAATTTTATTTTTATGTAGCCGACAAAAATTTTAACTTGGAGCAAAGCCCACCCCATTTACCCTGAGCATAGCCGGGGAGCTAGTATGCAGAGTAGGCTCCTTAACAATTATAGAGTCGTGTCGGTCGTTGCATGTTTTCAAGGCCATTTTTTCTAACTTTTGACCCCTATAACTTCTCAACGACTTGAGAGACCTTTAACTTTTTCATTATTAGCTTTTTTAACTCCAAATACACATTTGTAAAAAGCCATTTTAGCTACGTCAAACTAAAACGTGAAAAAGGCGGTGTAAACAATCGTGTTTTGAGATAAAACACAATAGCAATAAAACGTGTTTTAGTTTCGGTGTAAATTATATGTAATGCAATTATATGTAATACAATTATTTGTAATTATTAATGTATTATAAAGGTAAAATGTTGCCAATTTTTTTTCCCAAAGAGATTTTGGGTCTTATTTTATTTTCGGTGTGGGCGAAAATTTTTTTGGGCTTTATTTCATTTTTGATTTTGGGCGCTATTTAGTTTTTGTAAGCCCAAAGTATTTTGGGTCTTATTTCATTTTCAGTTTGAGTTATTTTATTTTTTGGCTTTATTTCATTTTTTATGCCAAAAATATTTTGGGCTTTATTTAATTTTTTATTTTGGGCATTATTTCATTGGGCGTTATTTCCCTGAACCACATTTTTTTTCTTTATTAAAAAAACGAAATAATTCCATGCTCAACGAAACAAAAAATTTTGTTGATTTCGTTGTGCATGTCTGACGAAAACTCTTCTCAACAGGTGTTATTTTGGATAACCTGGTATCTCAGGTGGGATTTATGTTGGATTCCCAAAAGACGTAAATCCTTAGAACCTCAAAGAAGATTTGGGTTTCAAGGCGCTGGGACTTTTTTCACTGCTTATCCGCTTTCATTGATTCAAGACCTATTCGACTTGACTGATTTTCTAAGTTGGAGAATGCTGCACTGGCTTCTTGCATGTTATGGCATACGCCAATAGCTTAACACTCTAATGGAATATAGTGCCACTATGTCGTTATTTCTGTTGCTCGGTATCATCTTTCATAGACGAGTAGGTATTGTATATATATATATATATATATATATATATGTTTTATAGTTAACTTTCGGCAGTTATTTTCAAGCAAAATACCAGTTTTATTGGCTTTTAGCAAAGCTTGTAGTCTGTTCATAAATTTTAAACTCTGCAAAAAATTAAAAAACTATTTATCAATATTTAAACGGAGTGCATTATTTGGAAATAGTATAGATTGTTTCATTACATTGATATAAACAAAAGTGAAAAGTTTACATAATTCATACAACACAAAGCTTCATCTTTCACACGCTATCATTGCTAGATTTTTTTCTGTTCAATCTCATCCAACGTTTTCATCATCCGCCTCTCATGTTTTTCACGATTTTCCCGTATAGCTTTTCGAATCGCTTCACTATGGCCTAAATTCTCAGGCGGATAGAGCTCTCGTTTGGTTTTGGTTACCCACTCTTCAAAATAAGCTGGTTGATTGAAGATATGGAAAAGAGCAACGGGAAACGCCATATACATCGCCATTTTACAGACCTCTAGCTTCCAGCCTACCATAATTTACTTTAAATAAAAATTTATAGAAAAAATATCAACCACAAATTTAATTTATAAATAATTAGAAAAACTTGCATTCACTTCCAAATATTTTAGACAGCAATCTTGTTTATTGATAGCGAAAGAAGATATGTCAAAGGCAGCTGATGTGCGGCTATTACAGTTGCTCTCAAACTAGTGTGTGATGTATTGCACAATGGTAGAAATGACTTCCGGTTAAATTATTCACAATGGCGTATGCATAGTGTAGTTAAAGCGAATTATTTTCTGGAAAAAATTCTGCATATTTTCTGACCTCTTTAAGAGTTCTGCATTTTCCCCGTTCCTTTCTAAAAAAATGTTGACCTCAAAATAAATCGTGTTCTTTTCTCGAAAATTCGGAATATTTTACCTTTAGCTAAAATAAAATTTTTTCACTTTTTTTTCATGGAACATATGTATTAAGGACTTCTAATTCCAAATCTGAAAAAATTAATGGTCGCTCTCATCTGGTTTAGAAGTTATAGGGGTCCAAAGTTGAAAAATGGGTAAAAAAAACTTGCCATATCTTTGCTATATATAAACAAAACTAAGCAAAATGGGTATTAATAGAAAGGCTATTCTATTATCTATTCAATAAGCTATTTATCATAAAATTCCATTAATTACTTTCTAAGATATCACTCTTTAATGTACCAACTATTTTGCATCCAAATTTTAGATGCATTTTTAGATTCAAATAAAAACGACAAAAATTAATTCCATGAATTCGAACGTAAAAACGACAAAAATTAATTCCATGAATTTGAATGTAAAAAATTAAGGATAATTTAAAAGACAAAAAACGATTTTTAATAACAATTTTTCGCCTGCGGCGCTTTCTTTAACCATCGTTAATGTTGCTATATAATTTACTAGGTATATTTAAAAAACTGTTATTAAAAATCACCGCAATTTTTCGCCTGCGACGCTTAATTTATTTACCGTTTAGTTAACAGTTCCAAAATATTTCAAAAAATTCTTAAAATGTTTTTTATATAATTTGGACTTCCAGCCTAATAGTGTTTTGCCCTTGTACGGAATATTGTTTTTATAAAGTATAAAAGAAGTTATATCTTAAAAAGTTATGCATGGATTTTAATGTTTGGTACCTCGTTCAACAGGTGCTCGTATTACCTTTTTTTTTAATACCCATAATGCTTACTTTTCTAGGAAAATTAAAAATATGACAGAATGTTTTTAAGGCCATTTTTCCTAACTTTGGACCCCTATAACTTTTAAACGTCTTGAGAGCGACCTCTAATTTTTCACTATTCGCTTTTTTAGCGCCAAATACACATTTAAAAAATTTTTAAAAAAGTCCATTTTAGCTAAAGGTAAAATGTTCCGAAAATTCTGACCGCCAAAGTATAACATATGCAAAAATTTCTGTCCTGTAAAATTCGGCGGTAGTGCATTCTGCTCTCTAGTAATACCAACATAAAAAAATATAATTTTTGACATTAATATTATGTGCTGTGACAATTGTGAAAAGCAAAAAGTTCAAATTATTAAAAATTTTTGAAATTTAGTCCAAAACAATTTTGATTAAAGTGTTTACCCAAGTAACAATTTTAGCCATATATTAATTCTTGCAGAGCTTATAGTGCCATCTTATATAGCAGCAAGCTTCAACTATAGCTTTAGTCGCGCTTCTAAAGATCTTACAGAGAATATAAAAGGCTACTTTCTTGAGTTTAAAAGCACTATTTTTGCTTCATATGAAGAGTAGAAGTAGCTGTCAACTTTTAAAAGTCACTGCCAAATCCAAATAAGAGCTCTTGCAAAGCTCTTTTTTCTTCTTCGTTTAAGTGTGTATGTGTTAAAAATAAACTCAATAATGGTATTCACTACATTTGTTAAGCCCTGCTAACTTGCTAAACTTAACAAATTTGTTAACTCCTATAAAAATTTTGTTTGGGAAAAGACTTAGCAGCTTGTTAGCAAGTTAACAAGCTCAGCACAGTGTTTTTGTTTAGCATATACCATTTGTTAAGTCTGAAACGTCAAAGTTATTGAGTGTAGTGATGAATCGTTTTGTGAATGAGTTTTAACAAGTACCAAATTATTTATGATTTGCAGCTTCAAAGTCTAAAAACTTCCCTTTTTTAATAAAAAAACAAACATTTTGTAAAGATGTTGGTAGAGATTTAAGACATTTCAAAGTTTCTGAGTAGCAAATGTATCAAAAGTGTTAACGCACTGTAATATAAAAATTCATTTTTGGTTACTGAGTACTGGTTACACGAGTTATTAAAACCACAGATCTATTGCTAAATTGAAAGTTGTCAAATTAACATTTGCAAACAATTTTTGCAAAATATTTGCAATTTATTTATTTATAAATGGTTAAAGTAAGAAAGTTATATTTTTATTTAATTAAGCTTTATTATTAATTTATTAGCCAAGTGCAAATAAACGCCGTCGTTTGATTTTGTAATAATTCAGTTTTTTAAATTTTAAGCTGTAGAAGTCTTCCAGCTGATTTTGACGTATCAGTTAAGCACTTGATTGTAAAATGTTTTAGCAGGTACGTTCACATCAATAGCTGCTAACTTTAACAATTTAGCAGCTTAGCAGGACTCAACAAATTTTAATGAATACCATCAATATATATATGTATAAAATTTGATAAGTGTTTGTGATGATTAGAATGACAAATAAATTAAAGAAATAAGAAAGTGATTATTATATCAGACTAAAAATATGTTCGTGTATTCGTTACATGCTGCGAATTTCGGTGCGTTTTTGAATTTATCGGAAACGTGAATGTAGTACTTCGAAAAACTAAAATGGGCTTAAAAAATAATTAAAATGAAGAAGTGTTTATTATTTAAAAAAAGATTTGAAAATTTTTAACATTCATTATAAATTATAGAAATATACCCAAGTAACATTGTTGGAGCAACTAGGTGCGAGTGAGTCCTAAAAGTGTTCTATAGGTGTATAATATGCGGTTAAAGCTTTACCGCAGCTTTGTTTGCTGCTAGTTGCTTTTAATTTTAAAGAAAATGCTCTAAATATGATTTTTTTTACCATTTTGAGCTTTAATACTTTATATAGCTCTGTAAAGGATTTTATCAAATCTGCAAAAGAGCAGAACTCTAAAATTTACTACTTGCTCTGTAAAGGATCTTTTAAAGTAATAAAAATTACTATACAGCAGTTTTAAAACTCGTAGATTGAGTATAATATTTGCTTTAATGTGTATTTTTGTATTGCATTTTTAAAGCGAATAGATATAAAATACTGTAAATTAATGCAATAAATTTTTTGGGAATAACAAGTGACTAAAAAATCTGATAAAGAGCTTCTTTGAAAAAAATGGCGATCTTATAAAAAATAGAAAATCTTCGGAGTTGAAGCAAGCTAAATATTAGTGTTTACAATAATATTTAAAACGAAATTGATGATTTCTATGATACATATATTTAAGAATAAAGTACTTAAATCATTTTGAGTTGATCTTAAAGAATGTTAAAAATTTTCCAACTATTTTTAAATAATTAACACTTCTTAATTTTAATTATCTGTTAAGCCCGTTGTAGTTTTTCGAAGTACTACATTCACGTTTCCGATAAATTCAAAAGCGCACCGAAATTCGCAGCATATAACGAATACACGAACATGAGTCTGATATAATAATCACTTTATTATTTCTTTAATTTATTTGTCATTCTTATCATCACAAACACTTGTCAAATTTTATATATTTATTGAGTTTATTTTTAACACATACATACTTAAACGAATATTAAAAAAGAGCTTTGCAAGAGCTCTTATTTGGGTTTGACAGGGACTCTTTTAAAAGTTTACAGCTACTTCTACTCCTCATATGAAGTAAAAATAGTGCTTTTAAACTCAAAAAAAGTAGCCTTATATATTCTCTGCAAGAGCTTTAGTAGCGCGACTAAAGCTATAGTTGAAGCTTGCTGCTATATAAGATAGCACTATAAGCTCTGCAAGAATGAATATATGGCTAATATTGTTACTTGGGTATTCCATATATAAATATTATAGAAACCATAAATTTTTTAAAAATAATATTGTAAACTATTATATTTAGCTTTATTCAACTCCCAAGATTTTCTTTTTTTATTGCATTTCCAAAAAATTTATTGCATTCATTTACAGTATTTAACATCTATTTGCTTTAAAATGCGATACAACAATACATTTTAAAGCAAACATCATACTGAATCTACGAGTTTCAAAACAGCTCTGTAGTTATGTTTATTGCTTTAAAAGAGCCTCTACAGAGAAAGTAGTAAGTTTTCGAGTTCTGCTCTTTTGCAGATTTTATAAAATCCTTTACAGAGCTGTATAAAGTATTAGAGCTTAAAATGGTAAAAAAATCATATATCGAGCATTTTTCGATTTTCTTTAAAATCAAAAGCAACCAGCAGCATACAAAGCTGCGGTAAAGCTTTAACTGCATATTATGCACCTATAGAACACTTTATAGCTCACTCGCTTATAGCTCACTTACTTGGGTAGTTTTAATAAAACTGAACAGCTCGATGGAGTCGGCACTATACATAACCTCAATCGTTAATACATCGGAATTCAAAACAACAGTGCAGCCAATATCAAATGAAAAAATTTTTTGCATTTTTCCGTTCCTTTCTCAGCTCAAAAGAGGTCAACATTCTGTAAATTCAGGTCAGAATCTAAAAAATTCGGCATTCTGTGAGGTCAGAATTTTTTTCAGAAAATAATGCGCTATGAGAAGGTGTTATTGATCAGCCATACTTAACGTAACGCAGCTTAAGGTGACGTAACGTATTATGAAGTTTTTTTCATTATGATTACGTAACAAATGCACCAATTGCCAAATAAATTATTTGTGTAAAAAAAATCGGCATATTTTACTTTTTATTTTTGTGGAACATATGTATTTAGGGCTTCTAATTCCAAATCTGAGGACCGATTATGGAAGTTGGTTTCTATCGAAAATTGTAGTGGAATTGAATTTTACTATTATGCAACTCTCCTCTGTCTTGTTTGTGTTCGAATCCGCCCTAATATGAAACGTACGGGGAGAATCCGAGCTGACGGTGGTCAAAGAAGTAAAATATAAGGAAATGGTGTTGCTTACACATACACTGTACGTGAACTGTCGCACCATTCGTAAATTGTGCGAGCGAGAAAGAGTGTGTTTTTTGACATTTTTGAGAACCCTGGCATCTGATTGGAAGACTCCTCAGCAAAATAGTTGAAAATAATTTAATTTTAAGCATTTTTCACTGCTTAAAAAGCAACAAAATTAAAGAAAAAACCCACTAAAACAAATGCAATATGAGTTGTGTGGTTAAGAGTTGTAATAGTTCCCGAAAACTTCAAAACAATGCGCATTTGTTCCACAGGTAAATATGTCCATACGGTTTAAATTCTTTTTACAAAAGTGCTTTATTTAGTTTCTAGCAATATTTTTTGAACTTATTTGTGTTAGAAATGTTTATATTTCTTATTAAAAATGGTTTAAAAATGTAAATTAGACCCCGTTGATTTTGCGCCAGTTTGATCAAACCACATCTGTCAAAACACAAACACTGCTTCAGGGGCGCAGTCATTTTTCGCAGTTGAATACATGTTTGGGGCGCTCTTGTTTTCAGCATAGTGAATCAGATTTAGTACCTGTTTGTTAAATTTTTCTGATATTTACACAACAACTACGCAGAAACACCCAAAAATATAAGGATTTTAAAAAATTGACCTAATATAATTTGTAATTAAAGTTGAAGTTTAGAATTTGTAGGCCTTCAAATATAGAAAAAGTACCTAAAAATCCTGCAGTTTTTCAACAAAACTAAGCTTTATGGGTATTAAAACAAAAGTAATGTGAGTATCAATTTAACGAGGTGTCAAATTTAGAATTCCATAAGAATTCATTAAGATATAATTTTTTTATAATTAGAATTTGTCTGAAAGACTAGTGGTTTCTCTTTTAAGAAAGCAATACATTAAAAAGAGAATTATTAAAAAGATAACTACATTCAGAACTGCTGTAGACAGAGAAGCCTGTGTGGTACTTACTGACGTTTGTTAACCCTAAGCAGCATCCGAAGGCCTCCTTTTGATACATTTATTTTTTTTAAATTTGGAAAAACCTCGCGATTTTAAGTAAAAAAAGTGTTGTATCTTAAATGCATGTATTTTTATGTTTGATATCTTGTTGAATAGATACTTGTATTATCTCTCTTTTGATACCCATAAAGTTTAGTTTTGTTGGAAAACTTAAGAAATCAACTAAATATTTAGTCCACTTTTTTCAACTTTTTCCACTTTTGGATGCCTATAACTTCTAAGCCAATTGCGAGCGATCAAAAATTTTTTAAATAATTAGAGTTGTTGCTATTCTTGAAATGTTTCTAAAATTTTAATGCATAAGAACAAACTTTAACAGTTTGGGCCTTCTTTTACGATACAACCGAATACGGCCCTTTGTGATTGTTTCTGTATTTGTGTGAACCAATACCAACAAAGAAAATACCACACTTTTCTGCTATTACAGCACTTCCTTATATTTTACTTCTTTGACGGTGGTTTATCAATACGACTGTCATTTCTTGTCGGATTTATTTGATTCGTAAAACCTTTAAGGATCATTAGGGTATCTAAGGCAATGTTTTTTCTATTAATACTTTTTTCAAAATTTTACTATCCGAAAAAAGGTAATTTTTCTGGTGGCAAAATAATTATGGTTTTTGGAATGGAGCAAAATTTGGGCAGGTTTTTTAAAGACCTATATATCAAGTAAAACTCCCTGGAACAGTTTTTCTTAATGTTAGTTAGGGCCAGATATATGAATTTTTTATTATAAAGTAAAAAAGGGCTAGTTTTGGACTGTTCCAAAATTAATTGCGTAAAACTGTGCATCTATTTTTGAATAAAACCTTTTTATTCATTCATTTAAACCTAAAACTAACTTACCCCTAAAACAAATTTGGGGTTAAAAAATGTTTCTAACGGAGTGAATTGAGGTCGAATACTGAATTCCAAGGCTGCGCGACCTATAACTTAAGGTATTCAATGGACGCGTTCCGGCCGAAAAAGTGCTCAGGTAGCAAAGTAGCATAAAGTGATACTTTCTGCTGAATGGGTTTTTTTTGCGAAACGTCAATCGCAAACAGCTGTTCGCCATTCGTTGTTTTTTTAACATCTAAAATTTGTTTAAACTATTGTGCATTCGTTTTACACAAGAAATCATTAATTAACAGCTTTATTGAAGAATGATAGAATAATCTTCTAATAATTAATAATTATCTATTTTCACTTCACAGCACAACTTCAGCAACAATTAACAATTTGCGACCATGTTTTTTTAGCTTTCAAAATGAAAAGAGCATAAGCAGCAACCAAAGCACCATACAATTTTTTCGATACCTAAGATCGCTACCTAAGACCGCTTGGAGAATATGTTGTTTGAGCGCATTATGATACATACCATTCAGCCCGAAAGTTGTGGAACAGCTACGTAGTAAATTTTCTGCTGAATGGGGCCAACATAGCAAATTTGGGTTGCACGGTAGTTGCCCTCCCCCTTGTCCAACACCATAAAATGTTATTAGTGAAACTAAATGTGAAAATTAGGGTCGAATACTGAATTCCGAGGCTGTGTGACTTATAACTCCAAATCTATTCGACATCGCAAAAATGGGTTGTACGGAAGGTGCCACAACTCCTTTACTCCTAAAACTGTTATCAGTGAAATTACATGTGTAACATGTGTGAAAAGAAACATTTTCTGGCATGAATGTAGCCGATTTTTGAAGAAAAAATTCAAATCTGATGAAGTGTTCTCGCAAAACTCCCAATAATAGTGTTAATTAAATTTTTTCCTTCCATATTTCCAGGTTTTCGTAAAAAAATTGAATATTGTTTTTTTTTTTGTTATTAAATAATGAGCTGCATATATTTTTTAGTGGAGATTCTAGTAGAAGCTTATAGTAAGTTAAAGAATATTTTATGTAAAAACTTATGGGATAACACTTAAGTCTAAAACTTATAGAAACAATTGATTAAACAGATTTTTTAAATAATACAGAATAAAAAGATTTTAAGCACAATATGCATAATTCGCTGGCATGTGTGTACGAGTATATATATATATATATTATATAGCGTGTATATATATAATGTTATATTTTTGGGATAAAATAATAGGAATAAGATAATCGAGGGGAAGTACTAAAACCTTGAATAAAAACCGTACAACGGTTTTCACATAATGCTAGTAATATCAAATACATTTAAAGATAAATAATTAAAAAGACGTTTCTCCCGGGTACTCTGTAATAAGTAGTTTCTTTGATAGCATATAATCCTGCGCTTGCTCGTAATTTTCTTTATTTGCAATTTGGGCGCCACTGGTAATCGTGGTGTTTATGCTCGTGTGCGACGAGGAAGATGAACTGCTACTAATGCTAGCATTTACAGTGCTAGTACTATTGCTATTGGAAGGCCTAGCATGTTTTTCCATATCACTTGTTGCAGCACGTTTGCGTGCATTGTTGATTATAATAAATGGATTGGTAGATAAACGATTAAAACGGCAGTTGGCAGTAGCGATGGAGCAAGTTTCTTTATCATCGGTGGTTTTTTGCTGCAGAGCAGTTGTCATGTCTTCGTCGGTAGCAAGCTTTTCTACATCAGGCCGATTACCGTCGAGGCAATAAAGCAAACTTGTACTCAATGATGGATCGAGATCTTCAACTTCACATGTTGCAAAATCATCGGATTGACTAGAAAAAGATGAGTCCGCCGGACTGGCAGTGAGCACACTGCGACTTAGAAGATATTCTCTAAAAAAAAGGCAATTATTGAACGTGGAAATGGTTGAGAAATGAAAATGCAATTCATACTCACTTAAAGTTACTGGTCAATGCCTTGGCTAAAACATCGGATTGTAATTCCACAGTATTGTCATCGGGTAAGTCACGGCGCTGTTTGTCAGAAATTTCGCTGTATCCATCGAGTGCATCTTCATCTATATTAAGTGGTTGAGATTGCGGTTTTGGCTGTGTTTGGCTGTTTGTCAATTTGTTGCCAACAGCAGCACCTACTAACGAATCTTCTTCATCTTGCTCGCGGAAACTAGTGAGATCTGGTTGACAAATAGTAAGATTCTGATCTGACGAGCCACCAACTAAAGTGTTTGTCAACATCATGACGGGCTTGCGTGATCGTGGTGTCATTATGGATTCCTGTTGGAGTTAAAAGTTAGATTTTATGCTTGTTTAGTTATAGATAATATGTGATCAAATATCAATTTAATTCATATCAACATCTGTTATTTTGTGCACTGTTATTTACCAATGTATCTTATATTAATGCAAAGTTAAATGTTAGTAATTGACTACTTTAACTTACCTGCATAGCTTTTGGCATTCGCTGTGTAGATTTTGTTATCGGAGACATGGAGCGCCTGCCCAGCAGCAGCGATGGTGTGCTTGTTATCAGATCCATATTGCGATATACGCTACTGTTATGTAGCAAATGCTGATAACCAGACACACTAGCACCAGGAAGTTCCGAACTTGAGCTTGAACCACCACCTGTAAACATACTGATGTCTGTATGTGCAGTAAAAACATCAGGCTCTTCATTGTTTTCGCTATCAACATCGTCGTCTGCCTGATCGTCTGGGTCATCTTCAAAGGTATCATCATCCAAATCAAGTTCATTGTTTTCAGCTTCTAATAATGGCTCATTTTCAGTTGCCAACTCTTCGCCTGGTTGTCGCTTTAGTGTCGTAGAAACTCTACGCACCAGACACTTTGTTGTTACTGGCGTACTGAAGGGGTATTTTAAATTTCCCATGCTGACACCTTTCATGAGCTTGCGTGTCAGCGATTTACTTTTACAAATGGGTGTGACTTGCGACTGGCCATCAATTTCGTCACTTGCGACTTTTTCTTGCACTAAATGACTTAAGTTTGGCTCGGATTTATAGCGACTCTTGAATTCATTCGCCGCAGTAGTTCGATTAATGGGCGTGCAAGGATTTGAGAATTCTTCCACATCCAACAGATGATCCTCATTCCAAACAACAGATTTCTTTTCGGTTCCACCGCCGCCAACACCAATCAAATGCTTGGCGACTTCGGAGATTATTTTTAATGGTGTAACGCAGCAGCTTGGATCTAAAAGCTGAAAGTGCTGTGCAGATGTGTTTGAAAGAGAGGAAGATGATGAGCAGCTAGTAGCGGCATTTAAATCACTCGAAGTTTGACGACTTACTGGTGCCGAAATAGATGACTTTGCACCGGATTGTAGTGCAAAATCATCGCTGCTGCTGCATGAAGAGCCGGCGCAGGAAGAGGATGAGGAAGAACCACATATTTTTGCAATTCCCTCCTCATGAGGCTGGTATGACGAACGTGCCAACAAAGAGGATGAAGAGATGGATTTTTGCAATGGATATTTTTTAATAATGAACGGTGAATTGTTATTGGACAATGAATGTTGTTTGGATGATGAAGTGGTAGATGAAGTTGATGGAATGCTGGCATAATTTGTAGTCTTAGATGCACAATTAGGAGTCAGCGGGGTAATGTTGGAAGTAGAAGAGCTGCTAATAGAAAATTGTGGAATACTTGTTGCTGATGGTGCTGGACTTTGGAAAAGAACGCGTAGTTTGGGATTTTTTGTGTTGGAGAAGTTAGGAGTCTATGAAGAGAGATATATATATATATGTAAAGACAAAGCAATAGAAGGAGTTCAGTAAGGAAAAGTAAAATAAAACATATAACTTAAAAGACATGCTACAATAAAATGCAAGCGCTATTAATTACACTGGTCGGCTCAATTTTCAAAAATTGTGCTCATTTAGATATTCTCAAGTTTTCACATAAACTCGCACCTGTCCTAGTTGCTTAGATACAAACTGTTTTAATTGAGTGTTCAAATATTGAAATGTCTAGAAAGATTACAATAATAGGGTATTATTACTAGGGTAAAATATCTTCAAAGGCAAAAAATCCTATATTTTAAAAACTGAACGTGATAGTAAAAACTGTTGTGGTATCGGCTAAAGTGATAGTTGATGATTGATAATCAAAATCATAAATTTTACTTCACGTAAAGTGATTATCAAATTGACTATCGTTTTTAGCAAGGCTGTTAATTTCGCTCACTTTTTGAGCGAAAGTGAGCGCGCTCAAAATGTGACTTCTTACAATAAATTTAAGAAATAAGTACAATTAAATTACTAATTATTTTTGTTTAGTTTTTTTAAAAAATTTCGCTTGAGGAAAACGATAACAATTAATTTGGTAAGTGCTGAGAAGTATTGAAAATATTTAGTGATCGCTTTACACAGAGCAACGAAAAATTGATAAACAAAAACGACAATCAAAAACGATTATCAAAAATCGACAATCAACTATCACCTTAGTCGATTCCACCCCTGATTTTAGATATAGCACGTTTCACATCATATTTTTCATTTAAAGGAAGATTAGGCTGCCTTTTATCTATTTTAGAAATTATTAACAAACGTTAGTTTTAAATACTGTTCGAGGGTAAAAGAGCTTTCATTAACGTTAAAAAAAAATCGTATTCCATTCTGAGCTTCTATTGACCAAAAATGTCTAGTTTAGCACCTTGGTGGCAAACATATATAAAACATACATAAAACTCGGATTGTTGATGAAACTTTCATATCAATCGACAATTTGTCGGTTTGTCCTTTTGTAATCACTAGAGAAGATTAAAATATGCACGAAAAAAATGGCAAAATAATAAAATGCTCAAATAAAAAAGCAATGCATAAAGACTACAAATTGTCTTTAAATCTTTGTATGGCCGTATAACAGAACAGTAACAAACCGAATAAGTTCCTAGTTAACCCTTTCAGTGCATTTGCCCAATATATTGGACACGTCAGAAAGTAGTTTTTATATATAGTTGCACGCTTTTTTAAAGTCAAATCGTTTGGTTCTATGAAGAAAAGATGAACCAACATGGTAAAAACAAATTTAGAGAAATATCTTATATATATTACGCAAACGCAAATTTTGTCCGGCGTAAGGCTTTTTAAGTACAAGTCCGATCTTAATATATTTTGTATGGTTTGAAAGGTTGAGACCTGTAGATGTGCAAACTATACTTTTTATTTCTTAAAAATTTATATTTTTTAAGTTATACGGAGTTAAAGTTTGCATATAATTGTTATGTTGCTTTTTCTCTTCTTAATTTCAGCATATGCTTAAAAATATGTGAGGTATTTAGCACCACTTATCGGCTAATAGCTATGAAACTATTATACTGACGAATAATCTTTTATAATTTCACAGCTAAAACTATGAATTGATATATTCAATATCAAAGTGATACTGGAATGATTTCTTACAGTTAAAAAAATATTTCTAAAATTTTAAAAATTTACACAAAATTTAATAAGAAATACCGCGTATATTGCAAAAAGGCCAAAATTAGTTTCAATTTTTCAATTTTGATCGGTTGAACATCTATTCCATAGGCTAAAATAAAATCTAGGTATGTTTGATTTTGGCGTTTTAACGCCATACGAGTAAACTAGTACTTGTATATTAAACGGATTGGCATAATTTGTCTGCAAATAAGATTATAAAGTGAAAACGTTGAATATGCGATTGGTAGATTGTAAACTACCTTTAGAGCTTTATTATGAATGAAGAGCTTTGAAGCGATTTCAAGGCATTTGTATTTTAATAACCATAAATCATAATCATATTCTTAAGATGGCTTTGTACCAAAGCATTATAAAGTAATAATTTCGTTTTATTGGTTAATTTGTTTTTAATTTTGTATAAAATACCAATTGCAGGGGCCATTTTTCTTTTAACTTCACAAATATGTAAATTCCAGGAAAGATTGCTTTGTAACGTTATTCCCAAGTACTTCACATAGCTGGTTTCCGGTATAAAATTTCCACCAACAGAAATGCCAAAACTATTGTGGTCTTAAGCGTACAAGCTTAGTCTTATTCGCATTTAAAACCAGCTTAATTATTCTAGCGAACTTAAAAATAAGGGAAACATCGCGTTCTTTGTATGATTTAAAAACCAGGTCATATTTGTAAGGATAAAATATACTCATGTCATCGGCAAACAAGTACGCGCGACCAGTAAGATTTAAATTAGACAAGTCATTTAGGTATAAAAAAAGTAACGGTCCCGAGCAACCACCTTGAGGAACACCGCATTTACTTACATAGTATTGCTTTTTACTCCGTTTATTTCTACATATTGTTTACGATTGTTCTTTTCCTACCACACCATAAAGTTTCAATTTTTTCAAACCTGCAACTCCTTTGAAACCCTGATCTAAATTATGGCAAATATAATGTACCACAGTTATAACTGCTTCTTCGGTACCATTTTTTTTAAATCCGTATTGGTACTTATAAATGAAATTATTGTTGTCGACATATGATGAAAGCCTGTGATGGAAAAGTTTTTTAAAGATTTAATGGATAATAGATAGAAGTGCAACTGTACGAAAGTCATTAACTGTCGAGGCTCTTTAAGTTTTAGGAATTGTTACTACCTTGCTGAGTTTCAAACAATCGGGATATATTGCTGTATCAATAATTTATTAAAAATTGTCACTAAAATTGGTTTAATAACTTATCTACAAGTAACACACAAGTAACATTTTGGTGATATACTATTGAATCCAGCTGAATTTTTCAAGTTCAAATTGCCTATCATTTCGTGCATTTCGCCTTAAGTGACAGGTTGAAAGGTAAAACGGCTTGTACTTTGACACAAAGTTCTGAGGAGGTTACAGTGATCACCAGAAAAGGATATTTAAGAATATGGTTCTAAGACATAAAGGGAAAAATAACTAGAGTTTTTTTACTAATCATAGAAAATTCGTATTCGTAAAAAAGTATATGATCAAAAAGTTATGTACAAAAAAGCATAAAATTAAAAATAAGTTAAGTGTTCCAAAAATGGAAACTTAATTGAAATAGTTAAACATGTTCACAATTTCGTGTTCAGAAATCTTGTCGTGTCACCACATTTTTTTTTAAAGAAAATCCGATCCGAATAAATTGAACAAATATGTTTTCAATTTCTAAGCTGTCAAATGTATCAAAACTTTAAAAGCATTGTCAAAGAAAAGCTATTTTTATGAGACGCTTTATTTGTCCTCAAAAGCATGGCTTTGTTTCCGGAAAATCTACACAGTAACAAATCTAGCCGTTTTTTCTGAGTTCTTCATTTCTTCTGTTGCCTTGGGAAATAAAGTAGATGTCGTTTACACTGACTTCTCGAATGCTTTTGACAAGGTACCACACAATTTACTAGTTGCCAAGCTGGCTAAAATTGGTTGTCACTTATATTTTTCAGAATGGATTAAATCGTACTTGAGCTCACGTTCTAGTTTCGTCTTGTTAAATAATGTTAGTTCTGCCAAATTTTTAGCAACGTCTGGGGTTCTACAAGGAAGCATTCTGGGCCCTTGTTTTTTATTTTATACATTAATTATATTTGTAAATGCTTCAAATTTTCAAAATTTATGATGTATGCTGATGACATTAAAATTTTTAAGGAAGTCTGCAGTCCGGCCGATGTTGCCAATCTGACCTGAATAATGTTTTCTACTGGTGTAGAATTAATGGCTTACCATTAAATATAAAAAAATGTTCTCATATGTCCTTTTTTAAGGCTTCGAAATATTGTTAATGCAAGTTTTTCTCTTGGTGAGTCGCCCGTACAATCCATAAATATTGTTCGTGATCTAGCGGTTATATTTGACTCAAAGCTTACATTCATTGATCATCTTAATTTTATAATTCCTAAAGCGTATTCTCTGCTTGCATTTATTCGAAGAAACAGTTCTAACTTTGAGGATCCTCAAACTTTCAAATGTCTCTACAATGCGTTTGTAAGATCAAGACTAGAGTATGCAGCAATAATTAGGAATCCGCATTATGCCACGCACTCTTTTCGCTTGGAAAGAATTCAGAAATCCTTTCAAAGTCTGCATTTCGGCCTTTATTTGTTGAGTGTATGCCCTCATATAATGCAAGAAGCATGCTTTTGGGTCTGAAGACTCTAGAATCCAGAAGAAAGATCAGTTCCTTGGTTTTCATATATGATATTGTATCTGTATCGATTGTCCGTCTTTTTTTGAACTAATTATGTTTAATATGCCTTCAAGGCAGCTGCGACGTTTTAAGTTATTTTTCACTAAATAATTTAGAACAAATTATGCTAAAAATAAGCCATTAACAAGGGCTTTGTATTTATATAATGATTTATCTTTAAATATAATAATTTCTTTGAATTTTCTGTGTCTAAAGTAGTTTTTAAAAATTATGTTAATAACCTATTTTTACTTTAGCCTTAATGTTATAGTATATAGGTTCTAGGAATGTGAGGAATTTATCCAAAGACTGAATAAAGAAATAATAATAAAATAATTTGGTTTTTCATAGAAAAATCACTTCAATATTTACCAATTTATATGATACTTTTCGAAAAATAAGCACTGGCCCTATTTTTTTTATAAAGGGTTAACAATCATATGCTGTTTTAAGTTTTCCAACGTGAACTTAGGACGTTTTTCGGTTAAAAGATATCCGTAATCAGAAAAACTGCGTTCCACATCGCAGGATGTAACTGGGCAATATTTAGGTTTTGACAATTCAGTGGCCGTAAGTTTTCCAGTGCACTTACAGAAAAGTTCTTTAATATCAAACAATATCTGTTCCACAATTTTAATATCCTTAAAAAACTGGACTATGGCTAAATACTAAATCAAATTTACCTTAAAATTTTGCCATGCGAATTGCTTCACTATGCTCATATTTAAAACTTTATTTAAGAGATTTTATTAAAAAAATTGTCATTGTGGTATTTAGCAGCTCTCAACCAAGTGCCCAAATGGACGTTTGCGTCTCATAAATGATTTTTTCAAAATTACTCTTGCAGCCTCTGTATCATTATGAAAATAATCTAAGAAAAGGTTCAACTTTGTACTACAATGAAAATTTTATAAAAAAATTTAAAGTGTTCTCAAGACAAATTCCTTTATAAGCAGCGAAATTAACACCGTTTTTAATCGAATTTTTTTTCAACTCTTTTTAAGTTGATCACACAATTATTATATACCGTTGGAAAGCTTAAAGTTTAAGCTTTTTGAAATAATAAAAAAGGAAAGTAGAAAATTGTTTTATATAATAAATTTTATATTTTTTATGAACCTGTTTTTACATTTTTTTTTTGTCTTTGATTAAGGTTTAAATAGTTGCGCTGTTTTGCGCTGTTTTCTTTCATAGTGCGTTAGGTTCCTTAGTGTATTGGTAACTAGACAAATAAAAATAAGTTGCCCCAATTCTGCCCTTTTTGAGAAATTTTAATTTTCATAACGTAGGTGCATGGCAAAAAATATCCCATAAACTTTATATAATTTTTTTCTTCTATTAAACTCTGTTGATACAGTCGCAATTGATAGTTCCGTTAAAATCTGCATGCTTCTCAAATACATGTTTGTCTAGAAGAAACCAGTGGCGTAGGAATGCAACCTTGCTGCCCTTTCTAACTCATCACATATTATGAACTTGTGTTTTTTGGGGTTTTTATAATAACTTTGCACAATTCAACTATTTCTTTAATTTTTTTATGGATACCATGCCTTTGTCCTGCATCGTATTATTCTGTAACATATGTTTTCTGGTTTATATTAGAATTAATCAACAAATACGCTGTTTATGTTGATGTGTTGTTTTCCGTGATCATGGCTTTAAATCGGTCATTTCGTGCAAGACCGTCACATCTTAAAATTTGGGTTTTTTGAGTTAAGTATACAGAAATATGCATTGTTATCATATCTTTCATTTTTTTCACAAATTTTACAGATACTTGTGTCGTTTTGATTTTTAGCAATTTATTAACTTTTTTGTAGCAATTTTTTGACGCAAAATTAAAAATTTATATTTTTGTTAGAATATATAATGTTCTACAAATATTCTTAACAATTTTCAGTACCTTTACAATTAATGGTCGTGATGTCATTTCAAAATTTCATAAGGCTCTCCTGAAAAATACTAAATTTTGAGTTGTGAAAGTCTTGCACAAAATGAGCGATATGTGGAGTATGGAGTCTGCCCCATAATCTCACGCATGTGGTGTCCCACTTTTACCATACACAACAAAACACTTAACACAAACTACTTTACTTTAAATGTAAATTTTAGATTTAAATGTTAAAAATTTTTATTAGTTTGTAAAAATAATCTTAACAAGCTTGTAATAATAAAAATAATGGATTTTTAAAATAAGTAGTTTGAATGATTTATTGAATATCATAGAAAATATATTTTAAATTGGGCTTCATTATTGCAAGAGACAAAAACTTACAAAATTTTGAAACGCAAAATCGCATTTTTTTAACTTGAAAAAATTAGTACTAAAAACTAAAATGTATTTTGGAAAAAGTAGTTCAAGTAATTTATTAAATATCATAGAAAATACATTTCAAATTGTGCTTAGATATTTCAAGAAACAAAAAGCTACCGATTTTTTAAAGCCAAAATCGCATTTTTTTAAATTTAAAACAAAATGTTGGTACTAAAAACTAAAATGGATTTTGAAAAAAGCAGTTTAAATGATTTTTTTGAATATCATAGAAAATATATTTTCAATTTGGCCTAATTATTGCAAGAGACACGAAAGTTAGAGAATTTTGAAACGCGCAAGTCAAGCCATAATCGTATATTTCTTAACTTTAAATAAAATTTTAGTACTAAAAACCAACATTGATTTAAAAAAAAAATAGTACAAACGATTTATTGAATATCATAGATAATATATTCCAAGTTTGGCTTAATTATATCAAGACACAAAAAATTTACAGATTTCTGAGACGCAAAAGCCCAGTTGGGGCCACTGTGCAGCGTATCGTTGAAGGTGTTGGGATGTTTTTACTCCAATTTTAATGAGTTAACCTCAGTTTTATTTGACTAGGGTTTAAGCTCGCACTGAAAAATTGGCTCTAAGAAAAAAATCCTAAAAATACCTAAAATTTTCGAGCGCTAAAACACCGGCCTTAACTTTTCGACCCCAACGTTGCCTGAGAGCAATTTCGCTTGTTTGTCGACACACGATCAGCGATCTAGTTGTTTTTGTTTAAGCGGGATTCACTGATCACCTTCAGCAAGTTTTCTGCAAAAATTTAAATTATTTTAAACAAGTCTCTTTGACTTGCAGCAAGTTTTTGTTCCTCTCATTGAGTGTGGAGAAAAAACTTGCAGAAATTGCTGAAGGTGGTCAGTGAATCCGCCTTTACTGAAACATAATAATAACGGATGATGAGTATATGTGTTTACATGATCATGTGATCATGATGTGTGATCAAATAAGAAATCACTTGTGAATCATATAGCATTTTGGCGAAAGTATTGTTGAAAATTAGGAAAAACGTAATTAATATATAGTTACTTTTTCAATAATAATAATAAGAAAAATGATAAATGTATAAACGACATAGTTTTCAGCAAAGGTTAAATTGAATATCTTTCGAAGTTAAACTTTAGAAGTTCCGTTTTTAAAAAATGTTCATAGTAAAAGTTACTATTTCTAGCGACCAAACGGATGGGCGTGGCAGCTTGAAATTTTGCTAATACATTTATTGAAAATTAAAACTTGGTTAAAAGTAAGAAAATTGTTCGTGACACAGGAAAAAAGTTGGGGTTGAAAGGGTTAATATTATTATTTATTATTTTATATACATGTTTTGTTTCTTACTCTGGGGTGTTATGGAAACCGACAAATGTTAGAATCGATTTTGAAATTGACACAGATTTAATTTTGGTGTCATAGAAACTGATTATCGATTTCGAAACTGGTTTAATTTTCGAAATTGGTTTTGTGTTTCTTAATCGATAATCGGTTTCTATAACACCAAAATGAAATCTGTGTCAATTTCAAAAGTGATTCTGACGATTGTCGGTTTCCATAACACCCCTGACTATTACATTTTAACGAAGTTATTTGTAAGCCCTAAAAAAATTGTAATTTGTAAAAAAGCTTAATTTTTTGAGTTTCATTATTTAAAAATGTTAAAATTTTATTTTTGTGTTAAAAAAATTAGAATCGTCGCGGCAACACTGGCACGAACCCTCAAAAAAGAAACAAACTTAAAAAAATGGTCACAATAGTCAAAATATGCATTTTCAGACAAATGGATATTTTAATTTTTTCTAGTGATACCGATTAAAGTCATAATTTGAAAGCTTTTATAATGAAATTCTATGAAATAACGACCAATTTAAAAAATGACCCAAATCGGATTGAAAACACGCCTAACTTCCATACAAAGTGACTTTATGAAAACGCTCTTAAAATTCCACAAAAATTATTCTAAACACTTGAAATTTGGAACATTATGTGATTTCAAATATGCACTTCGAGTTTGAAATTTGCCTAAATCGGATGAAAAACACTACTTCCTCTCGTACAAAGTGACGTAATTAAAAAACACTTTGTATGGCAGGTAGGAGTGCTTTCCATTCAATTTGGCGATGTTGGAGAATAGTGTATATACTTTTTATGACTGCCAAGCCTTCTTATGAGCATCAATTAAATTATAAAAAAAAAATATTCAAACAACACTTCGAATATTCGTCGAAATGAGGTACCTTCAGTAACAGATTCAAAATGTATCCAGTCTTTTATCAACAATGGCTCATTTTTATCAACAATAAAAATAAACTGTAATTTTTTGTTGTTTTAAATTTTTTATGAAAATTAAAACGAATTAAGTTTGCTCCAAAAAAAGAAAAACGAAAATTGAAAAACTTTTTTTATGTTTATGTACATTAATAATATAGGTACGTTTTTATAAATCTAGTTTTAGCTTAATGCCAAATAAGTTCAAGAAGCAACATCTTGCAAAAACAATAAGTTCTTTGCTGAACAAACCATCAAGCAGACTAGGTTAGGTAAGGTTAAGGTGGCGGCAGGTCTTTACACCGGCCCACTTAGACCAAACTGAGATTAGTCTTAAACAAAATAGTAAATATTTTTGGACCTTCATCAAAAATAAAAGAAAATGAAATCGTCTTCCTATTAGTATGTGCTACCTTAACGATACCACAGACGATAAATGCGCTATCGGCAACTTATTTACGGATTACTTTAAATCTGTGCGTACTTCCAGTCCCCCAGTTTCTGATGGGGTGACGTTTAAGAAGTTTCAGTTAAAAAATTAAAACAGTTTTATATATTTGTGCAATCTTCATGTGTAGCACATCTTAAATTTCTCGTAAACTTTTTGTCGCCATTAAGAGTCATTTAAGCTCCTGTCACAACATTTCAAATTTAAGGTCCAATCTAATGTAGGCACATAAATTCGAAATCACTTCGAAAAGGAATTAGCAATAAAATATCAATGCAGGCAAAATTTTCTATTTCATAACTTGCATTTCATGCAAATATATATTAGCGATACATTTTCAGTTTAAGTTTTGATTTTTTTTTTTTTTTTGGCTTCTACTGTGTTTAAAAAACTTTTAATGACTTTATTTTTATACATACCTCAAGACCAATGGGCACAGGTGGATTTGTGCGCTTTGGTGTTCGCGACATTAGGCTTTTATGAAAAATATGCTTCTTTATGGAATCTCCAATAGATTTAGCGCTACGTGAAGCTTCAGAGTTTTTTAAACGATTCATGACAACCAGCTGCAGCGGCGTGCCTAACGTATGACAGCAAATTAAAAAAATATGTTAAACAAAACAATGGCTAAGCATCACTGCTGACCTTGTCCATTTTGTTTATTGAACTGTTTAATCAAACGTCGCTTTTTCGATGACTCTGGCATGCTTTGTATATGGGCGTAGAGCTGGGCCAGCTCCGTGTCCGTGTTGTTTGCCGTATGCGCTGCAGCTGTTTTTTCGCGATCCACAAAAGTGTAAACGGTATTCACAGTGGAAATATCTGAGATAGATTCATCGAGCGTGTGCTCAGGTGACATTGTTTTCTTACGTTTGCGCTCCATGAAATAGGCGCGTATATCTGTCGAGAGTTTTGCTGGCACTTCGAACACAGCGGCTCCTTTATGTATCAGGTATGCTATGATGCTGGACATTTTCTTGGCTACGTAGTGTAGTGCCTCGGGTGGTAAGTTACGCGGACAAATCAAATGTGGAGCAAAGAGCATTGCTAGATTTTCAGCTGTCATTTTATTGATCTCCGCATGCTTAGCTACTACGTGAAGCATTTCAATAATGTTCTGGGTAAGTTGGCGATTTTCAATGGGTAGCAATAATAACAGTAGTTGCATTGAGTTAAGCAAGTGTTGCTCGCGCTTCAAACGTTCTGGATTTGGTGGTTTCTTGGAAGCAGACGATGATGACTCAAGACTGCTGCTCGTTGAAGCAGTAAGACACAATGGAGCTATTTGTAGATGCGCCGGATAGTGAGCATCGGTTAGTAGTGGTTCTGGCAGTTCAGCAAGATAGCCCTTGAATACCGTGGCACAGTCGTGAGCGGAATAACCACCGCCGGCAAGATCGAGAGGTTTGTCACTCTGTATTTGCAAGCGCAGCTCATTTTGACGCGAAGCCGAGCCAGTTTTGCGAAAAAGGCCCTCTTGTGTTACATCTAGAAGAGTAAATAAAAATTAATTAAATCAAAAACATGCCAAGCATAATGATCTGCAGCGTACTTTTTTCTTGTAATAGAAACTGCTTCAACTCCTGCAAATGAAACATAAATCCTGGATCTATTTGTTGTTGCAAGCCTTCCGTGGGGCTGTTACCAGCACTAGCGGCGCTTTTACCATAGACGCTGCATCCACTGCTGCTCATGCCTTTGTTGTGTTTCTTGGACATTCGATTCCATTTCTTGATTTTTCCTTTATCCTCGTATACAATTTCATGACACGGCAGATCAAATCTAAATATAAAATTTTTAATGAGTTCCAAAAAGTTACAATTCGTTTATTTTATTAACAACTCACTCATCTGTATTTAGATCCAACTCGAAGGATAAATGCATGCGCACCAAAGTCTTGAACTTTGCATAGTTTGTATCGCGCATTCGTGCCGCAATTTCAACATCTGGAAAATCAGCTATTCTTAAGGCATCCAAATCCATGGCTTGCATAGAATCAATAAAAACAAAATGACAAAAACGGGAACAGGATCTCAGGCAGCCCAATGTTATTTTCTTCTAGACCTCAAGAATGTTAGCCGCAAACAACGAAAACTACGCCAGGTGCAGAGAGGGAATGTAATAACTATGTTACAAAAACAACAATGCAAAGCGGCCAACTCGAAATGAGGAAGGCGAACAACATTCGCTTTGTCATCAATTTGTATAAGAAAATTAGGTTTTCTTGAAACCTGAATTAAAAACACTTTTTACTGCAAACCAACATGAATTTTAATGCAAAGCGTACTCGTATGTTTTGTACACATTTTGAAGTTAGCACCGTTTAATAAATTGGCTTAATTAGTCGATAATTAATGTTTAAAAAATAGCACAAATAAAAAAAGAAAGAAATCAAAACTACGAAGGCAAAGAAATGCGATCCAACCGCTGACATTTTAAAATGAAACATAAATTTATGCTGCGCCTGCAAAATTGTTGTAAGACTGTTTGACAAGCACTGTCAGCAACGAAGTTTTCATAACATTTAGGTTAGAGTGAAAATATTACAAACAAAACATATGAGTTGTGGTTGTGTTCTGTACTAAATGGCTGTACTTTTTTCTGTATTTGCTTCTTTGATTCCACCAAGTACTTTTAGCTAGGCACATCACTTGTAGTAGAATTAGAGCCTGAACAGAATCAAAAAACGTTGCGACCGACGATCTTTTTTGTTGGAAAATACATGTAAAATGTGCAACGATAAATCGCAGACTTAAAATCTATTCTATTTCAATCGTCGGTCGCAACGATTTTTGATTCTGTTTAGGCTCTTAAGCAAAGAAATAGCGTAAAACCGTTGCTTGTTGTTTAGAGAAAAAGTAATGTTTTAACTCTCTGTCTCTCGGATTAAATGCAAACGATGCTCTGCAATGCTCTCATAAATTTCAGTAATTATCGGTCGCTATCTCGGCAAATGAAAAATAAACTGTATAGTTCTACCTTCTGCTGCAAATACTTGCGTATGCTGAAAGCAGAAGCCATTATCAGTTGCTAATGAAAGCATTAGTAAAGTAAAAATAAAGTAAGGCCTTTTTCACATGGAGCAATTGAAAAGTAATGCAGCTGTAATAAAAGTTGCTAACCAACGTATTCATACCGAAACCTTTACATGAAACAATTTGTACTCAACAAGTTGGCAACACATTCGCAAACAGTTCCATGCAACATGGCTTGCTGCAATTTGAATCGGTGATTTGTTAGTTTGCGATGTGTGTTGTGTGCTACGTAAACAATTAATCAGTTAATAAGTATGAAATAAGTGCAGGAAGTGGAGAAATATCCTTTTTTATCCTCAATTTATTTTTTATATCTATTTAACAAAGCTTCCATTAAATAAGTGCTTGTGTTGTTGTGAATTTTTCAATGTTGCGTTGCAACATGACTTACTCATCTGAAATCGTAGGTTGCAGTTCAGTTTAAAATTGAAGTGTTTTGAAACTTAAGCTGTTGCGTTGTAGTTGCATTACTTTTCAATTGATCCATGTGGAAAAGGCCTTAGAGTTAACTTAAAAAATGGAAATTGATGAAGTAAGTAATTATTGAATTATTGTTTTATTTTAATTTTTTAATGCTAAAATGCTTACTGCCAACAAACAGTGGTACTTTTCCTGTAAATAACAATATTAATAGTAGTTTTACTTATTATTTTTTAAACTAAAATTATATTTTACATTCAAACATTAATAATTAATAAATATATATATTATATATAAAAGTTAAATTTTTTGGTGTTTTTGTTATCTTTATCTGAATGGTTTTCTGTATTTAATCAAATATACATACAAATTAAAACATGAAACTACAAATCCATCTTCTAAATTACTGAAATTATGTATCAAGTATTTCAAGTGCTTGCCAACTTGTACTCCTCTTGCAAGTTATTTTTATGTACATAACTAATACGCGATAGACAATTTATTATTTGTTTTGCTTTCAACCGGTTTTCCACTTACGCACACTACCTAAAATTTTCGCTCACGTCAACTATATTCGCAAATGAAAGTGAGAGAAAGAAAGTAATTGTGATCCCCACAAATGTTTTGTACAGCGATTCAAATGTAATTGTGCAGCCCTTTATTCTGTACTAGAACTAATAATATAATAACAAAATTGACTTCACAAGCAATTGGGTCCATTCTACTCGATTTGTTATTATGACTGCATTTCTGGGCATAATTGAAGATAAACGGATACTAAAAATTTACATTTTTTTAAATATATGTATTAAGACTTTCTAAGTTTAATTCCGTAAAAGTTGTATGCCGCTCTCAAGCCGTTTAGAAGTTATAGGGATCCAAAGTCCTAAAAATTGGCTTGAAAAATTTGTGATTTATTTTATGAGTAGCAAAAAAAAAGGTTATGATATTACGTATTCAACGAGCTATCTATCTTAAAAATCCATGCAGTACTTTTAAAGATATAACATTTTACGTATTATGCACACTTGATGGTTCGCCCTTTAACAAAATATATATAAAAACTGTTATATCTTCAAATGTAACACATGGATTATTAAGATAGATATCTCGTTGAATAGGTAAGAGCATAACCTTTCTTTTGATACCCATAATAATTAGTTTTGTAGGAAAATAAAAAAGTCACTAGTTTTTCAGGCCAATTTTTACAACTTTGGACCCCTATAACTTCTAAACGACTTGAGAGCGGCCTAAAATTTTACGGAATTGAACTTAAAAGTCCTTAATACATACGATTAAAAAAAGATCGAATTTCCGTTCACCGTCAATTGTTCCCATTTCTGTATTGATTTCAGATGATCGATGTTTCTTTTCTTTTCTTATTGCCCGTTTTCTTTTTTTTATGATTACAGAATACTCCGAACACGCTCTTTTAATACCATCAACTAAGATGAAATTAAAAGAATATTTCATGTGTGATCACAACAACGAGAAAATCCTCTTATGAAATAAAAAAATTCTTGGCAAACACAGGTGATCAGTAACTCGTTTCTGCCATACCAATGCAAAACTTCTCTACTGCTTATGACGTAGTTCTCAAATCCATCAAATTTTTCACAATCGTTGAGTCTTTAGTGTTTCTATAGCAAAAAACTAAATAGAATATAAATTCGTGCTGAGTATGATGAACAGCACAGTTAATCTGACAGTTTTTAAATTTATTTTTGAGAAGTTTGTATGCTACACAAAGGGGTCTTTGCTCGACCAATTGTTTTTTTTATTTTGCATTATACATGTTAACTTTTTCTTCAAATAAAAAGCACAATTTTCTTGTAAACTAAAAGATATTTTAAAAAACAGTAAATGCAGAAATATGGGCGATATAGAATGATAAAAAGATATGCAATAAAAAAAATTTATAAAAATCACATAACAATTTTTGTAGGCGCAGCGACGACATATTCCTCTACAAATTATCTCACAATTTTTTTTTAAAGCAGCTGCATTCGCATCAAATGTTCTTTTTCTCTCCTTTCATTTTTTGGCTTTTTATATTGAATTTCCAATTTTAAAATCTCCATACGCTTTCTGTGCTCTACTTCCATAAACTCTATTTCCTCCTCTTTTCCTTTTTTGGTCATCTCGAAGAGCTCAGTTCTCATTTGTTCTGCTGTTGCTCAAAGAACGAAAGCTAATTGCAATAGCAAATTGTGTTTAATCTTATATATAAAAATGGATGTATGTATGTGGGTATGTGGGTATGTGGGTATGTGGCTATATCACGTATAGACTCCAAAACCGCTGAACCGATCTTTATAAAATTTTCAGGGAAAATAAAGCTACATCTTGAGAGTGTTCCTGTGAGGTTTGGTAACGATTGGAGAAGGGGGCGTGGTACCTCCCATACAAGCCAAATTTGCTCCAACGATCACAAACCAAAAAAAGGATATATATCAGGCGGTTTCAATCGTAAAAAACTAAGATTTGGTAATTTTGTTCAGATGGTTACTGTCGGTAACTGTACAAAAAATGGGCGTGGTCGTAAAATAAATACGCCCACTTTTTTGAAATCATGGCAATTCCAGAGTTCTATACACTTTTACAGTGAAACTTACTGTATAGGTGCTCCAAGAGGCGGTCACTATATATAAATGTTTTCACGCCCACTTTTACCGCCCACAAATCAATGTCTATATATATAAAAAGCAAAACGATGTGTGTCTGGCTGTGTGATGTCTATAGACTCCAAAACTACTAAACCGATTGACCTGAAATTTTGGCAGCCGATTTGTTTCAGGTACGAGATGGTTGAGGGGAAAAATGTGCCACACCCCCCTTTTACCGCCCCCAAATCAATAAAAATGTTATATTTCAGTCAGTTTGGGTCGTATAAGGCTAAAATTTTGCAATTTAGTATGTACGGTTACTGTCGATAACTGTGCTTAAAATGGGTTTCCACGCCCCCTTTTACCGCCCACAAAGAAATGAAAATGCTTTATTTCAGACGGTTTTGGTCGTATAAGACTTAAATTTAGTACTTTGGTTTGTGTAGTTACTGACAGTAACTGTACGAAAAATTGGTTTCCACGCCCCCTTTTTGCGCCCACAAATCAGTGAAAATGCTATATTTCAAGCAGTTTTGGCCGTATGAGACTAACATGTGATACCTAAGTTTGTATGGCTACTTTCGGCAACTGAACTAAAAAAAGGCGTCATCGCTATATAGCCACACCCACTTTTTGAGAAATCATTAAAATTGACTACTGGGTCTATTGAGCTAAAATGTTGCTTTAGTTTGTACGGTTACTGTCAGCAACTGTACTAAAAATTGGTTTCACGCCCCCCTTTTACTGCCCACAAACCAATGAAAACGTTTTATTTCAACGGTTTGTATCGTGTTGGACAAAAATTACTCTCGGCAAGTGCACTAAAAATAGGCCTGTCCCACTTTAGTTAAACTCACTTTTCAGGGAGTTAGCGTCGAGTGAAGTAAAGTACGCCAGTCTTAACCTAAATTGAGCTGAAATTTGGGCAGTCGATTTGTTTCGATTACGAGATGGTTCAAGGGAAATATTTTCCCGCACCCCTTTTTTACCGCTTGCAAAACAACAAAAATGCTACATTTCGCACGGTTTTGATCGTATTAGACTAAAATTTGGTTATTTAGTGCATATGGCTACTTTCGGCAGCTATACTGGAAATGGGCCCTAAATTTATACATGCAGTTTCATTAATTAAATTTTATGGGCGTACGAAAAGGGGGCGTGAAACCTCCTATTTAACCCAAATTAAAGATATCAAGCGACCTATAATCTTTGGGATTATAGGTCGCACAGTTTTTCAATTCAGTATTGGACCTCATTGTACACATGTAATTTAATTGATTACATTTTATGAGCGTTGATCAAGGGGGAGTGGCACCTCCCATACAACAAAGATTTGTGATATCGAATAGCTTTGGAGTTCAAGGTCGCACAGCGTCGGAATTCAGTATTTGACCAAAATTTACGCATGCAGATTTACTGATAAATTTTTTTAGAGTTTGTCGGGGAGGTGTGACACCACCAACTTAACCCAAATTTGCGATATCGAATAGCTTTGGAGTTATAGGTAACTCAGCCTCGGAATTCAGTATTCGACCTCAATTTAAACATGCAGTTTCATTGGCAAAATTTTATGGGCGTAGGGAAAGGGGAGTGGCACCTCCCATACAACCCAAATTTGTGTTATCGAATAGTTTTGGAGTTATATGTCGAACAGTTTTGGTATTCGGTATTCCACCTCCATGTACACATGCAGTTTAATTGATTACGTTCTATGAGGGGTGATCAATAGGGCGTGGCACTTCCTATACAACCCAAAATTGTTATATCGAATAGCTTTGTGGATATAGGTCGCACAGTCTCGGAATTCAGTATTTGACCTCAATTTAGACATGCTGTTTAACTGATAACATTTTATGGGCGTTTGACAAGGGAGAGTGGCAGCAACGCGCCGGGTTTCAGCTAGTTCAAAATAAAGTTACAGTCTGATTTTTAGCATTCTTTCTCCTTTTCGGAATAGGCACCTCCTTCCTCTAAAATGATGCATTCTGATCGAATGCAATGATGCTTGCAGTGATCGGCTCCAGCTCTTTGATGAGGTACTCAATATATTCCTATGCCCAAATATATATATATGTATGTTTATTTACATACTTTTTTATTATATCTGTGGCGTTTTATAATATCTTAAGTGTAAAAATCATGTTTCGAGTCGACTTAAGATTTTATTACAAAACGCCATAGATATATACTTAAAGCAGCTGCGTTGTAATTAAATTGGTTGCAGTGGACTTCAAACTCCTCTGGTATCAAAGCCATCTAATCAAGGTCCGTACGATCTGGTGATTTCAGTGGTGGTTATCCTCCCGTTGCACTTACATTTTTCTTGTGCAGCGATAGCCTTGACTGCACCTGCATCTTAGTACCGTGCCACTGGCACTGAATTTGTGCAATATTGCGAGTTGTTGAGCTTGCTTGATTGCACCTAAATTTAACTTAAATTATATATTTTATCATAACTAAATATTAAAAAACTTATGTTTCAAGGATTTCCTTTCAAGCATCTCGCCTTTTCCTGGAAGTGTTGTATCCACGTTCTTATCATCTAATATGTAGATTTTTCCATTATTAGCTGCCGAAGTAGTAACTACATTATCCAAAAAGTAAGTTTTAGTTTGTTATTTCAATTAAAAACATTACCTTATCATTAGAATTCCAGTTTTGAAATAGTTTTTTCTTGTTTTCGCCGTCTGCATATAGCATTTTTTTAGTTTTTTTGTTTCTTTAGTTTTACAAACTGATGTGTCAAAACAATAGGGGTATTCTCTATGTCTAGGGTATGACCGTTGCACGGTGCAAGAATAGGAAATACACAATACGTGCACCGCCGCAACAACAAAATACAAGTAAAAGAATCGTACAATATTTCCTATGTATGCTCCACTGAAACACATGTATACGGCGATGCTATGAAGCATAGTTTATGAAATGCAACCCTGTGTTTGTAAAGAGAGAGAAGAGAATAAGAGAGCAGCTAAATAGAAGGTAAAATGAGCGTGAAGTGCAGCTCATTAAAAAGTCTTTGAACGGTTGATTTTACTATGCTACGCTTGTACAATAGGATGCTCGATCCATTGGATATTTTAGTATACGATTGTTACAATCCGTGCTGTCATGCAATTATGCTAGACATAAACAATACCCCTAATTGGTTTTCTGCTGCATTTGTCCAAATGTAAAAGATTATTGTAATAGATTTCGTTTATTTTAGACACAAACCATGCTTAGTTATACAATTAGTAAGAATTGCTTATGAATAACAATTAAGGCAACATTGCGTAAAGGCCGCGTAAGTCGTTACACATTGCGTAACTAAACAAGCGTTGCGAGGTTGGTTAACGAAATCTATTGAATAAGACTGTTTGTGTATGTGCTGGCAATATATAAGGGGTCGCTGATTTCGTATTTGATGTAAGAATTTCAAAAAGTTGTTTTGACACAAAGGTGGACTCTAAAAATATGTTTCTGTGTCAAAAAAGTCCAAAAAACTGTTTGAAATTTGTATATCAGATTCTACCAGCGCATACATAGTATAAACCAAAAAGCACATTTTTAGGGTCCACCCTAGTGTTTTATTGAAAAGCAATTTGTGATCGAAAATCAAAAAAATTGGCACAAAAGTGATCAAACAAATGTATCAGCACAAAGAATAAAAGCAAAACCGTCTGCAACGACTGTTAAAAAACTGATGCTGCTTTGACTTTCAGAAGTTGAACAGTTGCTATTGCTTCGACTTTCGATTTTGTCCACAGTTTCAGTCAATCAAAACAAAAACTGCTGAAGTGCTTCGCAGTCTATCAGATATTTTTTTGTTCTTACTTTGAATGCGAATGTTTCAAGCACAAGTTTAAGCAGTAGTAGTTTTTGAATTTATGGAAACAGTGAATGATTTAAAAAGCAATAGTTTTACAACTTTTGCTACTTTGACTGAAGCAATTTAATCACTGGTTAAGTCGAAAATGTGTAACGGAACGGAAAATTTACCGGACACCGTAAGACGTTAAAATTCAAAAATAAATTTTAATTTCAAAATTTTAAAATTTTGGTTGTTGTGGAGCGGTGCTACCATCTCTGCGAGAGGGCGGCCCTGTGCATTTAGTTTGAGGGCGCCTTTTTACAGCGCCCCTGGTTCTCGATGACCAGTATTAAAAGGCCGCTCACTCACAGAGGCGGTACCATCGCCCCGGTCCAGTGACCCGCGGACACTAGGTTGGCCACGGCTGCACGTGCTAGTTAGCCATTGCTAGCAGTTCGGTGAGATGTGGGGTGGGGTCTTGTGGCCGTCCACGTGTACCCTTGCCGTACAAATGTCACGTGCATACGTCATCGGCACGTCGGTGATTCCAAATCAAAAATACCAAAAAAAAATTTTTTCTGAAACTAGAAAATATCAATCAAGTAAAACAAATATAAAAAGAAATACAGGAAACCGTTTAGGCACCCCTGGCTAAATCATCCAATACCTACTCTTTGAGCTCTGGTGGACGAGCTCGGCCCACACTTTTCCTTCCGTGAGGGTTCAGGGGCTAAATATAACAAAAACCCTCCCAATAGCAGACATCTTCTCCCCCTGACCAAAATAAATAAACCCTTTAGCAATTCATTATATTATAGAATTTAATTTAGTTTTAAGTACATGTAAATTTTAAGTTTAATTTTAGTTTAGTATGTTTTCTACTAAATTTTTATTTTTATAGTGGTTTCTTATTTGTATTTTATATTACCTTTTTTTTTCTGTAAGCAACCATTTTGTATTTTGTTTCTATTTCCTATAAGTTTTTTATATTTTTCCATATATATAGTATATATAATATAGTTCATATATACAATAATGCAAGTTTGCTTCAATTTTAAAATATGTTTTAAAAGAATATTAGTATATGTCTATTTGTATGTTTTAAGCATGTTGTGTTACAAAACGTATATTAATTCAATTTTTTTTTTTTAAAGTATTTATAGGTTTTAAGTCTTGAAAACTGATTTATGACTAAAATACAAACGCAAATTTTAAACTATTATTAACAGTACCTAATATTCATTGTTTTATAAAATTTGATTTGTTCAAGTATTACAAAAAAATGCTTTTCATCGTTTTTGGTTATTCTAACAATAGTTGTTTCTTTGTTTTTTTTTTTTTTTTTTTTTTTTCAAAATTACTCAAGCTTAAATATGTTTCTTAATTGGTAAAGTTAGAAACAAAATACAGCTTTGCTGCTAAGGCAAAGTTAAGGCACTTTATCTGTGTTTTTTTTTTTGTTGTTTAGCGTAAGCAAGATTCACTTCATGTTCATTTTAGGAATTTCAACTAGTAGTTTATGTAAAATTAACATCAATAGCTACAGCCAAATATTTTACTTGCTTTCAAACTACTTCATCTACTTTAAATAATTTAAGATTTGTTTGGCTTTTTTCTAATAAATTCTTGACCATTAATTGAAGTCACAAGAAAAGTACAATATAACTAAATTAAAAAGCTTAATGATTGGATATGTATATATGCTAATTGCAAATTTCTTCTGAGCTTTTAGAAGTCAGCATCTAGCGTAAAAACGTTGTCCAAACGGTTGGTTGTAACGCCCCACTTCTGATATTCACCCACTTTCTTTTCGAAAAAATTTGTCTTACCATCCAAAGAAATCAACTCCATAAAACTGAAGGGATGTTTGTAATTATTTGGTGTATTGTAATTCTTGTCATTGTAATTCTTGGTGGGCTTTTGTACCAAGTCTTGAAACATCAGGCAAGCAAAATCGCAGCCCGCCTCTCGTTTTCGAGATTCAACTTCCACGAAGAAACGGTTCGGTGGTGAATTTTGCAAATGAAAATTTGCAAAAATTCTTGCAGAGATTTTGCGGAATTGTGCAAATCTTGGCGTCTATATTTTTTTGTGGCCTTTTTCTTATTTGATTTCAGTGATACGGTTCCCTGCCAAGGAGAGTCGTCGAATTTAATGGCTCACGAGCAAATTAACACACTGAAATTTGTTTTTGTGTTATTTTTATACCACAAATAGTTTTCTTTTGTGATCCACAAATTATATGTTTTTATGTAGTTTGACTCTTGCAATATATTCAAGTTTTCTTTTTGCAATTTTTATATCTGTTTCTTCAGACCAGTCTCAACCTTTTTTCTCTACCGCGTGTTTTCTCACCAATCTCAATGCCCTTTGTCACACAAGTGGCTTTCTTACGAGCGTTTGCACTATGCAAGTGTACGATACAACTTTGTAACTCATACCCGCTGTGTGACACAATGATTGAGACACAACTGGCAAAAGACACCTTGGCAGAATCTTCCAAGCCATTAACTCGGGTTGGCAAAAGATGTCAGCCGGCAAATTTAAAAGTGTGTCAGCTGTCAAGTCTGCAAGAGAAAAAATGTCAATGTCAACTTTGACAACCTGTCAGCTATCACAGTTGAAAACATGCCCGCTGTCACAATTGACAATATGTCAGCTGTCACAATTGAAAATATGTCAGCTGTCACAATGGAAAATATGTCAGCTGTCACAATTGACAATATGTCAGCTGTCACAATTGAAAATATCACTGTCAAATAACACTTTGACGACTTGTCGAGTTAGGTCGTTCACGATGCTGCGCATTTGATAATACCTTGTGTATTTTGAACCAAATACAAGGCCGTATCAAAGGTGTGTTCACGATACGTGGTATTGATTGAAAATTTTGTACCCAGATTTGATAACAAATACACCACATCGTGAACAACCCCAAAAACGCCAAAAGTGAGATTTGGTGCCGTTACAAAGCAGTTATTCGAAACCGTCCAGCACGCGTTACAAGAACTGAAGGCACTATTCTCGAATGTCTTTCGCATGAAAAACACCAAGCCGTTTGTTAGCCATATCAGCCAGCTCGTAGTATGCCGAACCCATTCTCTTAGTGATCCTAGCTTTCTCGAAAACGTTTGCCAACTTTGCGCTAAAATGCTCAGAGGCCTTGCTTTGGGCGAAACTTCTTCGGTAAACAATTTGACCAACTTCAAAACTCACGGGACGTGAGCGCATGTTGTAAATTATCTCATTTTTCTCAAATGCCTGACGCAGATTCTCTCTCACTTGTTCTCGAATCAACTCAGTTCTCTCTTCAGGTTTTACCTCTGCTGTGGGATCTTCCAGCATTTTTAGTTTTCGCAGAAGTTCGTAGCTTTTAGCATGACATAACATATTTTGTCCGAACACAACAAAATATGGTGAAAAACCTGAAGAAGAGTGAACTGAGCTGCGGAGAGCGGCACTTATCGCATATAAATTTTCATCCCAATCTTTTTGGTCCGGATGAATATAAGCGCGAACGGCTGCGATTATTGAACGATTCACACGTTCGACAGCGTTTGCTTGAGGAGAATAATTTGCAGTTAAATTATGCTTGACACCATATTTTTGTACTAAATCTTTAAACCTATTAGATCGGAATTGTACGCCATTGTCAGAGGTTATAATTTCGGGAACACCGAAAATTGCGAAAACTCGCTTCTCTAGAAATTCGACAATTTTTTTGGCAGTAAAGGTCCGAATTGGTTCCAAGAAATGAAACTTCGACAGGTGGTCAAGCACAATCACCAAACCCACGTTCCCTGAGCGCGACCTTGGGTAAGGCCCTAAAAGGTCAACGTAGAGTCTCTGAAATATGCGGGTAGAAGTTAATTGTTGTCCCATGGGTGGACGAAGTACGTAATTAAGAGCTTTGGTCAGTTTGCAGACTTCACACGCCAGCACATAGTCGCGGACTTGTTTTGCCATTCTTGGCCAAAAATACAACATTTTGAGTCGCGTGAGCGTTTTGTGAATTCCACCATGAGAACTCATTGGGTGATCATGAGCTTCAACAATGAGAGATCTTCTCAATTCCTCAGGCACCCAGAGTTTCCATGACTGTTCTTCTTGGGTGGGATCACCACTTGCAAATTCACAACGCTTGTAAATTAAGCCGTCCACAACTTGTATGTCTGGTTGTTGCTCATTATTTTTTTGAAACTCGTCAACCAGCTTTAGATAATTTTCTGTTTTAAAATGTGCAGAAGAAAAATCCAAAACTGGCCAAGTCGTAACTGCAGTTTCTGTCAATTCTGAAATTTCGACATCCTCCGGCAAATGCACTCTCGATAAAGAATCGGGAACTACGTTTTGGCTACCTTTGCGATGAATGATTTTAAATTTGAAACCTTGAAGTTTCAAAGCCCAGCGAGCAAGTCTGCCATGCAGGTCGGTTTGACCCATTAACCATTTTAAAGACGCGTGATCAGTGATCACTTCGAATTCATGCCTTTCGACGTAAGCTCGAAATTTTTTTATGGCCATGACCGCTGCAAGACATTCTTGTTCTGAAACGGTATAGTTTCGTTGCGCTTGGTTAAATTTATGTGACATATACGCAATCGGGACTTCATTTTCATCATCATCACGTTGAGCCAGAACGGCTCCGACTCCATACTGAGAGGCATCGCATTGGATTGAAAACGGACGCGAAAAATCAGGGCTATGAAGCACAGGTGCACTACTAAGGCTATTTTTGAGGGTCTCAAAAGCTGCTATCGACTCCTCAGTCCAAACAAATTTTTTCGCTTTTTGCAGCATGTTGGTCAACGGTGTCGAAATGGAAGCGTAATTTAGCACGAACCGTCGGTACCATCCACAGACACCGAGAAAACGACGAAGCTGTCGCACAGTTTTTGGCAAGGGAAAATCTCGAATCGCTTGCACCTTTTCTGGATCAGTACTGATGGTTCCATGCCCAATCACGTGACCCAAATAACGAATTTGTTTGAGTAAAAATTTACTTTTTTCAATATTTATCTGGTCTGACGCATGTCGAATACAGATGGCTACCTCCTGCAGCAAAGCTAAATGATCGTCAAAGGTCTCGGTTATCAAAAGCAAATCGTCTAAGTATACAAAAACTTGTGTTCTCAAATGAGCAGGTATGACCTTGTCCATCAAGCGAGACATCGTCTGCGGTGCGTTACATAGGCCGAAAGGCATTGTAACAAACTGGTACAACGGTCGATTGGGCACTGTGAAGGCTGTCTTATCCCTTGACGCTGCATCCAATGGAATCTGCCAGAAGGCATCCTTCAGATCCAAACTCGAAATGAATTGAGCCTTAGGAAGCCGACTGAGAATTCCATCAATGAGAGGCAGGGGATAAGCATCCTTCACAGTAACCTCATTTACCTTACGCGCATCGAGACACAAGCGCACTTTATTAGGTTTGACGATCAAGGCTACAGGTGATGACCAAGCGCTTTGCGACACTTCAATGACACCAAGTGCCAACATGCGGTCGACCTCAGCGAAAAGAAGTTTTTCGACCCCAGGAGAAACCGAAAAGTGTCGTTGTTTGACTGGTTTTGCTTGCCCTACGTCAATGACGTGACTAATCAAGCTGGTGCGGCCTAAGCCTTGTTCAGAAAAAGATGGAAAATTTAAAATGGTGGCGTTTAGCCTAATTTGCTGACGAGTAGTCAACACATGGTGGTTGGAATCAACTTCAGAAATCTCTCTAACAGGAAAGCAGTGGTAATTTTCCAGAAAGAGATCTCCAGCCAAGCCAAATGCTTTTACGAAATCAACTCCCAAATACAAGTCTTGAGACAAAGTGGGAACTATCAAAAACCTGAGGGGTTTGGTGACTCCTCGAAAGGTGATGGTGGTGTCGAGGACTCCTGCAGAAGCATTACTCGTCCCGTCCGCCGTCTTCAGATTAATCGCACACCTTTGCCACTTCAGTTGCTCGCTAGACATCAGTCTTTGCGCCAGCTGGTTGGCTATGCAGCTGATGGTGGCGCCAGTATCGATTAACCCCATCAACGTTTCGCCGGCTAATGAGACCGGTGCGTAAGGACGAACATCATTCCTCGGAGCAAACGACAAAACCGCCGAGCACGCAAACTTTCTCAAGGCTCGGACCTTTTTCCAAAATTGCCTCAATCTCGCAGTTGATCGCCGTTTCTTTTTGCATTGAATTTGAATGGAGCCCTCGCTCTGAAATATACGTCGACGCGCAGCGTTATATTCGAGCCAACGAACATGCAACGGTTTGAACGTCCGTTGTGGCACAGTAGCAGCCTTTTTTTCACGTGTTAAAATTCGAATTTGGGTATTTGGTACATCCGGGATTGCTTCAGTTTGGCACGCCACCTCAGAAGTTAATGAGGGGCAGTTGGTAAATCTAAAAAAAACATCATTATTCTTATTGGTAGGTGTAGCGTTCGCGTCACCAGGCTCGCATGCCAGCTCAGAAACCTGACGCTGATTTTGATAGTTGCGAGAATTCCTCCCGTACTCTTCATCAAGCAATTCACGTTTCTGAACAAACGCGCGAAGCTGGCTAACACTTTGTATGGGAACATACAACAAACTACGCCTAACATCCAAACGCAAATTCCTTTGCAGAATTTCCAGCAAAACCTGAGAGTCAAGAGGCCGTTGTAATTTATCAGTCAATTGCAAGACTGCTTCGTAGAACTCATCAAATTTTTCATCAAACTTTTGCTTCCTATTTCGCACCAGATCCATGATGTCTAGATCAGTTCTGCGATCACAAAATTGACTACGAAGCTCTGAGCACAACGCACCCCATTCAACCCTAGGCACACTTCGATGGTAACGCCAAAACCATTCCAGCGCCTTTCCAACGAACAACATGTGCGCATGACAGCACAATGCTCCGAAATCTCCTCGCAAACTTTGCATCGTCAGAGCGTGCACTCGATAAATAAATTTATCAACTGTTAAGGCATCTTCTTTGCCACTGAACGTGACTTTCCAATTGGAAATCAAACTGGCAACGTTCTCTGACGGTACAAATTACGAAGCAGGTCCTGGAGCATACCCACTGTTAGGCGGCATACTACTCGGTGTGTAATGAGCTGGCATACTCTGGACAAACTGTCGATTGTGACCCGAAGTTGAAGGTGGAGCGGGCATAAAGTTTGGTGGGGGAACACTATAGTTGTTTGGGGGTGCAGGAGTCATACTTGGCATTGATCCCAAGTCCTGATGAAAACTCTGCAAGGGGTTGCTACCGGATGGAACTCCATAAGGAGTATGTCTGACTTGATTAATTTGCAATTTAGCGAGTTCAGTGCGAACTGCCTCATTGATCAAGTGCTGCAAATCACTATACGAAACCTGATGTTGAGCCATTGAAGGCTGAAAATTATCAGTAGGAGCAAGATTTGGTGCGCTATGTGCGCCAGCAGCTTGACGGGAGTATAGGTCGACTGACCCTTTTTGCACGGGTTGCATTCCCGACATGTTCAAATTTGAATTTTGTGCCTGGCTGAAACCTAGGTTTCGTTGGCTTCTAGTGGCCGGACGTTCTTTACGGACTGCACCGTGGCTCTCCGTTGCCTTACCAGGTGACAACGGAGGATCGACCCCCAGAGTCGGCTGGCATGGCTTCAACTTTTTCACACTGCACAAAGTGCGACATAGTGGGCAGCTGTGCGCTTTTGTTACCCACGTAGAGATGCATTCCCTATGGAAAATGTGCCTACACGGTGTTGACACCATGTCGTCAGCCTTGTCGAAGGACTGCGAACAAATGCTGCAACTATTTTCCGCCATCTCCAACTGAGCAGGCAAATTTTCATCGCTATGATGCAAAGGCATGGTAAAAAAAATCAAAAATTTATAAATATAAATGTATAGGTATTATTTATTTGGTCTTAGAAGAGAGAGATTTGCTTTGAAATTATTTTGAGCGGTTGTTGGTTGATTGAGTCAGGGGGTCCAATAGATAATAAAAAAAAATTGTTAATTAACCGGAAACTACAACTTAAATGGGCTCACGTGATGACACGAAGTCCAGAAAAATAGTCCCGAGTGAAGCGGTCGACATGCGCACTAAACGCAACAACATCGCAATTCCAGGCAACACTCGACACTACCTCCGAACCCGATATCATCACGCAAGAAAACAAAAAAAATTATTTAATAAATTTAACTATTGAAAATTTAAAAATTGAAATTTAATATCAATCACAGTTTCATATCAAACACAAAGGAATTAATCATTTCAGTGATTTGACTGCGGATTCGAATGCAGATTAATGTCACAGACGGATATTCCAGCAGCCAACCCTGACTATCCAATTCAAAATATAAAAAAACAAAATCACAAATTTTTGATAGAAAAAAAAACTGCTAGAAAAAACAATGTACTCTTTGGTTGGAATCACCGACGCGCTACCGAACATCACAAAAAAATTTACGGAGAGAGTCGATAATTACAAAATTTTTATCGGCCCCACGTTGGGCGCCAATTTGTAACGGAACGGAAAATTTACCGGACACCGTAAGACGTTAAAATTCAAAAATAAATTTTAATTTCAAAATTTTAAAATTTTGGTTGTTGTGGAGCGGTGCTACCATCTCTGCGAGAGGGCGGCCCTGTGCATTTAGTTTGAGGGCGCCTTTTTACAGCGCCCCTGGTTCTCGATGACCAGTATTAAAAGGCCGCTCACTCACAGAGGCGGTACCATCGCCCCGGTCCAGTGACCCGCGGACACTAGGTTGGCCACGGCTGCACGTGCTAGTTAGCCATTGCTAGCAGTTCGGTGAGATGTGGGGTGGGGTCTTGTGGCCGTCCACGTGTACCCTTGCCGTACAAATGTCACGTGCATACGTCATCGGCACGTCGGTGATTCCAAATCAAAAATACCAAAAAAAAATTTTTTCTGAAACTAGAAAATATCAATCAAGTAAAACAAATATAAAAAGAAATACAGGAAACCGTTTGGGCACCCCTGGCTAAATCATCCAATACCTACTCTTTGAGCTCTGGTGGACGAGCTCGGCCCACACTTTTCCCACCCTTCCGTGAGGGTTCAGGGGCTAAATATAACAAAAACCCTCCCAATAGCAGACATCTTCTCCCCCTGACCAAAATAAATAAACCCTTTAGCAATTCATTATATTATAGAATTTAATTTAGTTTTAAGTACATGTAAATTTTAAGTTTAATTTTAGTTTAGTATGTTTTCTACTAAATTTTTATTTTTATAGTGGTTTCTTATTTGTATTTTATATTACCTTTTTTTTCTGTAAGCAACCATTTTGTATTTTGTTTCTATTTCCTATAAGTTTTTTATATTTTTCCATATATATAGTATATATAATATAGTTCATATATACAATAATGCAAGTTTGCTTCAATTTTAAAATATGTTTTAAAAGAATATTAGTATATGTCTATTTGTATGTTTTAAGCATGTTGTGTTACAAAACGTATATTAATTCAATTTTTTTTTTTTAAAGTATTTATAGGTTTTAAGTCTTGAAAACTGATTTATGACTAAAATACAAACGCAAATTTTAAACTATTATTAACAGTACCTAATATTCATTGTTTTATAAAATTTGATTTGTTCAAGTATTACAAAAAAATGCTTTTCATCGTTTTTGTTATTCTAACAATAGTTGTTTCTTTGTTTTTTTTTTTTTTTTTTTTTTCAAAATTACTCAAGCTTAAATATGTTTCTTAATTGGTAAAGTTAGAAACAAAATACAGCTTTGCTGCTAAGGCAAAGTTAAGGCACTTTATCTGTGTTTTTTTTTTTTGTTGTTTAGCGTAAGCAAGATTCACTTCATGTTCATTTTAGGAATTTCAACTAGTAGTTTATGTAAAATTAACATCAATAGCTACAGCCAAATATTTTACTTGCTTTCAAACTACTTCATCTACTTTAAATAATTTAAGATTTGTTTGGCTTTTTTCTAATAAATTCTTGACCATTAATTGAAGTCACAAGAAAAGTACAATATAACTAAATTAAAAAGCTTAATGATTGGATATGTATATATGCTAATTGCAAATTTCTTCTGAGCTTTTAGAAGTCAGCATCTAGCGTAAAAACGTTGTCCAAACGGTTGGTTGTAACGCCCCACTTCTGATATTCACCCACTTTCTTTTCGAAAAAATTTGTCTTACCATCCAAAGAAATCAACTCCATAAAACTGAAGGGATTTAGTGTATTGTAATTCTTGTCATTGTAATTCTTGGTGGGCTTTTGTACCAAGTCTTGAAACATCAGGCAAGCAAAATCGCAGCCCGCCTCTCGTTTTCGAGATTCAACTTCCACGAAGAAACGGTTCGGTGGTGAATTTTGCAAATGAAAATTTGCAAAAATTCTTGCAGAGATTTTGCGGAATTGTGCAAATCTTGGCGTCTATATTTTTTTGTGGCCTTTTTCTTATTTGATTTCAGTGATACGGTTCCCTGCCAAGGAGAGTCGTCGAATTTAATGGCTCACGAGCAAATTAACACACTGAAATTTGTTTTTGTGTTATTTTTATACCACAAATAGTTTTCTTTTGTGATCCACAAATTATATGTTTTTATGTAGTTTGACTCTTGCAATATATTCAAGTTTTCTTTTTGCAATTTTTATATCTGTTTCTTCAGACCAGTCTCAACCTTTTTTCTCTACCGCGTGTTTTCTCACCAATCTCAATGCCCTTTGTCACACAAGTGGCTTTCTTCCGAGCGTTTGCACTATGCAAGTGTACGATACAACTTTGTAACTCATACCCGCTGTGTGACACAATGATTGAGACACAACTGGCAAAAGACACCTTGGCAGAATCTTCCAAGCCATTAACTCGGGTTGGCAAAAGATGTCAGCCGGCAAATTTAAAAGTGTGTCAGCTGTCAAGTCTGCAAGAGAAAAAATGTCAATGTCAACTTTGACAACCTGTCAGCTATCACAGTTGAAAACATGCCCGCTGTCACAATTGACAATATGTCAGCTGTCACAATTGAAAATATGTCAGCTGTCACAATGGAAAATATGTCAGCTGTCACAATTGACAATATGTCAGCTGTCACAATTGAAAATATCACTGTCAAATAACACTTTGACGACTTGTCGAGTTAGGTCGTTCACGATGCTGCGCATTTGATAATACCTTGTGTATTTTGAACCAAATACAAGGCCGTATCAAAGGTGTGTTCACGATACGTGGTATTGATTGAAAATTTTGTACCCAGATTTGATAACAAATACACCACATCGTGAACAACCCCAAAAACGCCAAAAGTGAGATTTGGTGCCGTTACAAATGCCAAAATTATTTAGTGTCGTGATTACTACACTTAAAAAATTTCAAAGCTTCTGAGGAGAAAATGTATCAAAAGTGTTAATGCACTGTAATATAAAATTAAAAAAATTTTGGTTACTGAGTACTGGTTACACGAGTTATTAAAACCACAGATTTTAACTGCAGAAGTCTGTCAGCTGATTTTGACACATCAGCTTAGCACTTGATTGTAAAATGCCTTAGCTGGTGGATTTACATCAACAGCTGCTAACTTTAACAATTTAGCAGTGTAGCGGGACTTAAAAAATTTACTGAATACTCTTACTGTTTTTATTTTGTTTTATATGTGTAAGATTTTCTGACTCTTTAAGAGCTGTTCACAAGTTTTATTTCATTTGTAACAAAACAATAACAAAATAAATAAATTATATATATAGAGTTGGTAATACTACTCTGATATAAATAATTTTTATATATGGTAGAGTGGTTTATACATCCCCATATATATAAAGAGAAACCATGCGTATGAAATGTTATTGTTTTTAATATTGTTTATTGTTTTTAATAATATGAATAATGTGACTATTATATTTTATTAAATTGTATAAAAGTACTCAAAACTAATCCGATTTAGTACGTTTTTATAAACAAAAACTAATCAACGCCGATATTGTAAACATTGAAGTTAAGTGTTTCCACTACACAAACGAACAAGATCGTAACTTACCAATGTCTGCAGCTTGTGTTCGTGCAATGGAAACGATTGGACCAAACGAATAATTCATTAGTACGGTTTGGTTGAAAACTATGGCAGCATTAAACAGCATTAAACATTGCTGACACTTACGGCATCCTTTCTAACAGTTATTTAAACTTGTCCATCCCTTATTGCAATCTGAAAACACAACAAAAATTCCTATTCCTATAAATATAACCAACAATATCAAACAAGATAGTCAACAGTTAGAAATCTATTCCGGCTGTGTGTCAAAAGGAAACTTTTCAGTCGTGGTAGGATAGAAAATATCAGGTTGAATAAAATTTGTGTGTGTTGAAATAAATTTGTCTTTTTTGCTGTGTCAAATGGACGATGAAATTTTGACAGTTACAAATTTTGACGTTTCACATTTCGGTCGTGTTTTAGCGCAAATATTTCCATTCAATTAATTTGCATTCTATTCAATTTGCAACATATTTAATTCGAATGCTTGTACTTGCAACTCATTTCGTAAACATGTAATATTGCAAACTTAAAAAACTTAAAAAATAACAAAAGAAAAAAACGAAAGTGCTTGAGTTTGTGTGTGCGTGTGTGTGAGCCAACGATCTCCCGGTGCATCAGCAAGTGCAGCAAAGTTAAATTGACTTTCTTTGCTGACGAACGCCCTCCAAGTGCCACCACGAGCAGCACAAGCAAGTGCAGTGCAAAATTTCTTGCTAGCTAACATCCTCCAAGTGCCATCACCAGCAGCACAAGCAAGTGGTGCGCATATTTCCTGATTATTTTGCTTGCCAACATTCTCCGAGAGTCGCCACGAGCGATATTTCAGAAGCACCATTTCAGCATGTCTCAAGTGCAGAGGCAAATTTCTGTCATTAAACTCCGGCGTGAAATAAATTGAAAGCGGAGAATTTGCGCTTCATTTGCTGCTAAGTGTGCTGCTGGTGATGGCACTTGGAGGATGTTGGCTAGCAAGAAATTTTGCACTGCACTTGCTTGTGCTGCTGGTGGTGGCACTTGACATTCACCTCACAAATGCCAAAAATTCCTCTACAAACTCTCAAAATTTGATCATCCGACTGAAAATTTTCACCATACGCACATGGCAGTCTACAGATAGTTTACAGACTTTGTGGAAAGTGGAAATCTGACCTCCCATTTCATTTTTTAGTTGGGCTCCAATAGGGGCTTTCAGACGATCGTACATGTGCGATGACTTGGGCATGCTCGACGACATGTACGATCATTCGAAAGAAAATGAGAAAGTCGGACCGACATGTTGGGCATGTGAACGCAAGTCGGTCCGACTTACTGCATTTTTTCAGTTCATTAAAAGTGTCAGCGGGTGAACAGCATTGAAGCGGAAAAAATATTAGAGAAAATTAATATGAAAAACGTTTGAAACATTTTATAATTGTTTATAATTAATTAAATTAATTAAACAATTCTCTAAATATGGAAAATTATTGCTAAATCATAAGGTCATCAAAAAATTGTTCAGCCATCACGCCGATGTGTTCTATTTGAGAGCCAGCAATGAAATGAATTCGTCGCACATGTACGATTGTTTGAAAGCTCAAGAAAATATTCCCGTTGTCGTCGTACATGTCAGAGCACATGTACGTTCGTCTGAAACCCCCTATTCAATCGGTAGGTTTGCGCACTTCCATAAGAAATCATGCCCACATGAAAACAAATCAAACTATCGTCAAACTAGTAGCGCATTCTTTTCTGAAAAATTCTGGCCTCACAGAGTGCACAATTTTTAAGATTTTTGATAGTGTAAACATTTGATTGCACGTCATTTGTGAAATTGACTTCCAAATTTTCTTGCGCAATTTCTCTTCTCTTGGTAACTTCATCAAAATTTTTGAAGTTTTGTTTTGTTTATTTCCGTCTTCTCTCTATCATTGTTTTGATTTTCCAAGCGGTTCAATTTCTGTTCAGTAACTTTTTATGAGATAAATTATTAAAAAACATTTAATATAACTAAATATTTTTAGATTACAGTTGCCAAAAAGTGGAGTGGAGACAGAATCATACAATTTCTGGAGGAATACGAGAATCACAGTTGCTTGTGCATTCTCCACTGTACAAAAAAAGGCAATGTGCATGACTGCTCCAGATGCCAAGACAAAGATTCGCTCGATAAAGACGTCTTACGCCGCAGAAGTTGCGAAGATAAAAAAGAGCAAAATTCGGGGGCAGGAGCAGATGACGCGTATGTGCCGAAGGTGTCCTGGTTCCAGGTTGCACATAACACAACAACTTTTTTTCAATAGTGCCTGCTTCGTTTTGTTATTCTTATAATTTTTTTATTTTCGCATTCTCTTTTGTTATATACTTGTTTTTCGCCTTTCATCTGCTTCGCAAAACAAAACCGATGACATTTGCATACAAAATGACTTTGAGCGTATTAACAGTTTTTGGAAGCAATATCCAACATTGCATAAAAAATATTGACTGTGGAAACGCGCCTTATCACAAATATCACAGCACAAAATATTTGTCAAAACTATTTACTAGGTATTACTAGAGAGCACAATGCGGAACCGTCGAATTAAACAGGCCAAAAAATCTGCATTTGTTATACATTTGCGGTCAACATTTTCAAGAAAAGAACACGATTTATTCTTAGGTCAACATTTTTTTTTAGAAAAGAACAGAAAAAATGCAGAACTCTTGAAAAGGTCAGAATAGAATAGCGGGGTTAACATGGTCCTACATGTTGTCACGCCTGGTGTGATGGCCTTGAATTTGAAACATTTAAAATTCAAGACATGTCAGTCGGCTGTATCAAGCGTTCGAATGGTCAAATACAAGGCTTGTCCCACAATGCGTGACAACATGTAGGATCATGTGAACCCCGCTAATGAGCTATAAAAGTATTTAGTGTACGGTGTCTCTAAAAGGGGTTCAAATGAGGTAGCGTTCAAATTAAAGCAAACTATTCGTCATACAAGCGAAGCATTTTGGTTGTTTTCGTCACCATTTTGTTTTACAACCCTCGTTTCAAGGAGAAAATCAAAAATGTTTGCCAACAGGCCAGACAAACCGTCAAATTAGCTTCTTAATTATCAGATTGGTTCAAACATGCCCGCCGTATGACGAACAGGTTCGCTAATGTGTAAGTCCTTTTAAAGGGGTCGTCGAACAAAATGGCGGGGCGAACCTGTTGGAAAAAGCTTGCGTTCAAATTTAACGAACATTTTCGTCGAAAATGCGATTTTTTCTTGTTTTTCGACATCATTTTGTTATAGATATTGACAACGCAGCAACATGAACAATACTGGATCGAATATGGGTGCCGCTCCGAAAGCGTACGGTAATATATTTGCAACAATGCTGCCAAAACAGTGGAATTTTCAATTATGCCAATTCTGATAATTTTCTTATCGATTATTTCCAAGATGGTCGCCGTCGCTGAATAAAGTTCGTTCTGTGCCAAAACTTTAGGCGATGTGAAAATTGCAAAAATCTGCAAGAAAAACTATACGGAATTGCATAAAAATTATTTAAATATTATAAAAAAACGTATGTAAATTATTGAAAATAAAAATATTGCTTGATTTGTTTGTAAAAATAAGTAAAAAAGACTACTGAAAAAAATTTGCAAGCAGGAAACAGAAGTTGTGATATAAATGTCGGTCGGTCGGCGGCGCTTGTGTGCGGAGTCTCCATTAGTGGAGTCTCAAAATTATGAAAACTAATTCATGCGCGAAAGTGGGTGATATTTTTAAAGATATAACAAATCATAACAGCACCAGTATTGAGAAAAAAATGCATAAAATTTAATTGGAATGTAATGAAATAAAATGGAAGTTTAAAGTTGCCGGTATAGGAGATACTGCATTGCTGTCGCAGGCGGTGCTGAGTTAAATTACATTTGGTAGTTGCTACGCGAACGTTATGCGGTATCGTTAATAAGCAAAACGTTGACAGCGTGGACCTTGGAAATGAATCTAGGGTTATAAGCGCGTTTTAGCAGCCGATTCGGATCCAAGAGTTTTAACGTTGAAATTTAATATTTTGAGATATATTTAAATGACAATGAATTCGGCGTTTCGTGTTTTTGACGTGCGTAGCCATCAAATCGTTTTGCGTCGTATCAAATGTCAGCAGCGCAGGCTTGGAATTGGCTGAGTTACAAGTTTTGAAACATATCCTTCAAAATTTAGTCAATGCTCTTATGTTTTCTATGAGATTTTAAATGTTTATATGGATAAAATTAACAGGCGGTTAAAACGAAAAAAACTCGGCGCTGCAGAGCTGCGCGTCTGCTTGACCCGTGAAAATATCTCTGTACCCTCATAGCTACCGGATATATGTCGTCGTCGTCGGTGTTGGGTAAGAGGAAGTCGGTTATGTTAAGCTGAGCGCGCGCGATTTTCTTCGCGACAAGTTCAGCGCGCCGCTCTGAATTGATGATAATCTGGTAACTAGGTAATCGGTATTACTTTGTTGACGTCGTCTTCGCGTATAACCTCGTACGTCTTACGTCGGTCAAACCTATCGACTTCATGGCTAAGCAACTTTAAAAGAACTCAATATATATAACTCAAAGTATAAGACTTAATCGTTAAATCTAATATGATCCACTACCTTTCTTGAAACAAAGTCCCCAATAAGCTTTTGCAAATTCCATAATAAAATTATAAAAATGCTTTACTAATCAATCATACGCGATTAAATTGGAAAAATTTAAGAAAGATACCGAATACCTGTATTTTATGTAACAAATGTTCTAGTTGTACACGCATTGTTTACCTTGTACTAAATTGTTTTATTTAAGAGATTCCATAAAAAATGAATTTTGTATGTTTAACGTATTGTTTTTAACAAAGCAAAATAATTTCTTATAAAAAATATATGCATACTTTTATTTCTGCTCTCATTTTTGATCCCACTATTCATTTTTCTCTTTGTAATTAAATTATTTGCAGCTTTATGTGCGTGCGTGTGTGTACGCCTGCGTGCCTGCGTTAAGTATTTAATAAATATTTCGCTCATACTGTATTGTCAAAGCAGGCAGTCTGTCAAAGAACTAGTAAACGCGTTCAGCTACGCGCGCGTTTTTCATTGAATTGCATTCAGTTTTATTTGCATACTGAGATTGTGTTTACGTCACGTTACACGTGACTAAATAATAGCAAAACGTGACGTTGTACTCACTACATTGCATTGATTAGTTCTCGTTTGTTTTAATAATACGTTCAATGATGTCGGCATCGCGCCGACGCGGCGAATTGAATGCTAAACAACTGCACATGGACAGGCAACCAACTGTTGCCCGCATTACAGGTACTTAAAAGTATAAAAAAGTAAAATATAGTAGCCACTACTTAAAAACATACATATCGTAAAATTATCCAATGACTGACATCTAACGTAACTTAACTTTTCTTCAAACACTAACTTTTTAAGCTCCGAACATGATGTGTGTTATGTATCTAAATCTTTTTAAAAAGCTGCAAGTTCTAGGATTCGAAGCAACTAATAATAATTTTTTTGAACGCAGCTGCCTAAACATTCTCCTTTCATATCGCTTTAAAAAAGAAGTAGAATACGCACTACTGAACCTTTATGTTTGGTAACAAAAAAAGATCCTAAGAACCGTTCTTATACTTATACTGTAGACGACACCAACATCCATCTCCAATACATTTTCGACCAAAATAAAAACAAAGCTGCTGTCATTTTATTTTCACTACTTGCCATTTTCGAACCAGTTCCACTCAATTTACAATGAAACTATGCACTTGATTTCCGGACGCACCCAAGTTTTAACTTTAAGAGTGAATAACTTTGAAAGTAGGCAACATTCTACCCACATAGAAGTTATCTGTTAACTGATTTTATCAATAAATATTTCTGATGCTTTCCAAAGTTTAAAATAAATTTTAAAACGCATTGCACTTAAGAAAAGGATCAATATGACTAATTTCTGACTTCCTCTGAAGAGTGTTTAAAATACATGTTACTTGATCATTGAACTATTTATGGCTTAAGTAATACATTATACCCACATTTTATAACGTGATGCCTCTCATCATGTTTCGATAAAATTTTCACATGATTTTAATTGTGAGGTATTTTGATCAAGTCTTTTTTGAAGAAGACTAATTTCTGACTCCCCCTGAAGAGTGTTTAAAATACATGTTACTAGATCATTGAACCATTTAGGGCTTAAGTAATACATTATACTCACATTTTATAACGTGATGACTTTCATCATGTTTCGATAAAATTTTCACATGATTTTAATTGTGAGGTATTTAGATCAAGTCATTTCTGAAGAAGGCAACGCAACAAAAACAACAACTCTGTATAGGTACAATCACATAGCAGACTAGACAGAACTGTTTTGGAAGTTCCCTCATCAGTAGTCTTTTGATGGGTGAAAAATTCCAAGCCAGGGTGATGTTAATGTTAATGTTAATGTTGTGTGGTGGAGATGCGTACTGCGACCTAAATGAGATCTATTGTACCTCCTTCTCAAAGCTCCGCTGGGTTTGCGGATTACAGAATTTCATCCAGCCCTATTTCTCTAATGAATTTGAGAATATTCTTAGGTTCAAGGGATGAAACCTGCTCTAGACTCAGCTCATAATTCCCCAGTGCTAGTTTACGCCTGCGAGCCACGGCGTCGCAGTTTGTAAGTAGGTGTATTGGAGTCTCCTCTGCTTTTCCACAGAAACGGCAGTTACTATCGGTCTCTATGCCCAATTTCATCAGGTGGTATTTCAGTTTACAGTGTCCTGTAAGGAACCCCGTTAGAATCCTAAGATTCGGTTTGCCTAAGCTTATGCACAATTTTGCTCTCCGAGTGTTAAAATCTCTGAGGAGCAATTTGGATTGTCTTAGCTTTGGGAGGCTTTTCCAAAGGTTTGAACGTTTATGCCTCTCCTCCCTTCTTAGTTCTTCTTTTATAGAATGTGTGCCCAATCCGCAGAATGGTTCTGGTCCTATAAATTTTGTGGCTGCACCCTGTCGCGCTAGACCATCGGCTTCTTCGTTACCCTGTATTCCTTTGTGTCCTGGGACCCAAAGTATAGTAACAGTGTTATTCTTGCCTAGCTCGTTGAGTTTTGTTAGGCATTCCCATGTTATTCTCGATGATATCTCACAGGAAACTAATGCTTTGATTGCTGCTTGGCTGTCTGACATCACAACTATATCCTGACCTTTGTATTTACGGTCCAGATTGAATTGTGCACACAGCTGTATTGCTAGGATTTCCGCTTGGAAGATACTGGGTGTTGTCCCCATAGGTTCAAAAAGCCAGGGTGATAGTACTAGGCCAGTATAGTAAAACCTCCAAAGGGTTTAGTGTTCTTAAGTCAAACTTTCTTTATGACCTTTTAAATTTTTCCTTATCTTTGTGATTGTTTGCTTAATTTTTGAGCTATAACTCAAGAACAATTAATAATTTCTCATTGCATTCTTGCAAACTTGTTGCTTAGGTTTAAATAAATAACTTTTATTAATATATTCACGCAAAAGATCACGTTTTACTATTTTTATCGAGTGAAATCTTGAAGAAATTGCAATTTTACCTCCTTTTTTCATAAATTTTCGCCAATAACTGGTCAATAACTCAAAATTTCTGGCCATGAACGACATAAAAATAAAACCAAAATATGCTTTTGTATGTAGCCCTGTAATACGTAATTTTTATTTCGAGTATTAATCTTTACTCGAAAATGTCTTCTGAAAAAAATTAAGGAAAAGCAAAGTTTAAAGAATAACAAAGCTTATCTGTTCATAAACAAAGTATCATCGCAATCTTAATCATCGCTGTCATTAGTTTCTGAGCCGCACGTAGGGTCATTTTGTGGCTCTACTGCACCTGCTGTGGCTTTCGTACCGGGTGCCATAAGATTATTTAATTTCTTCACAGCAATAGCAAAAACTATTTATATCTGGCTTGCTTACTTCCATTTTTATACCCTCACTTGTAAGTAAATTCATAAATAATTAATAAATTAAATTATTGACGAGTCATTGGCGAAAATTTAAGAAAAAAGGCGAACAAATTTAAAATTTTTCAAGATTTCACTTGATAAAAATAGTAAAACTTGATTTTTTAAATGAATATATTAACTATATAAGTTTATATATATTAACTATTAACTATATTAAGAGAGCGCTAAAACCTTTGGAGGATTTACTCTACTCACCTAGTTCTATCACCTTGACTTGGAATTTCTCACCCCCCAGACAATGACCCCGAAAAAGTTCCACAGTGTAATTAAAATTATATATATTTTTTCGTTAAAATATTATATAAACAAGCAAGACCAAAAAAGCCCGAAATTATTAAAATTACCCACAACAAATTTAAATTTTTCTGAATAAAAAAAAAAAAATTGGTCAAATAATTAAAACTACAACAGAAATATTTTAATGTTGTTTAAGTTGGTCCATATAATGTCCTAATGTATGACTCCGTAGTTGCGTGCGAAGTATGCTGAGGTGAACCAGAAGCTATTTCGGCCCATCTGGACGCTTATGGCCACAGTGTTCTTGTTAGGAAATTAGAGAGAGTAATTGCACTCAAGTATTTTTTTGACTAGAATAGACACTCTTGGTTAACATTGTGATCTACCGTGCAGTAACGTGTATGTTTGAGAACTGGGTCCCCATACCAGGCGGTATATACCAACGACACCTGGATCTGGACGGATTGTTCTCCGTCTTTGAAGAGGCTGTTAGTCCTCTTAGCATCTAGGTTGTTAGCAATGGGATCAGTATTCACGAATGCTACATCGGAATCCTCCAAGGAGGATAACTGAAAACACAGGATTGAGGAAATGGGTCGTTATTAATTGTTCGGAAGCCTGCTCTTCCTCCAATAACGCCACATCTTTTTTGTATATCCTCAGTTCTATGAATAAGAAACCATAATCTATCAGATAAGATACATAGCAAGATATCCAGGAATCTATTGCAAAACTTACCAATAAAGTCCCCTTCAGCTCCTTAACCGCGGTTCACTTTTCAGTTCGTTGATAACAATTTGGTTTTGTTTGTACTTATCTAGGTCGTACGACCACCTCACCATGAAAGTCAACCTGAGATTTCGTTCAGAGTCCGCCAATAGGGTTGTCAAAAATATATAGAGTCGCATAACAAAACTAGTCTAAATGCTTAAAAAAGGTGGTTTGAAAAGTAAACTTTTTCTACGGCGTGAATCAAAGTAACTGTCGCACTTGTTTGATGTCATTCTAACCATGGCAAAATTAGACAAGGTAGTGTTAGGGCGGAGAGTCGGTGACCGAAACTGTCAAAACGAAGTAGAAATTTCATACAAAATCTGCAACCACTGAGAATGCAATATGAACGCAAAACTTGACAAAAATACCAAAATGGCTGAGTTTGACAGTTATGGTTACTAAGAAAGAGAACACATTCAGCCAACACTACCTTGTCTAGTTCTACTATGATTCTGTGTTAATTTTATTAGAAAATTTTTTTTTTGAGTTCTAGCACGCATTCTCTGTGCACATTCTGTGCTCTAGTGAGCAATGTCATGCTTGTTCTTCTTCTCCTATTTCTTACACAAAAAGTACGGAAACAGAAAATAGTGACTCAAAAGTCACACTGTGAGTACTTAAACAGACCTAATATTCCGGATTATTTTAACGGCTTTTTCGATGAAAAGAAGGGATAATTGCCTCTTTTTCGGAGAAAGCACACCAAATCATGACTGACGATACATTTGGAAATTTTGAAATGGTTTAGTTTTCTTTAGGAATATCTACCATGATAGATGCGTACACTCTATAATTTTGCGAGTTGTGGCTTACTTCCAACAAGAAGAGTTTTTCGTCAGAAAATATGATACTGCAACCTGCGTGCCATTTAATATGATTTCAAAATTAGTTGTCGTGTTAATTCCATGATTATAAGTAGAAAAAAATTGACAAAACTTTTGAAACGTTTCATGAAAGAAGTTGACAATTAATGCCAGAGTCGTAAAAAACAACATATGTTTTCCAGTGTTGGTTTTTTTGTGTAATCGGTATTACTGTAGTTGCGACATTTACTTTGATTCACACTATAGAACCCGACCTGAATAGAGTTGGTTTTCAGGATTCTTTCGAAATCAGGAGCCATATTCTCTAACTGTGAGTTTTAAAGTGTACACTTCTCCCGACTGAACTGACCGACTGAAAACCAGGGATTTTTCGACAGCCCGTGTATACTTTTAAACTCACAGTTACAGAATAGGGCCCCAGCTATGAAGTATAAGCTCTAGATATAGACGTCGGGGACTGGAAATAACTAGCTGACTCAATTGAATTTTGTGGTTTTTTTTCATCACGGCATTAAATGAGGTTATAAAATGTATTATTGCGATTTTTGAATTTGCTACACTTGTAAAGTTATTCACTTTCATAAGTTAAGCTTTGTTTTTGGTTCAGAAGGTAAATAGTTTCACTGTGCTTTGCAATTAAAATAAATTTCACTAAGCGTTGCAATTACATTTTTTTATAATGTCGTGGTCTCATCAACGTCTCATCAACTTCGGCGTGATGAGCTTGCAAATAACATGCTTTTCTTCAGTTCTCGGTACTCGACTGCAATGGGTTGGCCCTAGTGCATTATTCGTTGGTTCAACGCAATGGCTCAGCCATTTTTATCTGGAAACTTCAACTTTTTCTTTAGATTCTTTGTTTTCTCCTTATATATTTCCCCATTTATCAATTGAACAAAAATCTACAGTAAATGCTTAACTTTTAGATCCATCGCTACCAGCTGGTAAACGTCGCGAAATCGATAACGTTATGAAAAAGGCACGCGCTAACAACACTAACGATTATTGGGATAAAAAACTGATTGAAGCTGAGGAAAAGGATCCTAATCGCTGGCGCCACACTGGCTACAAGAAAATGTATATTCAGGGCGAAAGCAGCTCTGGAGAAAGTGATCGCGAAGGCGCTTTTCGTTATAATTCCACCGGTGGAATAGGTGGCGTTGGCGGACCTTCTTCCGTTGGAGGAATACAACCACCACGTTACGGTCGTTCGCGTTCACCACGTTCGCGTAGTCATTCGCGTTTGCGTAAGTCACCACCACGTTCGCCGCAGATGCGTCGTCGTTCGCCTCCACTTGGCATGGATGGGCATGGTCGTCGCATGTCGCCGCCACCATCCTCGCTGGATGGTGGATCCATGCGTGGACGTCCTAGATCACCACCGCCATCACGTGGTGGCATGCCCACGCGATCACCACCGGGTATGATCGGTTCCAGACGTCCTATGGGCCCCGGCGGTTCACGTCCACGTTCGCCGCCTGAGCCATCAATGCGACGCAATAAGTCACCACGCTCGCCGCTTGCCAGACGTCGTTCGCCTCCTCCAAGTGGTGGTATGCCGCCGGTTGGTCGTCGGCGTTCGCCTCCGCCGGGCAGTGGTGGTTCGATGCCGCCAAATAAACGTGGCCAGATATTACCGCGTTCAAAGAGACCACCTTCGCCTCCGCCGCCAAGGGTAAGCAACGAAATATAAGCCTGAGAGATTATTAATTTTATCTTGTTTGTAAACTTTTAACAGATTTCGTGTCGTTCGCGTTCGAACAGCTCGGTAAGCAGCTGTTCCGATGATTCGTGCTCGGTTTGTTCACCTAAACATCGTCATCAGAGGTCGCGGTAAGTAAAAAATTTTATTGTTTAATAATTAAAAAAGTTAGACCCCTTTTCCACACGAAAAGTTTTCTTGCCAGCAAGTCTGCGGTACAGGCAAGTCTGTATTGACAAGATTTTTCTGTGCTGTTCTTTCTTTGATGCTGTGATCTTCTCTTTCCTTTGTATTTTCGACTTGCTGGCAAGAAAACTTGCCGTGTGGACAAGGGGTATTTGATCAGTTTTGATAAAATTAATAAATTCAATAAAATTACTTTTATGTTAGTTTTCCTGTTCATAGAACCAATTATTTTTAAAATTTTACGCCACTTACATGCTTTGCTGAGTTTTCCATTGATTCATCAATCATCACATTTCTGCCCAGCTATATGGAATTCAAAGGAGTCCCCGCAGAGTACCCATTAGACATTAGACCCATTACATCCATTAGACCAATCAGTAAACTTGTAACCATACCAAAGATATTCGAAAAAATTGTATACGGGAAGCTTTCTTTCTTTTTGAAAAATACTTACATGTTTTTTTTTTCAGGTAGATCAACAGCCCCAAATTCAAATATATTCTGTAATTACATAATTGATAATTTTGCGAGAGGTTATCAAACAGATGTAATTGCACTGACTTCGCAAAAGCGTTTGACAAAGTTAACCATAAAACTCTGCTCGTTAAACTCTCAGTTTTAGGTTTAAACTTAAATTTACTCAAGTGGATTGCATCCTACCTACAGGATAGACAACAGCTTATTAAAGGCTGCCAGTGCCTTCTCTTTGCGGATGATCTCAAGTTATTTCGATCTATTAAACATACTAATGATTTCAATTTATTACAAAAAGACCTTGATTCCATTGTAAACTGGTGTACTCTCAGAAACCTACCACTAAATATTTCTAAATGTGAGGTTATTTCATTCGCTAGAGTGGGCTTTATACCATCTGGAATTATACCATAAATTCAATAATTCTAGTTTGAACTACATTAAAAAAGGACTTAGGAGTTCTCCTTGACCAAAGGTTGAACTTCAGAGATCATTTCGACTTTATTATAGCCAATGAAAATTCAATGCTTGGCTTCTTAAAAAGGAACTCAAAAGAATTTTCAGATCCTTGTACCCTCAAAAACCTCTACTCATCACTCGTAAGGTCTCAATTGGAATTTTACATGTAAAAAAAACTTAATTGGAACCTGCCGTCATGCCTTCCTATGATACTCGATATGCCCTTATAAACCTTCATTCGCTTGAAACTAGGCGTAAAGCTTTTTCAGTCATGTTTATATGGGATCTGATATATCACAATGTAAATTGCCCTGAACTTTTAGCAATGCTTAATATTTATACCCCATCTCGCAATCCTATTTCATTTTAGAGAGACGGTCCAAAGAACAAATTATAGTCAAAACAAGCCTATAACTCGGTATATTCACGATACAAACGAAATCCTGAATATGTCTGATTTTTTTAGAGAGGATTTACGTAAATCCTTTAACCCATTAATAGCGGTTGGGTATTTTCTTACCCATGAAAATGCTTCTGCAGAATTGATCATATTTCAGGATTGGCAACTGCTAAGTGTTTAATTTTTTGTATGTTACTTTTAAAAAAATATAGAGCTATAAATTGCATTTGGAAATGGGTTAATGGGTTAAGGATCTTCTCATGCTAAGTATTATGGCACGTGATGCTTGATTAGAAATTCTAGTATCCTCACTCTATATATTGGTCATACATGGTATTCATACATGCAATTAATTTTTCTTTTTTGCTTTATATTTATTGTAATATTTATTAACTAGTATTATCTCAAATAAGAAATTTGTACAAAAAGTGCTATTAATAGATATTAAATTATTTTTAACAAATTAGTAGTCTATAAGATCCTTGTACTCTGATTGATGAATAAAATGAAATAAGTGAATTGTTTGCCAATTTAATTGATAATGTTTTTAAAAATAAATATTTTCAGGCGCAATCATGTGATTTCTCCAGTCTTCAACAATTGGTTGATTTTTATATATATCAGATGATGATGTGCTGCAATCTTTGATTGTTCTAGACTGCAAAACAGTGCAGGTTTCGATCTTCTTCCCCCAATATTTTTTAAAAAAATGTGACTTCACTCTTCAGATGTCCATAACTAACATCTTTAATAAGTCCCTTTTGGAAGGTATTTTTTCAAACGAATAAAAGACAGTACATGTGACACTTATTTTCAAATCTGGTCAGAAATATTTGATCGAATGTTGTTATAGGCCGATAATAAAACTTTCGATCATACACAAAATCTTCGATAAAATTGCAAATAAAATGGTATTTAGTGAAGTTCATAACTTAATTTCAACAAAGCAACATGGTTTTTTCGAAGGTCGTTGCACCAATACAAATCTTACCATATTCTCTAACTTTCGCCTAAAAAGTTAAGAAAGAGATTCGCAAGTCAATGTGTTGTTTACAGATTTTGCCAAAGCTTTTGATAGCGTTCAACATGAAATATTACTATTAAAACTTGATAAGTTAGGACTTCACCGTCACAGCGTCAGCTTTTTGAATGGAAAAGATCATATTTAACAGAGTTCTGTTCATTACGGTCAGGGCTTGTTATCAATCCCTAGAACTGCCAAATTGGGTGTGCCACAGGGGAGTCATTTGGGTCCATTACTTTTAATTTTATTTAGCAATGATTTACCAAGAACTTAAATATTGTAACAGTTTACTATACGCAGGTGAATCTTAAAATTAATATCTATAATGAATGCATAAACTTGCAAGAGGATATAAAATGGCTTCTAAATTGGTGCAGTGATGCCAATAAATTTTTAATAAAATCCCTACCGCATCTCAAGAAAACCCTTACTTTTCCTTATGCAAATATAATTTTTCCGTACAAGTTTCTCTATATATTTTTTTCATAGCTTCAGCTCAAAGTTTTCCTATAGCAAAGCACTTTTTGGGAGGTTTTCGAAAAATATTTCAATTGCTTTTGACCTTTCAATGGAAACTACGTCTTTTTTGTTGAAATTTGCTTTGAGAAAGCTTCAGGAGATACGTTTTTCCGCAGCTAAGAATCTTGTTACACTTGCACTTGAAAGCATCCGTTTAAATTTTTTCGAACCATCCCTTGAATTCATCGATCTCCAGCCAGCTGTTATTAAATTTTAATTTTCTGTACTTAGCATGTCGCTTCGCAGCACCCGTTTCGAAGAAGATGAATAGGATGAATTGCTAATTTTCCTAAAAACAATTTCATTGACAATTTGTTAAGTATAACATTTGGAGGAACATACGATTTTCATTTGACTGATTTTGTGTTTTTTTATAACATTTTATTCGGTAAATTGGATATTGTGGGAAAATGTAAACGAAGTCGCGGCAAAATTGTAACTAAGCAAGCTCAAGCACAAAGTTCTTTAAAAGTCTTGCTGGTCAGTGGGTGTGTTCAAGCATATTTGAAGATTTATTTAACTTGCTCATATTATTCACACTGAAACAATTTTAAAATCAATTAAAGAAATTATATGCGAACATAAAAGAAATTTTTTATTTATCCCTACATTTAGGTAAATATTGAAAATCTTTCCTTTTTTCCCTACATAGCAAATTTAAGGCTGAATTTACCTACATGTAGCATATTTTCCCTACTATTGGTATCACCGAGTTGGTGTACAAAAAATCACTTGGAATTAAATTTCTTAAAATGTAAAGTTCTTTTGGAAAATTATTCCATTTATATATGACTAGTATAAAAGCCTGTCCACACTCTTCCTTTTTGGAGGCATTTGTCGAAAGCACTTTTTGCTCTTTTTAAAGATTATCTCTTTAAATAACACTTTGCGTATTGAAGCAGTGTTGAAAAGGTTCTTAGATCAAAAACGTACTATTGTAAAACCTAATGTTGTCACTGATAAGTATCAAATATATTTTCTGTGCATACTTTCAGGCTGAACATTTTTGAGAACAGTATGTCTTGTAAAAGTACCTTACTGTCAAAAAATAATTACAGTTTAGAAATACTGTGTGCGGAGCAGCAAGCTTGCCTTTTATATATTAATATGTGCATACTTTCAGGATGAACAGTTTGAGAGGTATTGGACACGGAGCAGCGTGCTTGCCTTTTGTGTATAAAGATTATAATTATAGATGTATTGAAAATATTTAAAGAGTGTCAGTATAAAGATCTGGGTGTGTACTTCGATTTTAACTTTTCTTTTAAAAAGCACTTAGAGTGTCTAGTTTCCAAAGTAAACTCTCAATTCGGGTTCTTAATAATAAACTCGAAAGTATTATTAGATGAACTTACACCCAAGACTTTCTAGTCTTAGTAAGATCACTTTTAGAATATGGTAGCGTATTCTGGCATCCATTTTATAACAATTCGATGAAAAGAATCGAAAACATTCAGAAGCGTTTCACAAGATTTGCTTTATGACGTATGATAATATGCCTTCTTATTGGGTGCGATGTCGTTTGCTAAGTATCTGAAGTCTGGCTCAAAGACGAGTAATGCCTAATATTATGTTTGTTAAAGATATAATTGATGGAAGAATAAACTCTCCAGAATTATTAGCCCTTATCCCTTTTTCTGTTCCAGCTCGTTTCTTAAGAGAAAATAACTTGTTTTATACTCCTCATCATAGATAGAACTAATTACGGCTCAAATGAACCAATAACCAGTAAATTTTAAAGCTGTATTTTACAATTCAACTCTGTTGCTAACCAGATTGATGGTGAGGTTAGGTGAGGTTAGTGTGGCCGCCTCAAACACGACACACTTAGGCCAATGAGGCCCATTGTGATACCAAGGGTTAATTTTTCCTATCTATTAAAAACCTATCCTATAAAAACCAAAGATTCCGAGAGTTCCTCAAGGTCATTGAAGAACCAGTTGCCTAAGTGGAGGAAGCGTTTTTGAACCAGCGCTGGGCAAGTGCAGAGGAAATGTACTGTAGATTCTTGCTCCTCCTCATCTCTACAGCTTCTGCAGAAGTCGTTGTGGGGTATGTTCAATCTTTGAGCGTGTAGATCCCTCAATGGTGCTATTGTTGTCTCTTTTGAGAAAAATGAGTTCTTTTCAACGCTTAAGGTTGAGTTGTGCCAGATTTGCCACGTTATATAACACGTGTTACCTGGTGACTATCTGTTGTTTTGATGCCGGATAATTCATGTATACGAAGTTTACATGTGGTGAGAGGACTTTAGTATAGAAAGAAATATATTCAAGAGACAGCTGGAGTATATTCCGTCGAATAAGTTTTAAAAAATTGTATTCATGTCAATAGTTTTTCAATTATTTCTTAAGGAAAAAAACTTTAAATTTGTTAGTTCTTAGCAAATCATAAGTTAAGTCATATAATCTGCAAGGGTGCTAACCCGGTAGATGGAATAAATAAATAAATAAATTTCACTTCCCTACCTTTGTAAAATCCAGCATGAACTATGTATGATTATTCAATGTATGATCATGTTATTATTTGAAGTTTGTAGTTAGCTTCACATATCTGAAATCGTATTAAGTTGTTTTGCGCGACTGATACTAAAATAATTAATGCTGAATGAAAAATATTTAAATAAATACATTTTGTATAGTTCTAGGTCCGTAGGTCCTCCTCGTGGTCGTGCTGGTCCCGGTGGTCCAAGATCTCCGCCGCCAAAATCAAATCGTGCGATGCAGTATCGTGGCGCTCCACCTCCGCAAGGTGGACATCCTCCAACGCGTATGCATGGGCGTCCAACGTCACCGCCACCACCGCCTTCATTGCGTTCCATAGACAAATATCGCGAGGACAAAGTAAGCAAAAAATGCACTATTGTGTTACTTAAAATATAAATAATAAAAAAAAATGTATTTAGGTCCGTCGTAGTCATGATCGCAATCTTGATCGTTTATCTGCCGATGTTCATGGCATGAAAGGAGGACGAGTCGGTCGTCATTCTCCGCCAGAAGATCCGCGCTTAAAGAATCGACCACCAGAGCCACCAGAACCAACGGCATCATCGTCAAATGTAGTGCCAACTAAGAAAAAGAAGAAAGACAAAGAGGTACGTAAAAAATAAATTAAAAAGGGTTCAATAATTTTATATTTATTTTTTGTTTTTTTTTCCAGCTACGTGCACGCATTAAAATCGAGGGAGAAAAACGAAAAAAGCATACGGCTGCTGCAGCTGCTGGTTCGTCTTCCGACTCCGATGATTCTGGCGGCTCTGACAGTGAGGGTTCTTTGCCCACGTTTACGGCAACAACGCGACTGACGCTCTCCGAACGTTTCGGCAAAATGGCACAATGGAGTGTCGATCGCAGCAACATGGAAAATATGCGCATCACTAAAGACTCTGCCGGGGGAGCTCTTAAAGTGATGATCGAAGAAGGGCTTGAATCGCCACCGCGTCGTTATTCGTATTCGCCGGCTCCAGCAGGTCACTTTCCGGAAGAGTTGGCCACAACAGCGCCATCGGGCATGTTGTCGTGGGATGATGTACGCGTGCGTTACGAGTACTACAAAAGTCGTGGCTACCTACGGGATTTGGATTTAAAGGTTTGTTTGTATATACTCTAACTGCTTATGGTTGTTGAAAAATGTAGAATTAAAATTGAATTTCTTCTCTAGGACTATATTAAATGGGAGGAATGGTGGTATAAGTATCAAGAGTGGTTAAAACAAGAACGTTATTATGAATTCTGGGAACGCCAGCAAATGCAACGCCGTCGCCGCAAGAAGTTGCCAATTTCGCAGCGACTGAATTGAAAGTGAAATTATTTTAATTTTTCCTAGCTTTAGTTTTACAGAACAAAACAAAAAACTGAATAATATTTCATTAACTTACGTAAACAGACGACATATTTTATTTACACTTAGACGCACATCAATGACCGAGAGAATAATTTAAATTTTTCATATTAATAGTTTTTTTAGAATTCTGCTATTTTCTATATAAGCTATGTATAATTTTAATTTCAGTGCATTTATTTAAGTTCTGATTCATCCTTCCAAATAACTGCAAAAACGAAAACATCAATATTGATTAAAGTTTTGACACAAGGAATTTCATTATATTATGAAATCTCATATATTTTAACTTTAGCTCTTTCAGTGTTTTTTTTTTCCATTACTAGTTTTAGTACCTAGCTACATGAACTATATTTTTATAATATATATTTATTAATCAATTAAAGAAAAAAAAAACAACTAAAATGTACTGTATAAATGTTGGCATATTTACATTTAAAATGTATTAAATATATTTCAAACAAAAAATATCAACATTGAGTATTAAACTTATTATGTACACTCACGGTAAAAAAGCCGACTTAATAATTTAATATTAAATATGATTTTTCTTAAACTATAACACAGTTTGTCGAAATCGACAAAAAAAAACAAACCAACACTTTATAGAAATTCTTAAAGAGGCACATGACAATTTCGTGTTCGAATTTTTTTGTGCCGATATTCATTGAGATTTTATAGCCATTTGCTGTGCTGGAAATGAAAAATAAAATCCATTTCTTTTCCGTAGAGTTTTCGTAAAATAAGGCTATGTAAAAAGAAATCCGGTAAAATACAAAATAATGCGTGTAGCGAAGCAAATTCTTGTACTACTTTTCTTCAACTTAAAAAAAATTGTGTCTATAAATTTTAATTAAATAATATTCCATTAATGACATTTCGCAAAAATGAATTGCTCGTAAGAATACCTTTCCACTTAAGAACATGAAAGTCGGTTAAGAATTCGCTAAATGTCATCAATTTTAACGTTATTTTTGTTCGTCAAAAACAAAATCCTATTTTCAAGAAGGCAAATGGATGTAAAAATTCAACGAATGTCAGCACGACAAAATTCGAACACTTCAGCTTTAAAAATAAATTGAAAAAAATTGTGATGACATTGAGAGGTCAAATTAGGTGCGATGGACTCGCAAGATATCCCTCTCTAAGAATTTCAATAAAATTTGGTTGTGCTTTTTTTGGTCGATTTCGGGCTTGTTCGAGACACTCAATAATTGCAGCAATACTGCAACACTGTACTCATTGGTAGCTCTGTTGCAGATGCTCAGCTGATACTTTACCTAAATATTGCATATATTTTTCGCTGCTTTTGTGATCGAACGTGAAACTTTCGAAAAGATTTTTTTAATAAATTTACCGATTGATAACTTTGCAGACAACGGAAGCAACTTGCTATTAAAATATGGTAAATCAAGTTGTTTTTTACCGAAATTTTAAAGAAGAGTACAGTGACGAAACCTGCAAAGTTTTTTCAATTTTTCACTGAAAATGTAGCAAATGGAATATAAAATAATATCTGTGTATGAATATGATAAGTAAATACCTCTGTATACCAGGCGGAAATGCTTGGCGTAGTGCATGCGCTGCACCACCCGATAGAGAAGGATCATCAGAAGAATTCTGTGGACCAGAACCACCTATCGCTATAGGCGACAACATGGTGGCAGGCCTTATTAAACAATGGGCGGACTCCGAACACCATACAAGGTGGGAAGACACATTTTGTGCCAGTGTCCGGCGCTGGTAAGCATAAGATTGACCACTCTGGGACGTCCATTTGTTGGCGAAGCCGAGATTGGTCAACTGATCTTCAAGGATATGCTTGAGGTGACAAAGGCTGCTTATACAGTGAGCATTCTCACATATGAGTGCTCTGAGCAGTAGCATCCTTTGTCCAATAGGGGACGAAAAGGGACCCACTGTGGTCTGCTTCGGCAAATTCCCGACTTATTATATATATATAAAATAGATTGCGATAAATAACAATTTTGATTATTTTCTTCATCCATTACTTTCGCTCAATATAAATATTCATGTTGCCGTGTTCTTGCATTTTGCGCGCGCCAAATGCCAAGTTTTTACTCGCTAGAACATTTGACTTTTGCAATAGTTGCAAGATTTTTGTATCGAATGTGATGCTTTGATATGTTGCGCAGTATTGCTGCAGTTATTGAGACTCGAACAAGCCCTTTATCACACTGTGTTATAATTCAAGAAAAAGAATATTTGTAATTAAATTATTAAGTCGACTTTTTTTTGACCGTGAGTGTATGTGCAAAGAGTGAAATTTTTCCGCTTGTTCAAATGCGTGAGAAATAGCATGTTATATAAAATAATAATGTAATAATAATAATATAATAATAAATACCATGTTACATGATAAAATAATTATGTAATAATAATATTATAATAATAATATAATAATAATAATATAATAATAATATAATATAATAACATAATATAATAATAATCTAATAATAATATAATAATAATAATATAATATAAAAGTAAATATGTAAATTTTATATGATTTAAATACAAATTCTAAATGTTTGATAGTTTAAATCATACTTGATTTTAAATACAAATTCTAGTTGTTTGATAGTTTAAAATAGTTTATTGAGCTTTAGGTCAAGGTTAGAACAATCAATTGTTCTAACGAATCTTTCCAAAGAAACAACAGTAACAACGCTTTTTCAATATGAAAAGGAAAAAATCACTAGCTGATTTTATTGCAATTTCGGCCCTGCTAAAGGCTTCATCAGAAATCTTTGTGATACGCCGTGCAGCGCGCATTAGCGCACTGCACCTCAGAGGCGATGAGATTTTAACTGTAAATTTCTCAGTTTTCCTCCCATTTTTTATTTTAATTTTTGTTGTATTTCTGCTTTACTTTAGTCTTTATGCTTATGTTATTATTATGGAGTCCAACAGTCTGTTGGAAGTCTTCCACCAACAAAGCATGGTTGTTTTTAGATTTTGCTGATATATTTTCAGCCTGTTTCTGTTTCTGTATTTAAAATCAAGTATGATTTAAACTATCAACCATTTAGAATTTGTATTTAAATCATATATCATCAACATAATAAATAACTAAAAAGATAAAACTTTAATAATAATAGAAAAAGTTTTAATAAATATTTGTACAATAAATATAAATAAGTTCATAATAGTAATATCTTGGTTTTTGCTGGATATATGCAGGAAATATTATTATGCAACAGGAACTTTTTGTAAAAGTATATACACTGAGAAATATTCGTTTGGACGCACTATTTTTTATTCAACTTAATACTTGAATAGCGTATAAATAAGTCATAACTTGGTACTAAAGACCCAGTGTCAGGTCTGTTTTTAAATAAGTTACGGTTGTTTCGATTGCTTTGCATTAGTAAAAAAATTGGTATGACTGAACTCTCTTCGAGGTGGTGATATATTCGTATAGACGCATTAGAAGTGCATCGATGAACTCAATTGGACTTTTGGCAGTTAAGCACCATCAAAAATCCGTACTTCGCTCACTGACGAATTTTGTGAAGGGCGTCTACAATCTGTTGGTGTGCCACAAAACATTGATGCTGTGCGCGAACTAATTATTCTTGGTCGTCATGTGACGTATCGTGAGATTCAAGCATCCCTGGTCATTATTTCCTCCAGCATATATACCATTTTACATGAACACCTAGTTGTTCTTCACGGCGGATTTTACATAATTTGACAATCGCTCAAAAGAAAAAAAAGAAAGAAGGCTCGTGTCGATTGGTGCAAATAAATGATCAAGAAATACAATCGCGGTGCTTCAAAAGACATTTAAAAGATTTTTATTGGTGACATCTATGGACAAGAACCTGAAAGTTAACAGCAGTATACAGCAATATTTAAAGCATACTGGAATCTAACAGATTATAATAAGAGACGCCAAAATATTTCAAATATGATCAAAATTCAAAGTAAGAAAACTGAAACTATCCACAAAGCCCCGAATTCTCAGAATAGCAGTATATTTATTTATACCACTACGAAATAAATGGCAAAAGAAATCGTGTGTGTAAGAAGTGTTTTTTAAAAATATATGGAGAGACAGATCAGAGTATCAAATAGGGATGGAAAAAACCGACCGGTTAAACTGTAAACTGTTTTTTTTTTATGTATGTTAACCGGTTTTTTAAGGTTTATATGCAAGTCCGGTTAAACCGGTTATCCTTTTGTTTCTTTAGAAAACCGAAAAAACCTAAAGCTAGAAAAAAAAATATATTAAGCTCAAAAAAATATTTTCATAATTTTTTTTCTTAGAATGACCAACGCTTTACAACACTTGTTCTGTGTTCCACCATCTTATTATCTGGCAGGACAAATCCAAGCTGCTCAACAATTCCTAATAAAGAAAATACTCCTTTTTGGTCTACCCATGATGAACAGCTAGAACATGTGAGTTCAGTTGAAAGAGAGGAATCATTTCCTGAGCAACTAAGGCCCTTACTATGAGTTGCTTTCGACGTTCTATCTTCGCTGGTTATCGAACAACGAGTATCGAAAGTTAAATTCTTATTATGAGCAGTGCAACCCTATCGAAATGTTCGTTGCTCATCGAAATTTCAGTCGAATAGGATTTTGCTTTCGATGCGATGCGTGCTGAGCAAAAATTGTTAAAAATTTAAGTATTTTGTGATTGTATTTTCCTTTTTAAAGACTAAAAACTAATATTGAACTGTTTTTGTAAATTTTATGCAGATCTAAACAACAAATCGCAGTTAGAAAACTGGTCTCATTGATGGAGGCAAACTTTGACTGCAAAGGATATTTGTTCCAAAGTTCAGGCGAAAAATAAATGGGAAGAACTCACGCCAGAATTAAATTGCTTAGGACCACCAGTTAGAACAACAGCAAAGTGGCTTAAGATTAGGTTAAAAAAAGCATTGCTCAACAGTTTTCTACTTCTAGCCAGTTCCGTCAAGCTTTATTTTATTATTATTTTATTATTATATTATTATTTTCGTCATAGTCATAACTTTTTTGTCTTATTTTTTGCAATCAACTTTCAAGCCAATCGTATTTAGTTGAAATAAAACAACGATCACCTGATAGAAATATACTACCGTGAACAAACAATATGAACGAAATTCACAATAGCGCTACTCTTTGTCGAAAGCACGTTATAATACCAAATGCAAATTCGTTCGATCAGGCCTTTCGACTACAGTCGAAGATCGGACACAGCTCATAATAAGGGCCTAAAACTGTATTTGCAACAACCCTTGTTGCCCAGAACATCGCAAAAGTCCGTTGTATTTTGGCAAGAAAGAATGGGTTGCATGCCTGCCTTATCCAATGCGACTAAAAATATCTTCTAGTTATGTGGAGCTCTGCACTAAAGGTCTGCAGCGAACCATCCGTTCTACTTGTACAAACATATGGGGCATTCCACGTCAAATCAGACGGCTTGGAAAATTTTTTTTTTATTTGTTTTAATTTTTACTATGTTGATGGTCCTTTTCAACAGCATAACTCAGTAAATTTTCAGATTTTTTCGGCTACTGGTTACAGAGATATCGAATTTTAAAATAATCGCATTATAAGGAAACTGTGTTCAAATAAATACTCATAACTTTTTCAATGTTAGTCGAAATAGAACAATTTTTTTTTGTATTTTGTGTTTTTTTGTCTACTATCTAATAAATAATAGAAAAAATGTTGCACAGTGGGCTTGGATGCGATTTTTGGGATGTAATATTTTAAATATATTTTTCCCACTGTTAGTGTTCTTCGATTTTCTTGAAATTTGTTTATATTAAACTTCGATTTTTTCACAAATTTTAAGCCAAATTTGGTAGTGGGTTTCGAAAAACTACTATTTTTTCTGATTTTTTAAAGTTTGGTCAGAAAATATTTTTCGCTTTAAACTACTGTGTAATATTTTGTGTTTTATCAAAAAAACAAAAATTAAAATACAAGAACCAAAATTATTATTGTTTCTTATTATATTTAAGTATTTTTTTTAAAAATTTTTAAAACTTTCATTTTTTGATCTAGAAAACATTTTAGCAATTATTGTACCAGCATTAGTAGGAATTATTGCATGCAATTTTTGCGTGCCCGGAATAGATTTAGCCGTTTCATATCGAAAATCCAAAGTTTCTTTTGCATCAAAATAATGCTGTTGTGGAGAAAATTTTACTTTAATGTTCGGTAAATAATTCGGCTCGGATGCCCATTCATACAATTCCAGAGCAGTAGTTATTTGCTTATCAATCTGTCTCTGAAGACTTACTCTAGTGGCCATTCTTTTCAATGTGCCTCCAATACCGTCGCATGGTCCCTTACCATGTGCTGTTGCAAAATAATGCCATTCTGCAGCTATCTTAAAGTCTTCCTTGTGATAATATATGTTTACAAAATTTTTGAAATTTTTGAATTGCTGCGGAGCGCCATCAGAAAAGTAAAATATTTTAGATGCATTTGCTAATAATTCTTTTACAAAGTCAGTAATAATCCTCAGATACACGTATACAGCTATTGCATCGTGAATATTGCCATCAGAAATTATGACCAGACTTCGGTGAGTGAGCTCTTCATTATACTTGAAATAAATAACTGTCGGGAATATCGTTGCCTGATTATTGTTCCAATGAAAACCGGGTACTGCGTTTTGTATAACAAATGCGTAGTTTTCAGCAAAATCACAAAGCACCACAACTTCATCTTTTTTTAAGGATTCTTTGATTTGTTTCAAAAAAGCAGATTGTTCTTTTGCTATATAATCATGTGTTAAAAGACTGACAAGATGATTGCAAAATATATCAACGAATTCCGATGAGGTTTTCGCAAGCGTCTCGAGGCTGCAACGAGGGTTAGATATCCAATATTTGTACGTAATATTTTCAACAGCATTGTGGTCAAATAAGTTGTCTAATATATTTTTAGAGACATCGATTCCTGGACAATCTGAACATTTCCCAAAATGGCAATCGGATGATGGAAAAGGACACAAAATCAGTTTTAAGCAGTCACTATATTGCACTAGAGGCTCTGTTTCGTTATTAGTTAATACTGCTAACTTAGCACCTATCATGATATAAAATAAAATTATGTGTGCACGAAAAGGATGAACTATTAGACATATTTACCTAACATCATGAGTTTGATATTCTGATGTGTAGCACACACGCAAATGGTATGTATACCACTAGATCCAGCAAGTACACAATGTTGGGGCCTCAATGACGCAAAAATTGAAAATCCGATACTATAGTCAGGATATTCTTCTTTAAATGTTTTATATAGCTCTTTTAAATTACATAGAATAAGTTTTTTTTGAATGTGTTGTCTTTGCCCATCAGCATTTCTCACAGAAATAAAATCCTTCTTACCAGGCAAATTGACACTAACATCATCATTTTTGTAAAATTCGAGAACTTTATTTTTAATGTCAGGAGATATGATTCGCCCTGGAAATAAATTTTTTATTACAAAACTATTCAAAATTTTAAATGAAACAAACACCTTTTAGGAATTGTTAGAAATTGTTAAGCACATTACCTTTTTTTTCAGGGATTGACAAAACTCCTTGCTTTTCCTTTAAGTGTTTTGACACAACTGCCATATGCTTTGTTGCTCCCATGGCATCACAAATCTTAGTTATGCTCCAAGAAATAGGTAATATAGTCAATATTTGCATTTTTTGATCTCCATTAGTGTTTTCATCGTTAAATTTTTGTTTTAAGCTTTCAATAATCTCTTTAAAATGCAAAGAATTCTCACAAAGATTCTCTCTATATTCCAGTCCTAAAAGCGTTGCAAATTTTGAGCAAATTTCCTCATATTTTTGTTTTAAATATGATTGCTTATTTACAGAATTTTCATCTAATAAAGATATATTCAACAAAGGTAAAGCTTGGTTTACGACAGGTAATTGTGTATCAATACTCAATTCAGAGAAAGGACTTATGACACTTGCAACTTCACAATCAGCATCACCCAAAACGATTTCTATTCATTTCATAAGTTAAAGCAGAGGATGGTGTTTTTAATGAAAGCAAACGTTTTCTACAACCTGAACATAGATAATGTGAACGGCTTAAGCCCCATGATTGCTGCAATTGTGCAGAAGCTCGTCTCAAATCTTTGTTTGTCCGATGCTTTTCTAAATTTAATGGGTTGCAACATTCATTAAATCGATTTTGGTGTTCCATATTGAATTAAATATTCACGGAAAGCTTTATACAACTTTAAAATAAAACTCTAGGTTGCAATTATAAATAAAACTCTAGGTTGCAATTATAACCTTGAAACACTTTCACTTATGAAATTTATATAATTTTTTAAAGAATTGCCAGATCAAAGAAAAATCGAAAAAAAATACATTTTTGACATTTGCTTCGAACCACCAATGATTTACTATGATTCATCAGATATTCAAATATTACACAGTGGCTTAAAGCGAAAAATATTTTCTGACCAAACTTTAAAAAATCAGAAAAAATAGTAGTTTTTCGAAACCCACTACCAAATTTGGCTTAAAATTTGTGAAAAAATCGAAGTTTAATATAAACAAATTTCAAGAAAATCGAAGAACACTAACAGTGGGAAAAATATATTTAAAATATTACATCCCAAAAATCGCATCCAAGCCCACTGTGCAACATTTTTTTCTATTATTTATTAGATAGTAGACAAAAAAACACAAAATACAAAAAAAAAAATTGTTCTATTTCGACTAACATTGAAAAAGTTATGAGTATTTATATGAACACAGTTTCCTTATAATGCGATTATTTTAAAATTCGATATCTCTGTAACCAGTAGCCGAAAAAATCTGAAAATTTACTGAGTTATGCTGTTGAAAAGGAACATCAACATAGTAAAAATTAAAACAAATAAAAAAAAAAATTTCTCCAAGCCGTCCGATTTGACGTGGAATGCCCCATATATAACAAGTAAAAACCTGATAACATTGGTACAAATACAACAAGGAGTAGAACTGAATATATGCTTTGGAATGAGCAGAGAGCTTATCATCTCTTTCTCTGGCTCTCATTGTAGTGTAAGCTTTTTTACTCTTTATCTGTTCCACTAAGTGGAGTATCTGTTTTAACTCTTTTTTAAATGGATATATCCATTCAATAAGGATATTACAGATCGTTCTCTTTGTATTGATGTGTTTTTCTATTTCTATTCTACTAAAAGAAAGTAATGGTGAGTGTCTTACTATGAATGGACGTATTTCGTATTTTAGCAAAATGTAAAACATAACAAAGTACTTAAATGCATTTTACTTATATAAACTGTTTCTTTTTGTTGTTGTTTATTTCGCTCTTTATTCTTTATGCTTACTACGTCACATACTCCAGATATTCCAAATAAAGATAATAATATTATCGATATATCTGTTTGTTCTGTATGTGCTCAAACAATATATTTGATACTTGGTAATTTCACTCTCTAATACCTATTCCATCGTTATCTAAAAGAGAAATATTCCATGCATACTCAATGCTTAGAGAGCGAAACAGATAAAAGTAGATATAAGAAAAAATAACAACACACAACTGGTGTACTTGGATGGTTCTTTGCAGAGCTTTACTCTGCACCTTCAGAGAGGTTTGTTTCCGTCGTCAATAAAGTTGTAAGCGATGAGAGAAGCAGACTAACAAATGAACATATAACAGAACGAGTGTTTATGAATCAGATTTCTAGTCAATACTGGGTTGATTAGCTTAGGTATTCATAAGATGTTATGTCTTGTAAAAAATTAAATTATGTTTTGTATTTCTTTAAATAAAAAATTTAATAAAGCCTCATCGGTTATTTGAAAAACCGGTTTTTTGCCTCGGCTTTAACCGGTAGGTTTAACCGCTTAAGAAAAACCGGAAAAACCGAAAACCGGGTTTTTTATAAAAACCTCCTATCCCTAGTATCAAAACCATAAATAATCTTAAAATAAAACAAAAATGTGAACCCGTTCCAAGTGATCGACGTGGAAAACAAGCCCACCACACAAATCAACAAGCGAAAAATACAATGAAGTAATAGTACATATAAGTAGTGTTCCCAAGTATGAAAGGCATTACAGTAGCCGTCATACACAGCAATTATATTTTCAGTGTGATCTCAATGTAGCAGCCTTGTACCGACCGATTGTATACTGAAAAATATTCTGAACCAGTGTCAAAATCAAAGTATCACGATATATTTCGACCCTTGAATATAAAATTTAAAAAAACCGCAGCTTGATCTTTGCAACAAATGCAAAACCTTAAAATCACAATCAGCAAATGCAATGGATGAAGAAGGAAAGTTCCAATTTATGTTGCAACAAAAAGAGAACCATTAAGACGCGGATTTTTCTTATGAATGCAAGAAAAGAGATAAGAAATTAGCTTTTCTTGATGCAAATATAAAGATACTTTCTTTTGATTTGCCACAATACTTACCACCAACTCTGTTTTTACATGCCTCAATGTTTTTTTATAAACGGCTATAAGCCCGAACAGAACCAAAAGTCGTAACGGCTTGTGATGTCGAACACACAACAAAACACATGCAAGTTAACGAAGCCGTCCAAAATGAAATCGCTGAGCAAGAGTCGTAGCGACTTATCGCTAGAGTAAATTGAATAGAATCTATTCTATTTTTTCTCTAACGACCGGCGATTTCCTCTCTGAGTACAATTAGTGGTGCCATATTTTGCTTTTTGCTTCTGTTTCACTTACACAACAACGAAAACATGGCAGCTAACAAAACTATGCTATATAAAAGCAAACCTGCATCGTCAGTCACAATCGCCTTCATTCTGGACGGGTTCTGTGTGTCTGGCGACCAGAGAGGATCGCCGGTAGTAACGACTTTTGATTCTGTTCGGGCTCTATTATAGACATTCAATTTGACAGTGCATAATGGGGCGTAAAAGAAGGCTGACTGCTACATTTGTAATGAAATTATTGCAAAGCGTGGAGCAAACGGTATTGGATCTTGCATATTTAAATGCCTGTTGGATCTGCCAGTAGGAGTGAAGCATGTCATATTGTATAGCGATTCCTGTCCTGCATAGAACCGTAATTCGTATGTTGCGCAATGTTTGAAAAAGTTCTGAAGGATCACACAAGTATTGAACTGATATATCATAAATTCCTAGTAGTGGGTCATACGCATTTTGAATGTGACACAGTCCACGCGCTTATAGAACATAAAAAGAAGAATGTATTTGGATCAATTCAGCATACTTTATTAGCATATTTTATAAACAATTTTTTAAAAAAACTCTAATATCTATTTGAAAATCAACTTCTTTCGCCATTTTTTTTTAATATTTCGGGTTAACAAAACAACTCATCTCGACTTAATTGACCCAGATTATATTCTTTCTCACTGAAAATAATTTTGACAAAACAACTTCTATAATACAAGCTGATTTGTTTTGCAAAATTCAAAAAATCTTGTTTATTTTTTTTCCAATTATTTAAAAAACTTTAAATTTAAGGTGCATAAAAATAAAAGGGAAATGTTTCAGTCAAACCTAAATCAGCGCGTTAGCGTTTTTTATCTGTCAAAAATTTCTCATGCCCATACGATTTATATGTAGCAAACCATAATAACGCGGCGGCAACGCTGAGCGGTTGGAAAATCCAATTTTGACAGAGCGTTAAGAAGTGAAGTTGCACACATCAAAAGCAAAAGTGAAAGCAAAGTAATTTTAAACGGGTAGCATAACAATTCGCTTAATATACTATAAAATTTCTAATTGCAAAATATTTCTTTTATCTAAAGATTGACATTTGCTTGCCGCCTACCGCTTTTATTTAGGTATGGTACTTTGTTTTATATTTGTGTACAATATAAAGATACAACGTTTCTATCAATTTCCTTACACAAAATTTGATGTAGCAATTAAACTCTTTTTTGCTCTCCTGAAAAGTTTACAATTTTAAAAGAGGTTGTTTTGTCAAAACTCCACAGATATGATTCTTTCAAAATTATGATCGCCAGGCAAATGATCGTCTGTTTCTTCCACAAAACAAGCCATGTGAACGCGGTACTACTTGAGACACGTAGAATGGTCATTTCGGGATGGTAACCAACCATTTGTTTGCCAGAAGCGTTCTGTGAAATGGGAAAAAAGCGCCGAAGCGTTTTTATGAATTATTCTTCATCAAAACATCAGCTCAAACAAAGGCGTTTTGAGCACTCAAAAACCTAATCTGCCGAACAGTCCTGATTTGATACCCAGTGACTTCTTTGTGTTTCGGTACATCAGGGAAAAACTGCGTAAAAACGATTTTCGACGCCAGAAGAAGCCGTTGATGCGTTCAAAGCTATGAATATATTTTTTCTGACGAGAAAAAAAATTAAATTGGATATCCCAGTAGTTACATTGGAGTCAATTGGAAAAACCAACTAGTTCATTTCTTGCGCAATTTGTACTTGCTATGAAAAAGTACGAAAAACCTTCTTTTATTTGATCCTTGATTTTATTTTGTTTTCTGGTCAATATTTTTACTGACAAAAATAAATTATATCTGAACACGTGCTGTATCCATTTTTTTCATTTTGAAAATATTTCAGAAATAAATTTAAAGAATTCAACAAAGGTAAGTTTTTGCATTATATAAAAAAAAGTAAGTACATAAAATAAAAGAAATGCATCGTCTTTTACATGATGCATTTCTTTTTGTAATACATGCAAGAGATAAGAAATAAATGCCTCTAACGTTTAAATACTTTCAAACCTGTTTAAGATCTACTTTAAGACTTAAGCAAAAAGTACCAGTTTGGAAATGTTTACAATGGAACTAGTTCAAATTTAGGGAAAAAGGAAGGTTTTTGGTACAATTGTCTTTTCCTATGACATCAACATGTAAAAGGCGCCAGTTAGATCAATGTAAAAGGGTATTGCAGAGGGACCAGTACTGGTCCTTTTTGGAACTAGTCCAGAACTATTTGAAAGTTGGTCCAATTTTCTGCATGGATATAACATTCGATAGGTCTGTCTGTTCGCGTATTTTTTCAGCAAAAACTTGAAAGCAAGAATTTTTTGAGAATAAGAAAAACTTATCTCACAAAACAATGAAAAATCTGAAAAAGGACCGGAACAGAAAATTTATAAAAATTTTCAATACGCTGTCAGAACTTTTAGAATAGTTAAAAAGAAAACAACAAAAAAGAAAAATAGCATGAGTTTTAGCTAATAGCTAATTTTTATAAGTTGAGAAAAGGCTAAAAAATTTGCGCATATATTGAAAAATTCAACATTTGTAAATTTTAGAATAAAACATTTGCTTTAGACGATCGTTTTTTTATTTCATGAAAATTTTTGCAAGTAGAAAAATAGCCAGCAAAAATTTTTCAATACTGTAATAAAGAGAAAAATCTTTCTTTTATTTTCTCTCTCACTTGCAAGTTTTTTGGGTACACGAACAGATTTCTTGTAATAATTCGCTTGTACAAATTTGTCGGTGATGGCATTGTAATGCAGACTTGTAAGCGGGGTGTGACAAAGTAATGTTTGTGCTCAAATTATGTATTTTATTTTCATTGTTTAAGCAACAGTTTGACTTTATTCGTCTGTGTAGATACATTGTGTTTCTAGCAGTAAATTTTGCAGTGAAGTGTGTTTGTGATACCTAATGATTAATCTTTATGTTTAAACCAGAACAAAGTTTTATGTTTTTAATAACTAGTTAGTTAGTTAGTTTATAGTGGGCCCATGTGCACCGCGATCCATAGGATCTATTCATGCCCTTAATTAACACTCCAGATTTAGGCTTTTTATATATTTTAGCACTGTCTCTGGCTTGGTGCTCCAAATTGTTGACGGGGGCACTACTTCCCCTCCAAAAGGGAGGCGTCTTAGGCTATGGGTTGCCGGACATTCCCATAGAATGTGTTCGGGGGTTTCTTCTTCCTCCTCGCATAGTCTGCAGACGTCTGATTCAGAAAGACCCATCTTTTTAAGATGGTATCTGAGTGAGCAGTGACATGTGAAGAAATTGGTGAGAATCTTTGGATTTTGCTTTACTTGGAGTTAAAAATTTCTTAGATTGCCTTTGTCCATTAGTGTTGTTCCAGTGGCACTGAAATTTCTTATCTTGCCATATTCTAATTTTTTCTAGAATGTAGCCTTTTGCTAAGCTACAGAATGGTTCAGGTCCTATAAGAGTTCGAGACGGTCCTCTTTTGGCAAGGCAGTCCGCCCTTTCGTTGCCCTCGAATCCTTCGTGACCTGGAATCCACCATAATTCTATTTTGATGCTTTGTCCCAGCGTATTTAAGAGCTCTTCGCAGTTGGAGAATAGTCTTGATTCAAGTTCGTAGGCTTGAAGGGAAAGTATGTATGGAAGTAAGTATTTGAAAGTATGTAGATGTGAGCCTCCTTTGATTTCCTGCGGAGACATTCTCTGACACAAACTTCAATGGCATATACCTCCGCCTGGAATATTGTCGGCGTGTATCCCATTGGAAGAGCTTTTTGGAACTTGGGACCATATATCCCCGCTACCGTTACTCCATTTTCGAATTTTGACCCATCAGTGCACCATATCAACTGTGAAGCTATCATTCTTCCATAGTTGCCTATTGGGTATAACGACCTTGTAGCGTTTTGTGAAATTTACCTTCGGCAGCATCCTGTCGGGTATTTTTAAAATGGGGACATTTTTGAAAGTTTTTAGTATCTTCATGTGACCCGTAAAACTCCATGCCTTCACAGAAAAAAATTTGAGGGTAAATTTTATCTTTTTTATAACATTTGTGTGGTATAAACTTTTTTTATTCCAAATAATTTATAAATTTTATACCACTCAATATTATAAAAACAATAGAACAAATATAATTTAAAAATATTATATAGGGATATCATGTGTAAATCAAAATATATTCTGGTTCGAAAGTAAAAATTCACCGAAATCGGGAAATTTAAAAATATAGTTGTTTCGATTGGTCTGACGAGAAAAATGGTCTGGAAAAATTTATATGATTTGATGGTATAAATTTTATAACATTTTTGGTTTGGATTTATATGTATACAAAATAGTATAAAATTTATGCTCATATTTTTTACTGTGTTGTAATCACCGATTTCCTCCATTCTTAGTGCACTTAGATATGCCTCTTTTTCGATAATGATCGTTAAAGGGGGTAGCCCTATTATTACATTCAGAGCTTCAGATGGGGACCTTCTCATTGCCCCAGTGATACTAATGCACGCCATTTCTTGCAGCTTTGTCAGTTGATTAGCTGCTGTGTGCTGTTGGACCTTGGGCCACCATGCAAGTGCTGCATACGTAACCATAGGTCTCACAATTGTTGTAAACGTCCAATAAATCATTTTCGGTTTGAGGCCCCACATTTTGCCATGGAGGCGTTGACAGACAAAAAGAGCACGTGTTGCCCTGCCTGTAATTGAATATAATAGCGCATTCTTTTCTGAAAAAAATTCTGACCTCACAGAATGCAGATTTTTTAGATTCTGACCTGATTTTGCAGAATGTTCACTTCTTTTGAGCTGAGAAAAGAATGGAAAAAATGCAACATTTTTTTCATTTGACATTGGCTGCACTGTTGTTTTGAATACCGATGTATTTACGATTGAGGTTATGTACAGTGTCGACTGCATGGAATTTTTAACAAATACTTATCGAGCTATTAAGTTTTATTAAAAGTAACCACTTTAATCAAAATTGTTTTGGATTAAATTTAAAAAATTTTTCAAAATTGGAACATTTTGCTTCTCACAATTGTCACAGTATATAATATTACTGTCAAAATTATTTTTTTATTTTTATGTTGGTATTAGTAGAGAGCAGAATGCAGAACCGCCGAATTTTACAGGTCAGAAAATTCTGCATTTGTTATACTTTTGCGGTCAGAATTTTCGAGAACAGAACACGATTTATTTTCAGGTCAACATTTTTTTAGAACGGAAAAAATGCAGAACTCTTAAAGAGGTCAGAAAAAATGCAGAATTTTTTTTAATAGAATGCGCTATAAGGGAAAGTCAATAACTTTTCCATCCAGTATTGGTCTTACCAGATTTAGGCTACTTTTCCTGGAGAAGGGTACCAGAATTGTTTTGTCAGGATTTATGCTTAACCCTATTTCCTTTCACCACCTTGAAGTTATACGGAGAGCACTCTGCATTCTGTCTGATATCGTCGGTTCATGACTGCCCAGACTTGAAGTAACCAGATCATCCGCATATCCTCTGGTGTCAAAACCCTGGTTGTTGAGACTTGCGATAAATAACTAAGTGTTATTACATATAAATTCTGAAATGCTCGATAAAAGGTAATAAATTCGGTCATTAAATTGTAAAAATTATTGTGAAAATAATTTATGGCTTCATTTGCTTTTGTTTGCTTCTTTTCGGTGTGTACTTTGTTTGCGTAATAGTACAACTAGACAAGGAAGTGTTTGGGCTGAATGTGTTCTCTTTCTAAGTGACCATAACTGTCAAACTCATTCATTTTGGTATTTTTGCCAATTCTTGGTTTCATATTGCATTCTCATTGGTTGCAGATTTTGTATGAAATGTCAACTTCATTTTGACAGTTTCGGTCACCGGCTCTCCGCTCTAACACTACCTTGTCTAATTTTGCCATGGTTTGCGTTGTGTTTTTGGCGTAGATATGATTTTATTTCAATTTATTTGTGTTCTCTCAAGTTTCGGACGTAATTTTTTGTTCTCTCCTATATTGTGCTTAGCTACTCCCATCGTCGCTTGCTCTGCAAGGTAGATGTTATCAGTGTTTTAGCGGACATGTCCAAACAAATGTAATTGAGAATTGCAAACAGACTTCGGAGGCGTCCCATTATCATAGTCAAAATAAAGACGACTTTAAATTTAGTGCAAGCTTTTTGACAACATATTATATTGAAAAACTGTCAAAAATGCTTATACTAAATTTAAAGTCGACTTTATATTGACTATGATAATGGGCCATTGTATTTAACAAATAATTGGTTAAGTCGTGTGTTCATTTACCATTGGGAATTTGTAAAAATTGTACAAATTTTAAAAATCTTTTGAGTAAGCGAACAGATCTACAGCCCTATTCTTTCAACTTGACAATAGTCAATCAGTATTTTAATTATTTCTATGTGTTTGTTGTAATTTTTTTATTTCAAAGCAAAATTTGAAGCTGAAAAATAATAATAAATTTTGATAAAAATTGTCAACTGCTTTTCAGATAGTGACAATTTCATTAAAAAATTTTGTTTTTTGAGATTCAAATTTTGTTTTTAAATAAAAAATTACAACAAACACATAAAAATATTAAAAATACTTGTTGACTATTGCCAAGTTGCCAGAAAAGGGCTGCTAATATAAACAAAAAAATTATTTGTTAAGTTAAATTGTCAACCTTCAAAAAATATTTATACCCTCACGTTTAAAAAACGTAATGGGGGTATATTAATTTTGTCACTCCGTTTGTAACGCCGATAAGGAGACGTGGCCGGTATAGAAAAGTATATATTCCTGATCAGCATCACCTCCTGAGTCGATTTAGCCATGTCCGTCTGTCCGTCTGTGTCCACGATAGCAGCCGTAATTTTTGAACTATCATAACGAAATTCAAAATATAAGCTTTTTATACAAAAATTGAGGTCAAGCTCGAATCTGAGCAAAATCGGATGAAAACCACGCCTACCTCCCATACAAAGTGACTTAATCAAAACGGGAAAATCTCTATAAATATATTTAACAGTTTGCTTAAGACTTTATATATACTCTAATTCGGCCGTGGGGGTATTTTAACTTCGGCCCAGTCGAAGATAATTCCTTTCTAATTTTTTTAATTTAGGTTACTCCGAAAGCTAGGCTTCTCTAGCTCAAGAAGACTCCTCAGTGCAGAGGAAATTATTTTGCCAAATCGTAAGATTTATAAGGCCATCAGAAATTATGAATTGTTTTGATTCTATTTAAAAACTGTACTTTAATTGTGTCAGTCGCATCAGCGGATGGACCACAAACACAACTACCGTTGGCTAGTCGACTTCACGATCTCGGTGTTGAAACGACGCGAATCTAATAAAAAAAAAATTATGCCGAAAAAAGTTGTTGAAATATGCTAATAATAAGTATCAATTTAAAAAAGGGAAATCTTAATTTTTCGATTTGTGTACATAAGTGTAATAAATGAATATATTTTCGTATAATCTTCATCAGCCCTTTAATGAATAGTTTTTCACTCGGAATCGGAAAAAGGAGTTTTAATTTTTAAGATAAAGCTCAAACACCTTTTTTATACTATAAATATAAAGCTGTATATATTTATCGCATAAAATCAATGAAATATGAGGTCCCCTATAAAAGCGTTCAAAAAAGTTATACAAAATTTTCTGCAGCCGCTATCACTTTCTTGCATAATGCAATGAACACATTCAAGACGGCAACGACTTTACGACGCGACAAACGATTATTTTACATGGAGGTGAATTTGGTGAAAATGTCGCAGCTACAATGCAATATTGCTGTCGCCAGTATAGAATTATTTCTAATTTGACGGGCGACACTAGCGCAATTATAAGGGTTTGTGTTTGCAAGAATGAAACAACTATATGATTTTTCCATATTGTTGACTCTTTCTTCATGTCAAATCGTAATGTCGTGTAGTCGTGAATGTGTTCAGTGCAAAACTCTTGTTAAGCGACTGTCGAATAGAGCCGTTTTTCATTAATTCTCGAGCAATAATTGCCTTCGCCGCAAGCAGTTTGTGGGTAATTCGCCGCATCGGAGAGTCGACGAAAGAAAAAGACAATTGCCGCACGGACTGACCTTTACTGGCAATTCGTGTGCAGTCTGTGGAATTATTCAAAGGCAGAATCATGTTCGTTGTCTACAAAAAAGTTTAAGGTTTGTGAAAAAATTTTCAAATTTTTCAAATCAAAGAGTCGGCTACTAGATGTCGCGACAAAAGTTCAGAAAACTTAAGTCGAAATATAACAGTTTCACAGTTTATGCCGGCACCAAAAGCTCCAAAAGCTTTAAGCAAGCATGGTGTAAGCATAGTAAAACTAGACAAGGTAGTGTTAGGGCTGAATGTGTTCTTTCTTAAGGCCCAGTTATAATAGACGTAACGTAATGTGGTCTAATGTCAATTGAGCAGTGTGTTCTTTCACTTATTGTTTCAAACAATACTTTCTTATACAAGTGATTATAATAAACGAAACGTAATGTAACGGGACGTAAATATCCGTTGGATTTCGATATCTACGTTACTTTATGTTACGTCTGTTCAAAGAACAACTAAACATTGAGGTTAGATTCGACTATTGCGCTATTTTATATTGTTGAAATACGCTTTTTGTTGAGTTTGCGTTATTAATGTGATAGTTGTATATATCCACAGCTATGGGTGACGAAGTTTTAATTATAATTGTACAGGAACGTGCAATTATTTACGGCAAACAACTGCCTGGCTACTGCCTATTATAATTGCTATAACGTTTTCTTACATTACGTCCCGTCACGATGACAGTTGACAACATTACGTTACTTTAAGGCCCAGTTATAATAGACGTAATGTAAAGTAACGTAATGTTGTCAACTGTCATCGTGACGAGACGTAATGTAAGAAAACGTTGTAGCAATTATAATAGGCAGTAGCCAGGCAGTTGTTTGTCGTAAATAATTGCTCGTTCCTGTACAAATACAATTAAATCTTCGTCATTCATAGCTGTGGATACATAAATCTATCACATTTATAACGAAAACTGAACAAAAAGCGTAGTTCAACAATATAAAATAGCGCAATAATCGAATCTAACCTCAATGTTTAGTTGTTCTTTGAACATACGTAATGTAAAGTAACGTAGAAATCGAAGTCCAACGGATCTTTACGTCCCGTTACATTACGTTACTTCTATTATAATCACTTGTATAAGAAAAGTATTGATTGAAACAGTAAGTGACAGAACACACTGCTGCAGTGACATTTCACTACATTACGTTACGTCTATTATAACTGGGCCTTTACATTACGTCTATTATAACTGGGCCTTTATGTCTATGTAACACGATGCTTCGAATGCGAGACTGTCAAAAATTTTAGAGAATACAACAACCGTATTGCACGGCCATGTGCACGACAAGCAAACGAGCAAACGAGCTAACATACTGAAACTTTAAAACATTTTTTTATTGCAATGACAGTTTCATCTGACAGATTATTTTTTTTAAAATGATCAAAGAACCAAGGCATGCACCTTATACAAACAAGGTTTGGTCTTTGACCTGAAAGGAAAGGAAAGGGATAGAATATTTATAGGAATTGATTGGAAATCATACGTGAATTATTTATTAGGCGAAACAAACGTGAAAGACAATTTTAATTGATTTTCTTATGTTTCAACACTAAGACCACAGTATACAGATGTAATGGGCCCCTAAAACTAAATTTTTATAATCATCATCAATGCTTACACTCAGTTAAAAATCTGGTTAATTTAACAAAGTTTAACTAAATTTAAGGTTAAAATTTGCCAACGTGAGTAGCGAGGTTAAGACTACCACATGCCAATCAGGTCAATTTAACATTGTTTTTTTGGTTTAATGAAACTGACAAATGTGGTTATTCTACCAGAGTTTTAACCAGTATTTGTGTTTAAATCGAACAGAATCAGGTTAGGTTAACCAAATGCTAGATTTAAATTTTTTAACCTGATTAGCTGGGTTAACATTACGTTTTTTGACTCAACTGACAAATAAGGTTAGATAAAGGTCATTCAATGTCAATATGACCTTAAAAATTGAGAATTTCGTTTTTAAATTTAATTATATTTGTTATGTAATTAAATTAACTATATCTAAAGATCTTTGATTAATTTTATCTGGAATGAAAAACCTTAACATTTCTTTAAACAGTAAAATCGATAGAATTCGATATAATTCACATCTAGAAAAACAAAATTAAAAAAAAGCCTCCAGAGGGGACCAGAGGGAGGGTTATAGCAAATAAGTCATAAGCACTTTCTTCTTTAACTCAAGTGATATCCGGTTTTTTTCGCTGTAAAGCTACCATGTTTTTTCGCTATTTTCTACATGTATTTCTGTAAACCAGATCCGTCAGGCAAAAATAACGTGGATCAGGTCAATACGGTTTGATTTACTCTCCTAACCCAATTCGTCAGGTAAAAAGAACCTGGTTCAGTTAAGAGCATTTTTCCCTGAGGGTATATATTTAAAAAATAAACATAAAAATTTTTGTAGCGAATAAATCGCAGTAGATTTGGAAAAACCGCAGTAACGCAGTATAACATTAAATTTTGCTAAAAAGCGCAGTAGATTTACTGTGATTGCAGTAAAGTCTGAACACTGGCATCGAGTAACCGCAACCTGCTTGTTTGACGTCTGGATAGCTACTGACAGCTTTTTTATAACAAATGCGTGTGAAAGCTCTTCGCACATAGGTGGCCTTTTGCGCACTCCTGAGCAGTGTGACTAGATAGTTTTTTGAAAACGTTCGCGCTAGTACTTATCACAGCCACCAGGGCCGTCTAAATTAATTTATTTCTCGTAAGAAAAATTACATTTTGGAACTCATCTATCCAAAACTTAAGCCTTTCAGCAAATTCCAAACGTGGTCTTATGTGGCGTTTATGTAATTTAGGTACAGGCTTTCACATTTCATATCTTACCATTATATTTTTGGTCAAGACTTGATGGATTTTTCTCCTTGATAAGCTCAGAATTAAATGACCTTTGATTTCCAGGCAAGACATGTTTTTTTCCACTGCTAGACGCCAAATTTCCCGCTTACACCGTTCGTTGATGCTGGTCGGTCTGCCACAACGCTTAATCTCGCCATTGCTTTTGGGATTTTTTAGAAAACTAGAAATGGTACTTCTATGTCGGTTGACTCTGGCAGTTATATTAGCAATTTTCGTACCAACTTCATGTAATCCTCTCATCAATCCGCGCTACTCCTCCGATAAATGTGTTCCACGAGGCATTCTAACCTAAAAACTGCATTTCGTGTAGATTTTATATGTTGCATTTGTACACAATACTTTTACTTAACTGCTTCAATTCATTTCACTTGCTTAAACTGCAATGTACATTAATCAATGTTTGCACAAATAATTATTTCCTAAGTAAATCACAAAATATTACTATTGTTTATTTACATAAATTAATATAACGGTACTTAGAATGAAGGTTAAAGAAGAGTTTTGCATAAGGCAAATAACAGAAAACCATTGAATACCTAAAACAATAAAACCGGTTTAAAAAGAGAAACAATCGCTAAAAACAAAAAAGCACAAATACTTATTTCCCTGAGGTACTTGGAAAAATCTACTTTATCTTATTGCAAAATGGCTGAATATATGAAATTTTTTCACAAAAGTAGCTCAAAAAGTAGGTGCTTTTTAAAAAAACAAGGCACAAAATGATAAAAAATATCGCCCAACTGGCGCTTTATCTCCCAATCTTGACACACTGCTCTTGATTTAGAGGAAATTGTAGAATTAGAAAGGGAGTAGTATTTTTGGAGAAATTTTTTTTTCATAAGCATAAGCATAAGTATGCTGCAGGAACGAAAATTTTTAGGCACTTAATTCTACACGCGAAATTTTGGTGTAGACACAACACTTACACATACTTATTCAACATTATTGTTGAATGTCAAATTTCCACGCCAATTAAATGTACGGACATATAAAAGACAGCGAAATTTTGGCATTTTAACTCTCCAATCATGGTTGTGAACTTGGCTGTATTGCACAATTTTTCGGTTCAACAGCGTACTAACCAACGAAAAAAAAATTTCGCTACCTTTTCGCTATCAAAAACGCAATGCATTTCTTACGGAAGATTTCTTTTCGCTTCTACAGCATACTAAGCTTATAGATTGAAGTTGTGGATTTTTCTTTAATAAAAAATAATAGAAATACAGAAGAACATTTGAAGCAGCTATTATTGTCGACTCTAACAAGGGAAGAAATAGAAAAAGCTTTGGAAAAAGTTACAAAAAATTTCTTTCAGTGCAGCTTATCTTCTCTCACCAATATAGTCTCGCTTTTAATTTTGCAGACCATAGTAAAATTTTCCGTAGAATCCGAATATCATAATGATTTTATTTGATTGACTCTAATTTAACATATAAATTTCAAAATTAAAAAAAATCCACTTTTGAGAGCAACACTTTATATAAATGCTTGTAATTTTCTACCAATGAATTGTCAAATTGTTGCACATTGTAGAGGAGAGTCAGACGAAAATAGTCAGACCTGAAAATAGTGTGATCAAATTTCGGAGTATTTATTTATCAAAATATTCTCTTTCGCCAACAACTAGTGTCTCCCCATATGTTTTTATTCCATTATTTCATATAAAGTTTAACTTTTGAGTGATGTCTTTAACGCTGCAAAATACCTTAATTTTCAGTATTGTATGCTGATGCTGAAACTTCAAGAGTACATATCTATGATTTTTTTTTACCTGCTAATTGCAGCTATCTTGGATTTCTTACTACTTTTTCTTTATTATTATTTCTAACATAACTTCATCATTCACAGTCAAATTTGCATAAAGTGACAAGAAGTATGATGTATTTTTTGTTGTTGAGATTATTGTAAAAATGTGTAGCTCACATTTCTAACCACATTTATATGACGGCATATAAATCGAAAATTTTAAAATGTAATTATTTTGTTTTTTTTTTCAGAAACACACACTCTACATCTAAACATATACACATATTTAAGAATATATTAAAAATAAAAAATCATTCGTCAAGAATATATACATACGTATGTACAGTGGTGGTCACGAATTTAGCACACACTGTGTTAGTAACTCTAATTTGAAATTTTTTACATCTTAGCTTGAGAATTATAATGAAATATTTTTTGTTGAGTATTGTTTATGAAGTTAACTCTATGTACCGTAAGTTGGTTTCTTAGTTATTCTTAAATTTTCTGACATATTTCAAGTAGTATGAATCGATGTGGTTTAAATGCTGGACACGAATTTAGCACAGGTTAGAATTACTGTTCCATATCGTATTTTATTTTCGTAAATTAAACCTTACTAGTAAGATATACTAAATTTATTAAGTTTCCATTTGAGTTCTAACAAAAAATTGCAGAAAAAAATGGCAAAAGGCTACTGATGTTCAGAGGCTCAGCGGAATTTGATTCAGCAAATGAAAAATGGTGGAAGCACAGTTTCAGAGATTGCTCTGCTTCTTAGATGTTCGTGAAAGTTATTATATGATAACGTATTACAACATGTAGAGCAGTATTAGAGCATTCAAAATGTAAAATAGCGACCAAGAGCGCGAAAAACAATAGAAAGAGAGGGCCATTTGATTTATAGAGCTTCACTTAGTGATCCTTTTAAGACCTCAAATAAAATTTAAAATGAAATTTCATCAAAATATGGCATAAATGTATCCTCAAAAGGCATAAGAAGACGCTTGAATGAAAACAATTTCCGTAGCTTTATAGCCCAACATACACCACATGTGTCGCAAGAAAATATTAAATGTAGTCTTGCGTTTGCAAAAGAATATTTAAAAAGTCAACGAATTTTTGGAAAAATGTGCTTCGGAGGGATAAATCAAAGTTTTGCCAGTTCACATCTGACAGCAAACAATATGTGTGGCGTCCTCAAAACATGCAACACAATCCAAAGTACACGCTGAAGACGATTAAACAGGGTGGCTGAAATGTTATGGTATGGGCGGCGTTTTCTTTTCACGGAGTTTGTCCGATTGTTAAAATTTACCAAAAAATGGATCAGCACGCTTACAAAAACGTACTTGTCAATACCATGATACCGTTTCAAGAGGATAATTTGCCACTTTAATGGCGTTTTATGCAGGATAATGATCCAAAGCACAGTGCTCACATAGTTAAGAGTTGCTTGGAAGACAAACATATTGATATTTTGAAGTGGCCATCGCAGTCATCGGACTTAAACCCGATTGAGAATCTGTGATGGGATGTCGAGCAGCAAATACTAACAGTAAAATCCAAAAATTTGCTAGATTTGTTTAGGAAAATCCAAAGGATTCGCTATAGTATTCCAAAGTACCATTGTGAGGCTTTGGTCAAAAGTTTACCAAGGATATGAGATGCAGTAATTAAGAATAAGGGATTTCCTACGAAATATTGAGTTTTATGCAATCAATTTTGATTATATTTTTCATCCTACACATTTTTTCGCTCGTGTGCTAAATTCATGACCAAGTCGAAATGCTTATTTTTAATTTTTATTTGATTTTACGTCCTATAAGAAAAAGTTTTGAAATAAAAAAATGTACAATATATAAGAAATATAGAAGACATAATATATACACTAAAAAAAAAGTTAATTAAAAAGTTACAACATATAAATGGAAAATATAAGTATTCACTTTACTTTTTTAAGTGTGCTAAATTCGTGACCACCACTGTATGTGTGTTGTTGTGCAAATGAAATACGTCGGCTAGAAAAAGATCACATACAGTCGTGAATATACAAAAATCATTCCATACATTGTGTCAAAGGCTTCAACAAGGCAGAAACACGCTTTTCGTTGCTTATAATCAAACATGGATAAAATGAATTATGTACCAACAAACATTGGCAAATATTTGATAAGATGGTGGAAGTAACAAAAATTCTGATGATTTGCCAGACAGGCCCTTGGGCTGTTTATTAATAATGCTATTTGCTTCGCAGATATGACGGAAGAAGAGTTACCATCACTTATGACACATGGAATGAACTTATGTCCTATGAACCTTTGCATAGCGCACTGGCACAAGTTTTTTAAACTTATTGATTTCTGCTGGCATTAGATTCTATTGTCCTTGTACTGAGCATATTACCCATTCATTTCGTAAGGGTGTTGTTGATCCTTCTGTGGGTAAGAGCGTTACTTAAGACTTCATGAGAAGTAATGTCAAAAGCACCTTCTATATCGAGAAAAGCACCACTTTTGCCCGTCTCCATGCAATTTTTTTTAAGAACAAAAAACCAAGGCATAAGCCTAATGCAAACAAAGTTTGGTCTTTGACCTGAAAGGAAAGGGATAGATTTATTTAGAGGAATTATTGGAACTATACATGAATTATTGATTAGGCGAAACAGCCGTGAAAGACAATTTGATTTGCTTTTAACCGAGGAGTGTTATGCCTTATCCTCGGCAAACATTTCCAGTCCTTAGTTGTTCCTGTCCTTTAATTCCACATTTTCACAATTTAGAAGTGGATTTCTAGTTTTCCATAATTGTTAAATGTAGGTAAGAACAAAGAAAATGAAAAAACCATGCCCGAGCCCGGATTCGAACCAGGGACCTCTGGGTTGATAGTCTAGCGCACTCTCCACTAGACTACAAAGTTGGTATATAACCCAATGCAATACTGCTTCTAGTTATTTTCATAAGAGGATTGAGAAGAATGTCTATACCTCTTTGCAGCAGTGCCAGAAAGAAATCTATCAACTCCTACGAAGCCTAGTGATTTGAGTGGCCTCGGCTCTGTACATATTTCCTTTGCTACGTTCCACCTGTTCCTGTTGATTCTACCTAGTGTCTCTATTAGTGAATGTCCAGTCTCTGTATAAGCAATGGAACCTGGGAAATGAGTACTTTAGAGAAGTTGCGTCTTCTCTTCCTCAATTTCAGTAAAACTACATACGCTTTTTCCATACTGGCAGAGGATATACTTCTACCACCAGCCATAAACTTATATAGTCTTGATGCCTCAGTAGTATGTTCCATATTTCACAGAAACTCCTAAAGCTGGCTTGCTTTGCTGTCCTTATTTCCTGTATTCTGATTATTCTTCGGTTCTCTTTGCCCGGTTTAATAATCTACGAAATTTTGTTCTCAGTTTAGATAAGTTTTTGTTCCTCCAAGTATATAGTTTCACAAAAGTGTTTTGCCATTATTTCTAGTTCATTTCTGATATAATTTCTCATTCGAGAATGAGTTGCATTTAATCTTAAATTTTCTAGATATTCATCCCAATTTGTTTTTTTTTGTGTCTCTTAAGGTTTTTTGTATTGAAGGAGTCCCCTCAATATCAAATCTGATAATTCTTTGATCAGATATTGAGGGTTTGCTTGAGACTCTCCAGTTCCTAATTATATCCCTAGCAAGAGTTTTTCCTAGAGTTATGTCCAGGACCTTTTTACTCGCTACGGAAACACATGTTGGTGTGGGTCCCATATTTAAAAGTTCTAATTTATTGGTTAGCACTAATTCTAAAATTCACCCCTTTCGTTGGTATCGGTGCTGCCCACGCCTCGCTGTGCGAGTCTGCACTAGCATAACTAGTCCCAGACTTCCTATCCTGCTCAGTAGATTTCGGCACTAGTCTCTTCTTCTCGTCAACCCTCATTTTCTTGGCAGCATTGCCAATTTGCGGACTTATCTCCTCTGCACCTCTTCTCGTCGCGTCAGACGAAGTATTTTTGGTGTGATCTGCAACTTTCTGCATAGCTGCTCAGACCTACAGTCTGCCTTATTTCCGCAAAACTAGCTTGTCTTGACTACAGTCCAGTACACGTCGATGGTTGTGGTTGCGTCTGTCCAGAGTTTGAAACCTCTTTCAAGCCCACTGTGCCATGCATTTTTCCGTTTTGTCGTTGCAGTCTTTATAAATATATGTCCTTTGGTACTTTGTCTTTAGTACGTTTTCCGCCCAGTCCTCCCGTTTCTTTGTGCAAACGCCTGGTTTGGATATCATGCTTAGCTCGATCGGGCTAGTTGTGATGCGGTATGAGTGCCAGATAATTTTTTAAATTTGTTTATGTTTTTATCCACATCCCATGAGTATATGGGAAAAAAACGTTCGCCGTGATATATCCCATATTATCACGGTAATCCCACAGTGATTCACTGGGGTGGGCAGGTACCAGTGAGATGCACTTCTAGAATACAGTACTGTTGCCCTCGACTGGATAATAATACGATAGACGCGGGCTCTTCTGGATTAGGGCGGTGTTTTTCGACTATCAGTCCAGATCTGAACTGTTTTGTAAGAGTAGGGTCACGTTGTACAGAATGTGGCTCCTTACCACACACTGACAGTCCTAGAGAACGAGAGGGTTTGGCTTCTCGAAAGGAAGCTATATTCGCAGTCAGCACACCCTTGATTGGGCATACTAGAAGGTAGTTCTCAAAACTTTCAAAACTGAAACCAGGAAAGCTAAAATATAATTTTTGACACAATTCTATGGTCTTTCACCCATTGAAGAAATCTCAGAGGCACCTAGGCTACGCAAAATTCTCGCTAGCACACCAAGCTATCTCAAAACGGCGGATGTCACTTGGACTTCGTCTAGTGAGGAGTCTCTCAACCTCCTGCTAGACACGCAGTGGTGCCTGGCAGTGGTGCACCTATGGGAGTACAACTGCCTAACCCTAGTTGCTTAACGCGGGATACCAAAGGCATAGTCTCCGATATGAAAATTAAATGGGCAGTACACAATTTCAAGCCCTATAAATCATCGGGCCTGATAGTGTTTACCCTAAAAAATACAAGAGGCTGTGGAATATATTCTGCCTTGGTTATGTATTTTATTCAATGGCTGCATTAGGCTAAGTTTATATTCCCAACGCATGGAATGAAGCAAGAGTGGTATTTTTATCAAAAACAAGAAAGACATCACACACCACTCCTAAAGATTTCAGGCCTATAAGTCTAACGTCATTACTTTTGAAAAAGGTTAGAACGCCTATTAGATCTGTATCTTCGCAGCAACATAGACTCTGCACTCTTATCGGCATCACAGCATGCATTCACGGTCGGGACCATCGAAAGATCCTTCCTGCATAATGAATTCACTGTAGTTGCTTTCCTAGACATAGAGGAAGCAATCAATAATATTACGCCACAATCTCTACAATTATAGTTGCTTAGGTTAGGTGTGAATAATATCATTATTGATCTCACACATAAGCTGCTCAACTTCAGAGTTATCTTATCAGACCTAGGTGTGTACAGCGATGTAAGATCGGTGACAAGAGGTAAGTCACAAGGCGGTATGCTATCTCCACTTATCTGGAATCTGGTAGAGAACCACGCAGTGCTGTCTCTAGAGAGGGAAGGCTGTGTAGTGGTAGCCTAAGCCGATAACCTAGCAATCGCAGTCGGAGGCAATTTTCCACTACTCTACGCGACGTTATGCAAAGAGCTCTTTGGAAACTTGAGTGATGGGCTGAACCCTGTGGTCTCGGAGTAAATCCAACCAAAACAGAACTGGTCGTTTTCACAAGGAAACACAAAATTTCGTCTTTCTCACCAATCATGCTAAATGGATCTGCAGTGTCCCTCTCGGAAAATGTAAATATCTAGGACTTATTCTAGATAGGAAGCTGAGCTGGAAAGTTGAGCGTACAAAGAAAGCTATAGTAAAAAGTTAAGTTAGACTGAAAATCCTCTATGTATTCAACGTAGACCCCTGCCACGATGGCTTAATTCTATGGTGCTCCAAAGCTTGGGACAAATATGAAGCGTCGGCCAACGCTCCTTCGGAATTCAAAAGATCCACAGAAAGGTTCCCCTAATTCCACAGCAAAGACCAACCTTTAACCATCAAATGGAACCGTGATACATTCGGCCACTAAAATTGTACTTGACTTGGTTATAAATAACCATAGGTCATTATTGGTATACTTACCGACAATTTAACCTATTTTTGGCACGCAACTTCGCTCACACGATCAAAGAGGGGAGTCTTTGTCATGAAAACTAGGAAGCGATACCTTTATGAAATACATAAAAACCTGTGGCACTGCTGCTATTTCATAAGGTTCCCAGATCATTTGTGGACACAACTCAGACTATTTAGGTTTCCCCGTCACCTGTTCTCAAATTCCAAAGGTTACAGTATATTGATCCGGTAGTTGCTTACCTTCCTAACATTTATTGTTTGAAATAACGAGAGTTTAATCTACCATCATTCTCTTAGTAATTTAAGGGATATACTTAAGTGTATCTCACACCGACCTTCCTGGTCTAACCACAGCCAGAGCGTGAAACCCCGAAGGACCATGCCCACGACAGCCAATACCCGGGCTCAAGGTTCCACCAGACAAGGCTCTTCAACATCCCGTCTACAGATCAAAAGTTCTTAGAACAGTTATATTTGACTGTGAAACCTTCAGCCACTAGAATTGCTCATGACTAGGTTAAAATAAGCATTGGTTTCTCAGTAAAATACCGAGAGAACCACAATCCTAATTACGCAACTTCGTTAGCTTAATTAAGGCTTCTTAAAAGCCTCTTTCGGAAAACTAGGAAGCGTTAGCCGTAGTATACCAATTGGTTTATACTCGGTCGAAGGATACTATGCCTCTTACATAGAACCCTTATTCTAAGACAAAGGTCTGCATAACAACGATAGAGCAGGTCTCCTCATCATTGATGGATGACTGCCCCCGCTCTTCCAGCTATATTGGATTGATCGTCCATCGAAAGCATAGTACAACAACAATGTTATGTTAACTTAATACCAAAACCATGCTTTTTCCAAGATTTGGCACCAACAACCAAGGCTCAAGGTGGACCTTTTTATTTTACGGAAATCAGATGAGCTTTTAAGAGCCGTGCCTCAAGAATGAACTCATTTTGAGATCAATTCATGGGCCGTGCCCCATAAATTGTCCACCTAATAACCAACCATCACCCTTTGAATCCTGGCTTTGAACAGGTAGATTCCCCGAAGGTCATCTGGCGGGTTTCATATCTAGAGACAGCGGTATGTTATTCACTACCAGTTTCCAGAGGAGTGGAGATAGCACACCACCTTGTGGCGTACCTCTTGTAACCGATCTTACAGCGCTGAACGCATCTAGGTCTATAAGATTACTCTGAAGATGAGTAGCTATCTATTAGATCAGTAATAATTTTATTCACACCCAGCCTACGCAACTCTAGTCGTATAAATTGTGGCGTGACATTATTAAATGCTTCCTCTATGTCTACGAAAGCAACTAAGGTGAATTCATTATGCAAGAAGGATTTTTCAATGGTCCCGACCAGTGAGTGTAAAGACGTTTCCACGGACCTTCCCTTACTATATGCATGCTGTGATGCCGATAAGAGAGCTGAGTCGATACTATGTCGATGCGTGATACAGATCTAGTAGCTGTTCTAACTTCTTCAAGAGGAATGACGTTAGACTTATAGGCCTGAAATCTTTGGGAGTTGTATGTGATGTCTTCCCTGCTTTGGGTATGAAGACCACTCTGGTCTTGTTCCAAGCGTTGGGAATATATGCCAAGTTTATGCAGCCATAGGCTCTGTAGGTGCAAGAATCCAAGCAGCTATGCCAGTGGTAGCGTTGCTACTGGTAGGGCCTCCCTTGCTGGCAAGCTCTTCAAGGAGTATTGAAGCTAAAAGAAATCTACAACACTGTTGCGTCTGTTCATCTATGAGTGGTTCTAACCGGCAGGTGTGTTCATCTAACCTGAGCTTTATTCTTTATCAACTTTATCATCGGGCCTGATAGTGTTTACCCTAAAAAATACAAGAGGCTGTGGAATATATTCTGCCTTGGTTATGTATTTTATTCAATGGCTGCATTAGGCTAAGTTTATATTCCCAACGCATGGAATGAAGCAAGAGTGGTATTTTTATCAAAAACAAGAAAGACATCACACACCACTCCTAAAGATTTCAGGCCTATAAGTCTAACGTCATTACTTTTGAAAAAGGTTAGAACGCCTATTAGATCTGTATCTTCGCAGCAACATAGACTCTGCACTCTTATCGGCATCACAGCATGCATTCACGGTCGGGACCATCGAAAGATCCTTCCTGCATAATGAATTCACTGTAGTTGCTTTCCTAGACATAGAGGAAGCAATCAATAATATTACGCCACAATCTCTACAATTATAGTTGCTTAGGTTAGGTGTGAATAATATCATTATTGATCTCACACATAAGCTGCTCAACTTCAGAGTTATCTTATCAGACCTAGGTGTGTACAGCGATGTAAGATCGGTGACAAGAGGTAAGTCACAAGGCGGTATGCTATCTCCACTTATCTGGAATCTGGTAGAGAACCACGCAGTGCTGTCTCTAGAGAGGGAAGGCTGTGTAGTGGTAGCCTAAGCCGATAACCTAGCAATCGCAGTCGGAGGCAATTTTCCACTACTCTACGCGACGTTATGCAAAGAGCTCTTTGGAAACTTGAGTGATGGGCTGAACCCTGTGGTCTCGGAGTAAATCCAACCAAAACAGAACTGGTCGTTTTCACAAGGAAACACAAAATTTCGTCTTTCTCACCAATCATGCTAAATGGATCTGCAGTGTCCCTCTCGGAAAATGTAAATATCTAGGACTTATTCTAGATAGGAAGCTGAGCTGGAAAGTTGAGCGTACAAAGAAAGCTATAGTAAAAAGTTAAGTTAGACTGAAAATCCTCTATGTATTCAACGTAGACCCCTGCCACGATGGCTTAATTCTATGGTGCTCCAAAGCTTGGGACAAATATGAAGCGTCGGCCAACGCTCCTTCGGAATTCAAAAGATCCACAGAAAGGTTCCCCTAATTCCACAGCAAAGACCAACCTTTAACCATCAAATGGAACCGTGATACATTCGGCCACTAAAATTGTACTTGACTTGGTTATAAATAACCATAGGTCATTATTGGTATACTTACCGACAATTTAACCTATTTTTGGCACGCAACTTCGCTCACACGATCAAAGAGGGGAGTCTTTGTCATGAAAACTAGGAAGCGATACCTTTATGAAATACATAAAAACCTGTGGCACTGCTGCTATTTCATAAGGTTCCCAGATCATTTGTGGACACAACTCAGACTATTTAGGTTTCCCCGTCACCTGTTCTCAAATTCCAAAGGTTACAGTATATTGATCCGGTAGTTGCTTACCTTCCTAACATTTATTGTTTGAAATAACGAGAGTTTAATCTACCATCATTCTCTTAGTAATTTAAGGGATATACTTAAGTGTATCTCACACCGACCTTCCTGGTCTAACCACAGCCAGAGCGTGAAACCCCGAAGGACCATGCCCACGACAGCCAATACCCGGGCTCAAGGTTCCACCAGACAAGGCTCTTCAACATCCCGTCTACAGATCAAAAGTTCTTAGAACAGTTATATTTGACTGTGAAACCTTCAGCCACTAGAATTGCTCATGACTAGGTTAAAATAAGCATTGGTTTCTCAGTAAAATACCGAGAGAACCACAATCCTAATTACGCAACTTCGTTAGCTTAATTAAGGCTTCTTAAAAGCCTCTTTCGGAAAACTAGGAAGCGTTAGCCGTAGTATACCAATTGGTTTATACTCGGTCGAAGGATACTATGCCTCTTACATAGAACCCTTATTCTAAGACAAAGGTCTGCATAACAACGATAGAGCAGGTCTCCTCATCATTGATGGATGACTGCCCCCGCTCTTCCAGCTATATTGGATTGATCGTCCATCGAAAGCATAGTACAACAACAATGTTATGTTAACTTAATACCAAAACCATGCTTTTTCCAAGATTTGGCACCAACAACCAAGGCTCAAGGTGGACCTTTTTATTTTACGGAAATCAGATGAGCTTTTAAGAGCCGTGCCTCAAGAATGAACTCATTTTGAGATCAATTCATGGGCCGTGCCCCATAAATTGTCCACCTAATAACCAACCATCACCCTTTGAATCCTGGCTTTGAACAGGTAGATTCCCCGAAGGTCATCTGGCGGGTTTCATATCTAGAGACAGCGGTATGTTATTCACTACCAGTTTCCAGAGGAGTGGAGATAGCACACCACCTTGTGGCGTACCTCTTGTAACCGATCTTACAGCGCTGAACGCATCTAGGTCTATAAGATTACTCTGAAGATGAGTAGCTATCTATTAGATCAGTAATAATTTTATTCACACCCAGCCTACGCAACTCTAGTCGTATAAATTGTGGCGTGACATTATTAAATGCTTCCTCTATGTCTACGAAAGCAACTAAGGTGAATTCATTATGCAAGAAGGATTTTTCAATGGTCCCGACCAGTGAGTGTAAAGACGTTTCCACGGACCTTCCCTTACTATATGCATGCTGTGATGCCGATAAGAGAGCTGAGTCGATACTATGTCGATGCGTGATACAGATCTAGTAGCTGTTCTAACTTCTTCAAGAGGAATGACGTTAGACTTATAGGCCTGAAATCTTTGGGAGTTGTATGTGATGTCTTCCCTGCTTTGGGTATGAAGACCACTCTGGTCTTGTTCCAAGCGTTGGGAATATATGCCAAGTTTATGCAGCCATAGGCTCTGTAGGTGCAAGAATCCAAGCAGCTATGCCAGTGGTAGCGTTGCTACTGGTAGGGCCTCCCTTGCTGGCAAGCTCTTCAAGGAGTATTGAAGCTAAAAGAAATCTACAACACTGTTGCGTCTGTTCATCTATGAGTGGTTCTAACCGGCAGGTGTGTTCATCTAACCTGAGCTTTATTCTTTATCAACTTTATCTCTGAAACAATCCTCCCATATGTGAAAATCCTCCCATAGCTGCATCGGCTGTAGTAAACAGCACATCGGATTTAGGGGTGCGGCATAAACAAATCTGTGCTCTATGCCCACACACCACAACTTTCCTGGTCAATCATAATTTAAGTTATTTATTGGAACGCTAATAAATATCTATACTAAAAACTTGATTTACGTCCAACAAACTGAAAACTTTTTATATGAAAACTGAAAAAATTATTTTTTTCTTATACAAAAAATGGAGAAATAACATTTGTGCACAAGTAAATTTTTCATCACTGGATATGCAACGATTGTGTTTTAAGCATTGGTTTAAGCATTTTTTATTTCTAGAAGAAAAAATTGATGGCGTTAAAGAGAGATTGAATTACCCTTTACAGTGGCATCAAAAAGTCAATTTCAAGAAAATATGGAACAAGTGTGCACTAGACCGACGACATATATGATATAAGTAAACTTATACCAGTAGTAACAAGCTTATCGAAGTGAAGAAATTCTATAGTAAAAACACCTTCAAATAACAAAAAACCTTAGATTGCAAGAATTTTAAGTTCTAAGAAAAGTGAATGAGCAGCAAAGAGACGTGTGCGTTTGTCATAAAAAAAACTATTTGAAGTAATTAGAAACAATTTTCTAAATTTGAAACGTTTAATTAACCGAAACGTAAAAACTTTTCTGCTGCATGTACAAGCATTTCCACATATTCATTTAAGTTTTGTGCTGCTTGATTTTACCTCACAAAAACATACGTTTCGTACCAACTTTGGCAAGATGAGCAAACTAAGCAGCTGCCACGCATTCCCGTCTGACGGTCAGACTTCCAGACTTCAGACTAAATGCGAAATGAACTCATTCCAACAGTAGATAATTTGTTCTGTTTAGTAGAAATTTGGTTTGCTTTTGGGAGAAACTTTTTTGCACAGCTTTTTGTACTAGTTACAGTGAGGGTTATTTGTGCGCTACAGTCGGTAATGCGGACAAGATGGTGGTATGGACTAGATTTGGGCGTATAGGTACGAATACGTTTTAAGAAACTTCTTAGGCGGCGATTTGTTGAGTAAAATTTTTCGACTCTCGTTACGGAAAATTTTCTAATTTCGTCATGATTCGAGCTTCGTCACAAAAGATTGTTCTGCCTCGGCAGCTGCGATTGGGATAAACTTTGTGTGGGGCTGCAGGTTATTATTTGTGATGTCTGTATTGGAATCCCCAGAAGGATGAAAGATGGAAATTTTTTTGCCACACCTCTTTTACCGCCCACAAATCAATAAAAGTGCTATATTTTGATCGTACTAGACTAAAATTTAGTAATTAAGTTTGTATAGTTACTGTAGACAACTGTACTAAAAATGGGTGCCCACACCCCCTTTTACCGCCCAGAAATCAGTAAAATGCTATATTTAAGCCAGTTTTGGTCGTATAAGACTAAAATTTGGCAACTTAGTTTGTATGGTTACTTTCGGGAACTGTATTAAAAGTGGGCGTGGCCGATCAAATTTTTTGATAAATCACTAAAATTGACTACTGCACCGATTGCGCTAAAATGTTGACAGTCGATTTGTTTCGAGTACGAGATAGTTTAGGAAAATTTTTTCACACCCCCTTTTACCGCCCATAAATAAATAAAAATGCTATATTTTGGACAGTTTTGATCGTATTAGACTTAAAGCTGGTAATTTAGTTCATATGTTTACTTTTGGACACTACAAAAAATGAACGTGGTCACCTTAAAGTTACGCCCAATTTTCAAAGGATAAGAGCGGAGTGAAGCAAAGTGCGCCAGGTAAAACCTGAACTCAGCTGAAATTTTGGCAATCGATTTGTATCGAACACGAAATGGTTTAAAGCTTAGTATGCTGTCGGAACGTAAATTTTTTTGGCATATAACTCTACACGCGAAATTTTGGTTAAGAGTCAAAATTTTTGTGTGGAGAAAAAGCACATGCTTTTCTGGTTGACAGATTCATATTTTTATTGGTGCAATTTTATCTATACTATTATATAAAAGGAGACTCACGAATTTGATCCAGAATAAGCTCGGTAACCGCTGAACCGATTTTGATAATTCTTTTTTTATTCGATTCCTATGATAATATAGATTGTTATAGGCCGCATTCTAGCCGAAAAAGTGCTCAAGTAGCGAAGTAGCATAAAATATTTTCGCTTTATAAATTGTGACATCTCAAGGAACATGTTCTGTGAGAGCATACCATTCAGCCCGAAAGTTGTGGAACAGTTCTTGAGCACTTTTTCGGCTAGAATGCGGCCATAGCTTACCAAGTTTTTCGAAAAATGTATTCTTTAATTATTGCAAAATCACGCATTTTATTCGATGCCTACATTCAACCAGCAGCACAATATAACAGCAAACAAAGCTTTTCTCTCTTTGTCGAGAGAGCTTCTCTCAATATAACACGACAGCCATGCTGCGTAGTCATGGTAGAAGGATAGAGGTATATGCAGCGCCGACTGTGCTCTCTTTCCATACTGCCATGTCTGTCAAATTTAGCTGTGTGGCGAATGGAAACAAAAGAAAATAAAGAAAAACTTTTGCTTCGTTTTGACAATTCCGGCAGTATGCTCTCATCTGGTGCATATACCTGTATTCTTCTACCATGTGCGTAGTTAAGCTGAATTCACTGATAACCTTCAGCATGTTTTTGTGTGATTTAAAATAATGTTAATCAAGTTGAGAGCGTGTAGAAATTTTTCTCTCTCAGCTAAAGCTTCAAATGAAAAAAATTTTCAAACATGCTGAAGGTGATTAGTTAATCCAGCTTTACTTTTAAGGAGATTCTTGCTTTCATACAGTGTTAATTAATTCTCTTTGTTAATGTCTTGAGGGGAGTTGCCAGAATTAAGATATCAGCATTAATTATGTTTTGCAGCCTTGCCAGCCAGCTTTTCCCCACTTGAGATTGTGTTATACGAATATATAAAAGCGTTGTGGCACTGCATGGATGTTTGACAATCACGCAAGAACTATTGAACAGATTAACACAATATAGGAATCAAACTATTTGTTACTCCAACTTTATCGTAATATGCTATGTTAGATTTGCCACGTCTACTTTTCATGCCCACTTTTTGCAAAAAATTCTGTATTTCAGACGATTTTGGTCGTATGAGACTAGAAATTGGTAATCTATGTTGTATGGTTACTTTCGCTAACTTTACTAAACATGGGCATGACCCACTTAAGTTAAGTCCACTTTTCGGGGGATAAGCTTGGAGTAAAGCAAAGCGCACTAGGCTTAAGCTCAATTGAGCTGAAATTCTGGCATTCTATTGTTTCGAGTATGAGATGGTTTAAGTGAAAAAATGTTGCCACACCCCCATTTCCGCCCTAAAATGTTATACTTCGAACGGTTTTGGTTGTATTAGACTAAAATTTGTTAATTAAGTTCATACGGCTACTTTCGGCAACTGTACTAAAAATGGCGAATACATAAATTTTTTTTTCGATAAGCATGAAAATTCTTATATAGCAGTAAGATGGTCTGCGGCAGGACAACGTCTGCCGGGCAATACTATACATCAATAGGAATGCTGTACATATCAGAAAATTCTGATCGTCATGCATTGATGTTTCAAACGGAAACGTCTAGCATGTGTTTTGTTCGAAGGTCAATTTACACTTTTACAAATTCACAAAACGATCATAAAAAATTCATTGAATTGGGTCGGGACTAGAGGTGGGTAATAGCACAATTTTTTGTGTGTTGAGTCACCAGCTCATGTGCACCCTTGTGTGTCAGCATACTGTGCTAGCACAATTGTGCCACAATCGAACTAAGCACTAATAAAAGTGTCGATAACAAATAGAGTGCTAACACCCTTTTCTATTGATTTGTTTACAATAATCACAAATTGCATATTGTCAATTATATATAAAAAATATATATATATTTGAAAATGTTTTTCACACGAATTAGTTTTTAAGCTGTAACACATTGCAAAAAAAATAACAAAATTTTAAGCAAATTAGTTTTCATCAAAAATCATAGGGGGGGGGGGGGTTGATAGGTGGCCCATGATTTTTAATGATAGAAACAGTTTGTGTCAAAATATAACAATTTTTTTAGGTAAATTATGTTATATGAAAGAATAAGGAAAATGAAAATTAAAAAATAATTAAAATTAAAAAAAACATGTACAACAAAGCAACTCTTGGCCTATTGTTTAGTACAAGTTGGATATTTTAGAGGTTTTTTGAAAGCAATATAAAACATTGCATTGGTGAGGTAACGGTAAAGCTTTTCTCATTTCCCCAATTTACTTAATTGAACTTTCAAACAAAGAAAATTGGATGAAAACCGATTTGTAAATTGCGGAATTGTTTGCTTGCTAAGTCAAAGCATGAAATGTCGATCGTTTTTTTCTCATTCTGAGGCTTATGAGTTATACTGAGAAAATCTATAATTTTATAATAACAGGTTTTTTTTTAAACATACCTAATATCCGTCCAAAATATTTCCGAAAAGAAAAGAAAATAACCGTTAATTTTATTAATCAACGACTTGATTCCATACAAAAATGCATTGTTATGCATTGAGAAAGTCTATAATTTTTGAGATATCGCCAAAAGTTTGATGTCATTATATCGGTTTTTTTTTTACATTTAAGAAAAATTGTTGTTTCGCCGAAGCCCAATAACAACAATTAATAACTAAAGAAGGTAGATTAACTACAACAATTTAAGAAGAATATATTTATTTTCAGAATATATGCAAAAAATTACATTTTTGATTATAAATTTTAAAATTTTTTTACCCAATTTTTTTATAACGCTGTTATGCAGGACTTTTTCAAAAGTAAAAAAAAAGAAAGCCAGGTAAATTTATGTCATCATAACAATTACCGTCAAAATAAGTAATTCAAATTAAATAAAGTAATTTCTTAATATATATACCATTTTTTCATAATTAAACTAAACGAACACAATAATTTTTGTATTTTGAATTTGTTTTAATACAACTAAATACTATCATTTTAAGATTTAAAATATTTACATGGTATTTAATATTTTTATCGCAGGCGAAGCAGCGGGTATTTGCTAGTATCCTATAAAAGGCAAGACTACACATTAATAAACTATATAAATGCAACAAGTAATTTGTTAAATAATAAACTCAACACAAACTGTTTATTTTTTATTGTTGAATGGCAAATCTCCGCGCCAATTAAATGTACGGGCATTTAATCGACAGCGTAATTTTGATATTTCAACTGTCCACTCACGAATGGAAGTTTGGCAACATAGCAATAATTTTCGCTTCTACAGCGTACTAGCTGGCGAAAAAAATTTTGCTGCCTGTTCGTTGTCAAAAATCCCAATGTATTTCTAATGTATTTGCGTTCCCACAGCATACTAAGCTTAAGGAAAAAAGTATTGCCGCACCTCTTTTAAAACCCGCAAATTCCTAAAAATGCTTTACTTCGGACGGTTTTGGTCGTATTAGATTAAAATTTAGTAATTTATTCTCTATTTTTTGTGTGTTGTATTTGAAGCCCCAGAAGGGTTCAGTTCAGAAGTTTCACTTCTGTGCTGTTTACACGCTATACTGTGATTTTTTAGAATTAGAAAGTTGTGATGTGATGGGTTCAATGAACGAAACTAGATATTCGACACAACATTTGTTGAAATGCAAATAAAACCTGACATGTAGAAACACATATTCAGCAAATTTTTACAGGTTACCGCAAAACTCACACAAGATAAGCAGGACTGGCAAAAGGAAATAAAATGTTTGCTTTTGTCATTCAAAAACATGAGAATTTTAAATTTCTCTGAAGCAAATGAATGGCTGAGCCCAAAAACACTAAAACACATCGCAATGATTCCAAATATCGGACTCATAGTGGCCAATATTTTATTTCAAATAACCTAAAAATGGTGTAGCTAATTTTATACACACAAAGTCTACGTTTCAGAAAAGTTTTTTCTATTTAAGAGTTATCGATGGTTCTTCAACCCAAATTGACATTGTTTTATTGACTGTAGTTGTTATGGTTCCAACCGTATTTGCTGTAGAGTGCTTTGCTTGGATTAAGTTGGCTAAAATGTACATTTGTATAACTTCTAAGACACAAAGTAGCATACACACACACAAACACGCGCAAACATAAACAAACATTCACATGCACGCAAAACAATGATATTATCAAACAGGAAACAGATTTGAAGTTGATGGTGCAATGGTAATAGTTTCTGTTGCTATTTTCTTATGTTATTTTTGTTTGTTTTCGAAGCGAAACTTTATCGTTCACAAAGTTTGAACTTAAGTACAGAGCAAGAATCATAAGAGAAACAAAAAGAAATAACAAAAAAAGCATGTGAAAGTCTTAAACATGTCCACAAACAAAAAAAAAAAAAACCTAAACTACTAAACAACATTCACATCAAAATGTTCATCATTCGCGTGCCATCTGAGCACAACTAGTACATAAAAGTAGCATTCAAACGAATTCAATTCAATTTCGTTTCCTAATCAACCAAAACAAAAATCATGTCAAATCACTGAATGAAGCGAAACGCATTTCCGTTTCCGGTTAAATAACATTGCCGTAAGTACGAATAGAGTTTGTGCGCAAACTTTGTGGCATGTGAGGCCAATCCTTTGCTGCTCAAATAAAAGTGCTTAAAAAAGTACTTCATCTAAATGTTTTGACTAAGTAGGAAAAACGAAATGTTGCCATTTAATTGTCATTTCAGTTTAATAATCATACACAGTTGAGCCCATAATTGTTTTCTAGTTATAATTTTTTTCATTTAGGTTTTGAGCTGATCGTAAATCAGGTGACTTGGTAAGAAAGCATAAAAATGAAAGCACGGTTGTAATTTTCCGAACAGAATTTTTTTTTCAAACGTTATGAAAAAGGCAGATAAACTAAAGCGACTTCTGTTACTTTTATTATGATTTGAGAATTAGGATTTTCATAAAACTTTTAGAAAATTGTCTTTATGCATTTGAAGGGTCGTGGTCAATACTATTTTTGGTTGAATGGGTACGTAAATAAACAGAATTGTCGTATTTGGAGTGAGGAGAATCCACAAGCTTTTGTCGAAACACCATTACATCCACAGAAAATTACTGTTTAGTGCGCTTTATGGGCTGGCGGAGTCATTGGCCCATATGTCTTCAAAAACTATGATAGTCAGAATGTTACAGTCAATGGTGAACGGTATAGGAACATGATTCGAAGTTTTTTCGTACCTCAATTAGCTGGCATTTATCTTACTGATATGTGCTTCCAACAGAACGGAGCCGCATGCCATACAGCGGGCGCTACAATTGATTTACTCAAGGAAACTTTTGACGAAAAAATAATTTCAAGAAATGGCCCAATTAATTGGCCTACAAGATCGTGTGATTTAACCCCATTGGATTAGTTTCTTTGGGTTATGTAAAGTCACTTGTCTACGTCGATAAACCACAAGCAATTGAACACCTGGAAATCAACATTCGAAGAGTTATCGGAGAGATACGGCCGCAAATGCTGCGAAAAGTTTGTGAAAATTGGTGTTCTAGATTGCGCCTTTACGCGCCAGCCGTGGCAGCCACATGGCCGAAATCATATTTGAACATTAAAGTCATAAAATTTTCTATCCAATAAAGCCCGATTCATTGATATTAAAAATACATTACTATGTTTTATTATGATTTAAACTTATATTATTCTATAAAAAACACCCTTTATGTAATAATATAATCTAGCTTGCACAAAATATGTATACCACATTTGAGCGAAATCCGCCAAGCTGCTTAGATTTGTATGAAAGCCAAACGAACAAACAGAAAATTATTTTTATTACTATAAAAGTAATAAATAAATGCGCCTATCAAGCACTTGTGCACTAAAAAAGATTCAGTTTCAACAAAAAAAATAAAGTGTATTTTATCAGAAAAAAACAACATACAAATTAGGGACGATAATAAACTGATTAGTGCTGATAAAGTGCTTTTGGCATGAAAAATTAATAAAAATAACCAAGAATCTTATGATGTTAAAGCAAATGTGCCCTTAAGTGGGAGGTAGCTAAAAATTACATTTTACAACTAGCATGATTCCAAAATATTTTGGAGAAAAATGCACAGGTTTTTCTGCAGACGCGTTAATAGGCGATTAATGTTAAAACTCTGAAATAATGTCGTAAAAAATGGATAATTTTCAAGAGTCATTACAGACAAATTATGAAAAATATTGCACTCTGTTTCTTTCTATCTTCTAAAAGCTTTATTGGAAAACCATTCTGCATACTCGAAAAAAATTTTGAGCTAATATTTTTACAATCAATTCTTTATGCTAGTTGATATGAAGAGAAAGAGGAAAATATAATTTTTAGCAGAATATAACTATATCAGCACATCGCAGCACTTCTATTTAATATATGGAATAGTTTTTATTGGACTTTAATTAAAACGTTTCAAATAACAAAAGTGAGCACATTGTTGCTCTTTTGTCAATATGTAGTGAAAACTAAATGCGTTACGAGTATTATTTCAGTCGGAAGACCTAGTATATTAACAATTTTATTTGTTAAAATAAAATAATTGGGCGTTTGCTCATAATGCATAATCGCCAAGAAAAGTGATGAGCAATCACCCAAAACTGCGAACGTCCGCCCAAATTGTGAAATGAATAATCGCTCAAAAAATTTGGGCGTTTGTTTTTAATGTATAGTCACTCAAAAATCAAAATTCACAATCGCCCAACAATTTTAGCCTTTTTTTTGGGCGATTGTTCATTTCCGTACTTTTGTTCGATTATTCGCACAGCCACTAATAAGTCTTATACGGATCACAGTGGACCGTCCCATACAAGTTTGACGGAAGAAATTATTTTATGATTTTAAACGATAGGGGATGCAAAAACAAGAAAAAAATGTATGGGAAGTCGGGTTCTATTTTGACCCTCTGGGGAGTTATGGGCAAATTTTTTTTATTTACGGAGGTTGTTTCACTAAAAATGATATTGCAACAAAAGTTTTTTAAGTGAAGCTTTGTACAAACACGTTTTAAAAACATAACTTCATGGCCTTTGCAACGATATGCAACACTAGTAGAGATTTATGTCACAAATAGAAGTGTTTGGGTGTCAAACCAGCAAATTTTGGAAAAAATACACTATTTCGAAGTTAAAACTGAATTTAAAAGAAAAATATTTCGTCAACCTTTAATTTTTATTAAAAATTATGATTCCTCGTGAAATTGCCTTTAAAAAATATCTTACTTCTGTTTACTTTACTGCTGTTTTTTTTTTATTAATTAACATAAGCAATTTCAACATAACAATTAACGAGAACAAAAAATTCATCACTTAAAAATCAAACAAAAAATTATGGTACAAAATAAATTTCTTTTTAAATAATTTTTGTATGGACGATGAAATATTATCAAAATAACCTTGAAAACATGTACGAATCAAATCATAATTTGTCTCTATTACTGTATAAAAAGTAATTATAGGTCTACACTCACGATACTTTCGAAACGGTGCCTTTTTTCTTTTGAAGCAATAACAAATAAAAACTCAGTTCATAAAATACTTCAATTCAAATTCAAGAGAGATTTATTTTGAAACACAAACATACAGAAATAATCACAATATTACGCACTATCTGAATCAGAATCGAAAGAATCATTTTCCTCTGTTGAATTTGGATGTACGATAAGAAATTTAAGCATATCAGAAGACATAGGTTTATGCTTTGTTGTAGGTATTTTCCGGTAAGAGTTTATTTAGGGATCAGAAGATATTAATTACATATTAAAAAGATCCCTGTTATTGCCCACTCTGGATGATTTTCTTGTATTGCACAAGCGAAAACGTCTGCAGTCTTTGTTGCGTGTTTCCTCTGATAATTTGCCGATAGGTACATTATAGGCATTTTTTGATTACTTCTGAAGTGTGACAGAGAATTTTATGTACGCTGACTGGCAAATTATACCAGCCATACAAATTTAAATATTTTTTCAAATTTTTTCCACAAAAAATTTTTCAAACAACGGTAATCTTATTTCCTTCCCCGACGATAGACAGCTAAGAACGATGTTGAAGTTCCTAATTATTCCTTCATCAATGCCAGTAATACTTGCCGATTTCTCAGGATCATTAAAAAATCTTCAAGCTGTGTTTCCGTCATGAGTAGTTCCGTACCAGGGCTTGCAGATCTCTATCAATAGCCCCATCTCTTGTTAAAAGCGCGATTGAATGATTTTTTTTTTCTTTTCCATTACCAATTTATCAGCTGGGTGTCTAATAACCCAGTTTCTAATATCTAAGCGATATGGTATGTGTAGAAGACACATTAACACAATAGCAGAGGACATATTTACCTGCTTTTGCTATTATTGTGCTTACTTTATCTCTTAGTACTTATTAGTTAAATAGTAATTTTATTAAAATGATTCGTTCCAAGTAATTATTGTCATAGATTTATAAATAATTGAACAGTAATTTTGATGAAAGGGCGTAGCAGGGGATGGGGGGAAGGAGAGGTGGTTGAAAAAAACTGATATATTCATTCAAACTTATTTGCATTAAAAAAAAAATACTGAAGAGTAGTGTGGTAGCTCTATTAATACATATCAAAATACATAGAACTACATTATCTAAGGGGTTTGAGCCGAAAATCCCTTGAAATTAAAGGTTGCCAAAAGTTGCCAAACCTAAAAATGTTCAAAATATTAAGTAAATACAACATACTTTAAGAATTTGACAAAAGTAAACACAAGATCATACAAGGACGGACCACATTCCACCTGGAATATGGCAAAAATTACCGTTTTTGGTAACTCAAGCGTACCCTAAAAAAAACATATAAATAATAGATAAAATCACTTTTAATACATTAGCGTTTCCAAAAAGTGGTTTATCGTTTCTGTGAAATTTTTCGTTTAGGAGTTATGTTATTAAAAAAAAATAGAAAATCGTGATGTAGGGAAGCGAAATGGCAAATTTTCCCATACTAATTTTTGTAACTTTGGTATCATACGGTCAATCTATTTGAAATTACATGGAAGGAAGATATGCTACTCAATCCCAAATTTAATTTCATTCCGTTTACTCAAACTCGAGTTACAGATTTATTTCCCTCAAAACAGGCCAAAGAGTCCACTGTGCGGCTGTGCGAATAATCGCCCAAGTTACAATCGCCCAAGCCCAAAATAAACAATCACCCAAAATTGCAAACGTTCGCCTAAGTCGTTAAATAAATAATCGTCCAAAAACCAAAAAATGCGATGAACAATCGCCCAATATTTTTTGTATTTCATTATAACAAATCGCCCAAAAAACAAAACGCACAATCGCCCAAACTCAAAATGAACAGTTTTAGCAGTATAGCCAAAAATTTTAGCCGCATTTTTGGGCGATTGTTAATTTTCATACTTTTGGGCGATTGTAACTTGGGCCATTATTCGCACAGCCTACTTTAAGGTATTGCTTTACAATATACAAGCCAAGTATGCTACACGACTTGCGCACGTTTTATCCAAAAAGTATGCTTTTAAATTAAGTATCACTCTTTCAATCAAAAATATTTTGTTGCAAAATGCAAGACGTTCACTCTTTTTTTTTAATGAAAACGAAATGATCAGCACTTTTTTACGTTTTTTTTATTTTTTTTTTATAAAAACCAAACAAATAATAATTTTGAATAATATAAACCACCGAATTCAGCCGTTTGAATGCCTTGCCTCATAAAAATTTAAAATTTTAAAATTCACGTGCACTGAAATATTTCTTAACATATATTTAAGAGTTTTGCGAGTGTGGTTTTTATATAGGCTCAATAACAAAATATATAAATAATAAAATATATTACGTTTTAAATATTTGTCTTCTATGGGAGGTAGGCGTGGTTGAGGGAGGATTTAAAATTTTTTTTGTATGTGATTTCGTACAGTTAATTTCAATTTATACATATGGCAGATGGTATTGGTCTACGACGAATCTCTCTATTTATTGATACTTTTTGTATGGGGCTCAGCCAATGTACGCGAGGTGCTTCGCTTCAGAACTGTTACTAGTCTAGTTCCTGAGTGACTTCTATGCCTATTAAGGAACTTGGTAAACGATTATCACCACTCATAAGCAAAACACAGGAAGAAATAAAATTACGTATAGAAGTATTGCTTCTCGTGTGCTGACTGTTGTTGGTGTGCTCTTTGGTGATAAAAAAAATGCGGTAAACATAGTAAATCTATCAATAGTTTTGGGAAAAAATACTCGCATGGAAATTGGGCGAAGTGCTCTATAGGTTCGGTGCACAGATCGCAAATTTTGGAAACATTTTTCCTTCATGTTAATTGAAATCTGTCCATGGAAAATTGTGAAAGTATATCGAATATTTTCTATTGAATTTGCCAGTTAAACTGGTTTGACAAATATCTCTGTCGGATATTCTATACCCCTAAAGAAACATCCTTTTACTATATGCTACTAAACATCAAAATCAGGAAAACAAGTTAAGTAATTTCACTACAAATCCAGACATATTTCGCTTTATCAAAATCTTATTGTACACTATGCCTGCAACTCTTTTAAGTCGAAAATACTATTCCCCATTGAATCTTTCATTTTTTTATATCTCTCATTTTGTAGTAATTTGTACAAACTTTTATCACACACACACACGTCAGATGTCAGACATTAGATACAACATTTAGGAGTGGAAGAAAATAAATGAAGAATGTGTAGTTGTATGCGAAAGGGCCACACCTCTCTATCTATACAGATGTGCACAAATGAAGAGTGTCGAGATACAATACGACAGAATATGTGAAAAATTCATTTTCAAATACCAATCAAAGTTGATTGATTACGTGATGATGAAAAGTTTGCCAATCAGTGGAGTAAAAAGACAGCAATAAAAGGGTGCAAATTGTGGGGAAAAGAAAGCAAAAAAGAAATCAGTGTAAAGAAGAATGCAAGCTGTAAAAAAGAAATGTGTAAGAAAAAGTAATGACAGAAAAGGTCAAACAATACTGGGCAAATGCGTATGCTAAAAATACAAAAGAAACACTATCAGCCTCAATAAAACAAGCTTAAAAAATGACTTTCTACAGTGGTCTGAAGGATGAACATACATACATAACTTATATGTATGTAAGAGGCAAAATGTCAGTATGAAAACAATACTTTATTACGGCAACGTGTGTATATTTCTGTAAAATTGAATGCAGCAACAATATTTTTACCAGCTTCAACAAGTTGTGGTTGTTCAGTGTTTTCTTCTAACATTTGAATAACATTTTTCATGTATAAAATACGATTCGTCTTCCTTTTAATAGAGGATTAAATCAATTTGTACAGAATTCAGCTCAGACTATTCATAATTTCCTTTTTATATAGTATGTACATAAATAACATATATGAAAATAAATAACAAATTTTCGTTAAGGGCCATTTTGTTCACAAAGGGCATAAATATGATTTAATTCGGGGATAACTATCTCTAGGTTAATTTTATACCAAGCGTATAAATCGGGAGATAAAAAAGTGGTTTTGTTCACATTTTATCCCGGCTTTATGCTTAGAGCATAAATTCGCTCTCAGTTTATATCGATTTCCATTGGAATGTTAGAATGCTCATTAATTAAAAAATGTGTGGGGATTTTTGGTTTATTTTTGCGAATTTGGGGGTTGGTGTGAACACTAGGTAAAAATGGAACGCTGATTTTGCATCTGATGTCAGAATTTCAAAATTGTAAAATTTTTCTACACAGGGCTGCCAACCAAACATTTTTTTAAGAATTTTAAACATGAAAAAACAGTATAGGGGGTTACTTTTTTCGAATCTGGTGTCAGAATTTTAAAATTGAAGATGGCGGATAGAGTTACCACCTATTTTCTTGTTTATTTATTCGAATTCAACTCTGGGAGAAACACTAGGCAAAATTGGGTCGCTGATTCCGAATCCGTTTTCAGAATTTAAAAAGTCGAAAATTTTTCTACACATAGGGTTGCCACCTAAAAATGTTTTATTTTAAGAATTTTAAACATGAGGAAAGAGTACTGGGAGTCGCTGATTTCGAATCTGAAGTCAGAATTTTAAAATTCAAGATGGTGGATAGGGCTGCCACCTTAATTTTTTGTATATTTATGAATTCGTGACTGGCAAAAAAATGGTACACCAAAAATGGGTCGCTGAATACGAATCCATGGTCAGAATTTCAAAATTATAAAGTTTTGAAATAATAGGGTTGCCACCTAATAATATGAATTTTTAAGGATTTTAAACATTATTTAACAGTGTTAGGGAGTCACTGATTTTGAATCTGAAGTCAGAATTTTAAAATTCAAAATTTAGGATAGGGTTGCCACCTTAATTTTTTGTATTTTTATGAATTCGGGGCTGGCAAAAAAAATTATACACCAAGAATGGGTCGCTGAATCCGAATCCGTGGTCAGAATTTCAAAATTATAAAATTTTTATATAATAGGGTTGCTTTTACTTTTGAAAATACATATCATTAGGCAGCCCTATTATTATAAAATTTTATCATTTTGAAATTCTGACCACGGATTCGGATTCAGCGACCCATTTTTACCTATTTTTCGCACCAGCCCCGAATTCATAAAAATAAAAAAATTAAGGTGGCAACCCTATTCACCATCTTGAATTTTAAAATTCTGACTTCAGATTCGAAATCAGTGACTCCCTAACACTGTTAAATTATGTTTAAAATTCTAAAAAATACATATTATGAGGTGGCAACCCTATTATTTCATAACTTTATCATTTTGAAATTCAGGCCACGGATTCGGATTCAGCGACCCATTTTTGGTATACTATTTTTTTGGCAGCCCCGAATTCGTAACATTTTAAAAAATTAAGGTGGCAACCCTATCCACCATCTTGAATTTAAAAATTTTGAGTTCAGATTCGAAATAAGTAGCCCCCATGATATAAGGATAGGGGTAGCTGCAGCGCTGACTGTGCTCTCTTTCCATACTGCCATGTCTGTCAAATTCAGCTGTGTGGAGAAGGGAACAAAAGAAAAGAAATAAAAAGTTTTGCTTCGTTTTGACATTTTCGGCAGTATGCTCTCATTTGGTGCATCTACCTGTATTCTTCTACCATGGTAGCCCCCCAATACTGTTCCCTCATGTTTAAAATTCTTAAAATAAAACATTTTTAGGTGGCAACCCTATGTGTAGAAAAATTTTCGAATTTTGAAATTTTGACAACGGATTCGGATTCACGCGACCCATTTTTACCCTTTAGTTCGCGCCAGCCCCGAATTCGTAAAAGTAAAAAATTAAGGTGGCAACCTTATCCAACATCTTGAATTTTAAAATTCTGACACCAGATTCGAAATCAGTAACCCCCAATACTGTTTCCCTATGTTTAAAAATCTGTATTTTCAATATTTTTACACCAAGTATATAAAAAATATTAAAATGAGAGTGATGAGAGCGAATTAAAAATCTAAACTCACCAATTTTCACGAGTTAAATATTTCTGGGGTTAAGCTATCTCGCCACCATTTTTTTCTCCAGCTTGAAGAGTTAAATGCCTAACTCTCTGTGAACAAATGAAAAACTGGAAAAATCATGGAATTAACTCGGGGATAAATTTATCTCTCTGTGAACAAAATGGCCCTAAGAGTATTTTGTGTAAGAAATTTTTGTACTATTTTTAAATTCATTGAGGTTTATTCAGCTTAAATATTGTATAAAGAATTTTTCAAGTGAAAACTCATTAGCACTTTAGAATAGGTTATAAATAAATTCGATTTAATAAAAACAACAGTAAAACTGATTCGCCAAAATACTATTTCCAAACCGGATTAACTGTTTCTATTTTTAAGGTAGTAGCCTAGTGTGACGACCGAAATGTTGACTTTTTTCATAAATTTTTTTTAAAAAAGAAAATAAAATGTGATCGTTTTGAAATTTTAACATGTTTTTATTGGTGTCGTAACCCATTAATGCTCACAACTAGAATCCGTTGAGTTTAGCTTTTGAAATTTTCAGCATAAATTTGTATAATTACACAGTACGACAAAATCAAATTTTTTTGAGTACACATGAAAAATGTTAACAGAATATGAAAAAGGCTTAAAATAAAGAAATACGTGTCTCAGCGTTTTGCTGTAGCACGTCAGAATTTTGAGAAAATCGATTTTTAAGCTTCGAAGGACCGTGGCGGTTCACTTGTAATGTAATACTATTATAAAAAGTTCTATAAAAACAGAATGGGTGAACCGATTTTAATGCTTGAGCCAGTTTTGAAAAGGGAATTAAATTCATTTTTTTTTATTAAATTCAATTTTTTTTTATTAAAAAAACAATTTTTTTCCTCTAGATGGCGATTTAATTTTCATCGCTGAATCAAGCGGTTCCCGGCTAGCGAACCACATTTTACTTTAGTTATTGGATTTCAAATTAACAACATTGTATTTTTAATGAATTTCGTACATTTTTGGTTATTTTTTAACTTTACATGAAAATTAAAGCGCCATCTAGTAGAGAAAAAAATTATTTTTTTTATAAAAAAAATTTAAATTTAATTCCCTTTTCAAAACTGGCTCAAGCATTAAAATCGGTTCACCCATTCTGTTTTTATAGAACTTTTTATAATAGTATTACATTACAAGTGAACCTCCACGGTCCTTCGAAGCTTAAAAATTGATTTTCTCAAAATTCTGACGTGCTACAGCAAAACGCCGAGACACGTTTTTTTTTTATTTTAAGCCTATTTTCATATTCTGTTAATATTTCTCAAGTGTACCAATCACTGTCGTACTGTGTTATTAGATAGAAAACTCTGAAGGTGAAAAAAAATACAAAGGATTTGGGTGTGGCGAAGCGTACGATCATAAACGCATAGAGGTCTGTAAAGCTTAGTATGCTGTAGAATCGAAAAGAAATCTTCTGTAAGACATGCATTGAGTTTTTGACAGTGAAAAGGTAGCGAAATTTTTTTTCGTTTGTTAGTACGCTGTTGAACCGAAAAAATTGTTCAATGCAGCAAAGTTCACAACCACGATTGGAGAGTTAAAATGTCAAAATTTCGCTGTCTTTTATATGTCCGTACATTTAATTGGCGTGGAAATTTGACATTCACCCATAATGTTCAACGAACACATTCAACAAACACGTTATGGTAAGTATGTGTTAGTGTTGAGTCTACACCAAAATTTCGCGTGTACAATTAAATGCCTAAAAATTTTCGCTCCTACAGCATACTAAGCTTAAGTAGAGAAATAAAAAAAGTTAAAAAAATTAGAAATATTGTAAATCAGAAAATTTTCATTTCGTACCGTAAGTGTTCAACTTTAACCTAATGCACTTTTTTGATTATATTTTTTTTCGTGATGTTTATAAAATAAAAAAAAGCTCATCTGAGCGGCATTTAAAATTTTTTTTTGTTGCCATACTGCACGAACTGGCGCGCAAAAGGAGACAAAAAGGATTTAAATGTCAAGTTCATAACTTTTTTGGAAAAAGCATACTTTCGGCTTCCTTACAAAAGCTTTGCAGTGGCTGCGGATTTCTGAGTAATTTTTGAAAAATGCTTTTATCGTGTATGATAAATCATACACGGTTAGAAATCTTGTACTAAAATTGAAACTTTTCTGTACTACATATAAGTCTACACCAACTTTGGTTTCAAATCTAGTATTTACAAAATACTAAAAAATGGTTTTAATACAGCTTTGGTTTCAAATTTAGTACAAGCTTGGATTCAAATATTTAAAAAAAAAAATAAACAAACAACGCGAGATTCGATAACACGACATTGAGTTTGTAAACTCACTACTCTAACCACAGAGCTATTGGCTTATACATAAAAAGCGCGATAAAAAAACATATGAACCAAAGAAGTAAAATATAAGGAAATGGTGTTGCTTACACATACACTGTACGTGAACTGTCGCACCATTCGTAAATTGTGCGAACGAGAAAGAGTGTGTTTTTTGACATTTTTGAGAACCCTGGCATCTGATTGGAAGACTACTCAGCAAAATAGTTGAAAATAATTCAATTTTAAGCATTTTTCACTGCTTAAAAAGCAACAAAATTAAAGAAAAAAACCATTAAAACAAATGCAATATGAGTTGTGCGGTTAAGAATTGTAAAAGTTCCAGAAAACTTAAAAACAATGCGCATTCGTTCCACAGGTAAATATGTCCATATGGTTTAAATTCTTTTAACAAAAGTGCTTTATTTAGTTTCTAACGATATTTTTTTAACTTATTTGTGTTAGAAATGTATATATTTCTTATTAAAAATGGTTTAAAAATGCAATTTAGACTCCGTCGATTTTCCGCCAGTTTGATCAAACCACATCTGTCAAAACACAAACACTGCTTCAGGGGCGCAGTCATTTTTCGCAGTTGAATACATGTTTGGGGCGCTCTTGTTTTCAGCATAGTGAATCAGATTTAGTACCTGTTTGTTAAATTTTTCTGATTTTTACACAACAACTAGGCAGAAACACCCAAAAAAATAAGGATTTTAAAAAATTAACCTAATTTAATTTGTAATTAAAGTTGAAGTTTAGAATTTATAGGCCTTCAAATATAAAAAAATTACCTAAAAATCTTGCAGTTTTTCTAGTTTTTCAACAAAACTAAGTTTTATGGGTATTAAAACAAAAGTAATGTGCGTATCTTTTCAACGATGTGTCAAATTTAGAATTCCATAAGAATTCATTAAGATATAATTTTTTATAATTAGAATTTGTCTGAAAGACTAGTGGTTTCTCTTTTACGAAAGCAATACATTAAAAAGAGAATTATTAAAAAGATAACTACATTCAGAACTGCTGTAGACAGAGAAGCCTGTGTGGTACTTACTGAGGTTTGTAAACCCTAAGCAGCATCCGAAGGCCTCCTTTTGATACCTTTATTTTTTTTTTATTAAATTTGGAAAAACCTCGCGATTTTAAGGGAGGGTTCTCCTGGATTTTTTTGGATTTGGCCGAAAAACAAGCAAAATTTGAGAATGGTTTGTGGGAAAATGAAAAGACATACGAACTTATGCTTTTGAACTTTGATTCGTGGTTTATTGACGAGTAAAAAAAAAAGATATTTGAAAAATGCAAAATGGCGGCTTGAAAATGGCGGATCTCGTCGACCTCTGCGCGCAAAACATCGACCTCCCGCGGACAGTGTGGGGCCTCAGGTAGTGAACTGAAATGAGAAATGTATAAAATTTATTAAAATTGATAACATTTCATATGCCTGGAACCTAACTTCAATTAAGTTTGGTAAAAAAAACCAATTTTATGGACTTTAAAAAAAAAATTGAAAATTTTTGCTTTTTTTTTACTTAGATCTCGTTTAAAAATTATAAATAAACAATTTTTTATGCCAATGTTAGGTTCCAGGTCCGAGAAAAACGCGTTTAAAGTTTTTAGAAAGTTGGTACGCGCGCGTGACATGGGTACGTTTGACACGCTCTAGCTCGAGAAATACGCGTCGTATTGAAATATCCCTTGGCACAAACATTCTACATATATGTAACTTTCATTTTATGTAAAAAAAATCGATTTTTTCAAAAAAATCCAGGAGAACCTTCCCTTAAGTAAAAAAAGGGTTGTATCTTAAATGCATGTATTTGTATGTTTGATATCTTGTTGAATAGATACTTGTATTATCTCTCTTTTGATACCCATAAAGATTAGTTTTGTTGGAAAACTTAAAAAATCAGCTAAATTTTTAGTCCACTTTTCCAAAGTTGGATGCCTATAACTTCTAAGCCAATTGCGAGCGATCAAAAATGTTTTAAATAATTAGAGTTGTTGCTATTCTTGGAATGTTTCTAAAATTTTAATGCATTAGAACAAACTTTAACAGTTTGGGCCTTCTTTTACGATACTACCAAATACGGCCCTTTGTGATTGTTTCTGGATTTGTGTGAACCAACACCAATATAGAAAATACCACACTTTTCTGCTATTACACCACTTCCTTATATTTTACTTCTTTGATATGAACCGAGTCGCCTAATATTGACTCACAGCATTGCCAGGCCAACTTTTTACGGGTCTTAATCCAAATTTAGTATTCTATGTACTAGAATTTAGTATTATTTGTTTTAAAAACAAAAAGTAATACAGAGTTGTACTTAAATTGAAACCAAAAAGCTAAAATTTAAGCCAAAAAGCTAAAATTTAAACTAAAAAGCTAAAATTGATGCTGTAATATTTCTTTTGGTTTCTAGTACAGAAAAGTTTTAAATATCAGTAAGTATTTGAAAAGTTTCAATTTGAAACCCCAAGGTTTAAAAACATGCAGTAATATTTTAGTGGGACTGAAATTCAGTCCAAGATTCAGTCCAAAGCAGACCTTAGAATTCTCACCAGTTTCTTCACAGGTCGTTGCTCACTCTGATACCATCTTAAAAAGATGGGTCTTTCTGCATGAGACGTCTGCAGACTATGCGAGGGAGAAGAAGAAACCTCCGAACACATTTTATGTGAATGTCCGGCAATCCTTTACACCTATATTCGTAACATTTTTGCACTGAGCTGAGAACATTGCTATCGATCTTCACATCGTTGCATTGCATCGCTTAGTTGCTTATCATTGCACGTTTTGTTTTTATTTATTTCGTACACGACTGGAACAGCGACTGCAAGCAGATGATATAGGAATTAAAATATGACTTTTACTTTTGATCGAAAAATAAAAGTAAAATTTTAACTGTTATTTTTGATCGAAAAAATAAAAATCTAACATTAACTTTTATATTTGATCAAAAAAATAAAAGTCAAATTTCAACTTTTATATATTTAATCAAAAAAATAAAATTAAAATTTTAACTTTTATTTTTGATCGAAAAAATTGGTCAAAAAATAACGGTTATTTATTGACATTTTAAAAAAAATCAGAAAAATTAAAATCAGTAAAGATTATTATTTCCTAGCTAACAAGCTATATTTAAACATCGAATAGACTTTCTTTTTCCATTTGACTTTTTGAAAAGAAATTTAGATAATAACTCCTATATTCGGTCCCTGGTTTTAAATGATGTTTCTTATGTTGTTTTGCTTTGCTATTCTATTTGTAAAGTGAAATTTCTTAGGCGACAATTCGATACTGAGTGTAAGGTTTTTAGAGTCTCGTCACGAGAAATTTTCGTCATGAAAAATATTTCGAGTCTCGTCACGTTTTTGTGTACATGAACAATGATATTTCCTATTTTGTGTGTTTTTTGTATGGGGATCACCAGAAGGGTGGCAGCTAGAGCATAGGAGTGTTCAGAAGATATGTTGAGGGAGAAAAATTAATAGGACCAGGGGTCTTATTCTCTAACTGTGAGTTTTAAAGTGCACACTTTTTCTGACTGAACTCATCGACTTAAAAGCAGTGAGTTTTTGTGACAGCTCGTGTGCACTTTAAAACTCACAGTTACAGAATAGGGCCCCAGGTCATTTATTTGAAAAGGGGTCATATATTTTTTTGATAACAACTATAATAGTTAGATTTTTTTTCTTTTTTTTTATGTTTTTTTTGTGTGGCACCACCAGAAAGCCGACAGAGAGAGTGTAGTTGTGTTCATAAAAAATGTTGATAGGGAAAAAGTAATAGGACCAGCTCATTTATTTGACCTCCCTAGGGGTCATAAATTTTTTTGATATGAATTATAACATAAATTTTTTTCTATATTTTTTGTTTTTTGTCCCCCTGAGTAGATTCCTACAATAGATCTCCCTGCAATATTTGCAATTAAATAAAGTAATAGCAAATCTCATATTTTAGTGATCAAAAACCATTAAATTTGATAATTAAATTTACCAATTGAAGCACCAACCAATGACAGTGTAAATTAGACTGGCCTTTTTCAGGAAATTTTCAAAAATGAATATTATGACTAGTTAAAAACGTGACATTAATACAAAATAAGCATGTATTAATATTAGTTCGATAGGAGTACGCCAAATGACCGCGAGCTAATAGTTTTGTTGTAAGTTGAAAAACACATGCAAATTTTTTTACTTTTTACATATTTCTCAATTTTTTGGGCATAAAATCTTATTTTATGCCTTAAATTGGTATGCACTTCGTTTGTTATTTAACTGTCCCTAAAAATGAGCTATAAAATTTATAAATTGAATTAAAATTATAAGAGTTGTGATATTTTTTTTTTGAAAAATTTCATTTTTTTCTTATTGTAGTAAAAAATCTTAAAAATTAAAATTTGTAAGAATTTGCAAAAAATTGCTATTAAAAAGTTTTTTGAAACAACATTTTACAGAAATCGTTACAGGTCGTTATGAAATTTTTTACTAGAAGTGTAACATTTTGTAAATTTCGAATTTGGGTATTTTTACTAAAAAAATCCAAAAAATGCAAAATTTAAAAATTCTTAAACATAGCTTAAAACTATTTTGAGCAAAAAATTACAAAAACCAAAGTTCGGATAAAAAAGTTATAGCTGTTGAAACTTGATTTTTTTTCAAAAAGGCTCGAAGTGCCTTTTTTCAAAGTGCTTTTTGAACACAAAAACTAATAAAAAATCGATAAAATTATGTTTCTCATTTAAAATGGCCTCAATAGTATAAAAAGTCATTTTCTGATTTTAGTTAGAAGAAATTTTGTAGTTACAGGGCTGCAACATATCAGACCCTGGTTTAAGGGTAAAAAATATTAAAAATACCCCAAAAACTAAACAATTTCATTTTCACCACTGGCACTTATGAATTCTTTTTTTTAACCATTAAATCAAGCACAATCGAAGATTGTCGAAGACATTTAAAAAAAATACTATAGAAACTTTTTTAGTTAACTGTGTTTTTTAAAAAAACTTTAATTTAATTAACTGTTTTTTGTGGTGAAAAATTGTGAAAAAGATAATTCACAAGTGGCAGTAAAGAAAATGAAATTGGTTAGTTTTTGGGTTATTTTTAGTATTTTTTACCTTAAAATCAGGGTCTGATATGTTGGCAGCCCTGGAACTCCAAAATTTCTTCTAACTAAAATCAGAAATTTTATTTCATATTACTGAAGCCATTTTAAATGAAAAACATAATTTCATCGATTTTGTATAATTTTTTTTGTTTTCGAAATGTCAAAAAAGACACTTTGAGCATTTTTGAAAAAAAATCAAGTTTCAACAGCTGTTGTCTGAAATATTTTAAGACTATGTTATAGCCAGCCGTTAAGTCAAATTTTAAAATTGTGCATTTTTGGTTTTTTTGAAATTTTTTTTCGAAATTTTAAAATGTTTCACTTCAAACTAGTAAAAAAATTTCATAACGACCAAGTTATTAAACGCAAGTACATAATTTTGTTGTATTTGTATTAAAAAATGTTTCAGACATTTCAAAAGCAATTTATTGCACTTTCTGCAAATTTGAGTTTTTAAGATTTTTTTTACTACAATAAGAAAAAAAATTAAATTTTTAAAAATTAAAATATCACAACATTAGTCATTTTTATCCGATTTTTATGCTTATAGCTCATTTTGAGGAACAATTAAATAATAAACTTTAATTAAAGTTCGAAACTTTAAAAATATTTTAAATTTCGGCTTGAAACCTGTAGGGTATATTTCTTAGATATTCTTATTGCAAAAAAGGAAAAAAAAAAAATTATTTTTGAAATCCATCATACTTTACTACTACTTTAATTGATCTCCGTTTGGCTTGTGCCACGACTGAAATAATATAACAATACATATAAATTTTCGTCATAACTCCCAAACCATACATCCTACTAGGACGATTTATGCACCAAAATGTTGGTAATTAAAATACCCAGATGACTGCATTCTTAGAAAAAAAATATATTTTTTTTTCAAGAATTTAGTTTTCTACGTAATTTTTTGTGATTTCCTACTTTTTTTCGTTTTTTCGCCATAATTCCTAAACCATATATCATAAAAGGACGATTTATGCACCAAAATGTTTGTTAAGGCACTTTTTACAAGACTGCATCCTTGGAAGAATTTAAAAATAGATTTCATGTTCATATCTTATGTCAAAAAATCTGGTTTTCTCGTCATAACTCCCAAACCATACATCCTACAAGGACGATTTATGCACCAAAATGTTTGTAAATAAAATACCCGGATGACTGTGTTCTTAGAAAATATATTTTTTTTCAAGAATCTTAGTTTTTTACGTCATTTTTGTGATTTTTTACTTTATTTTCGTTTTTTGGCTATAACTCCTAAGCCATACATCATAAAAGGACGATTTATGTACCAAAATGTGCGTTGAGACACTTTTTACAAGACGGCATCCTTGGAAGAAATTCAAAAAATTCTTAACGAACGTCTGCACTCGTTACACAGTGTCTCCACTTACAATATTTGATTACATGCGAACTGTCCAATTGAATTTTATGATATACTAGCTGAAACCCGGCGCGTTGCTGCCACTCTCCCTTGTCAAACGCCCATAAAATGTTATCAGTTAAACAGCATGTCTAAATTGAGGTCAAATACTGAAATCCGAGACTGTGCGACCTATATCCACAAAGCTATTCGATATAACAATTTTGGGTTGTATAGGAAGTGCCACGCCCTATTGATCACCCCTCATAGAACGTAATCAATTAAACTGCATGTGTACATGGAGGTGGAATACCGAATACCAAAACTGTTCGACATATAACTCCAAAAATATTCGATAACACAAATTTGTGTTGTATGGGAGGTGCCACTCCCCTTTCCCTACGCCCATAAAATTTTGCCAATGAAACTGCATGTGTAAATTGAGGTCGAATACTGAATTCCGAGGCTGAGTTACCTATAACTCCAAAGCTATTCGATATCGCAAATTTGGATTAAGTTGGTGGTGTCACACCTCCCCGACAAACTCTAAAAAAATTTATCAGTAAATCTGCTTGCGTAAATTTTGGTCAAATACTGAATTCCGACGCTGTGCGACCTTGAACTCCAAAGCTATTCGATATCACAAATCTTTGTTGTATGGGAGGTGCCACTCCCCCTTGATCAACGCTCATAAAATGTAATTAATAAAATTACATGTGTACAATGAGGTCCAATACTGAATTCAAAAACTGTGCGACCTATAATCCCAAAGATTATAGGTCGCTTGATATCTTTAATTTGGGTTAAATAGGAAGTTTCACGCCCCCTTTTCGTACGCCCATAAAATTTAATTAATGAAACTGCATGTATAAATTGAGGGCGAATACTGAATTCTGACGCTGTCAACCTATAACTTCAAAGCAATTCGATATCACCAATTTGGGTTGAATAAGAGGTGCCCCTCCTACTTGTCCAACTCCCATAAAATTGTATCACTGAAACGGTACGCTACACCTGCACAGCAAGTTTCACTATAAAAATGTGTAGAACTCCGGAATTGCCATTATTTCGAAAAAGTGGGAGTATATTTAATGCGACCACGCCCATTTTTTGTACAGTTACTGACAGTAACTATCTGAACAAAATTAATAAATCTTAGTTTTTACGATCGAAACCGTCTGATATATATCCTTTATTTGGTTTGTGGTCGATAGCGCAAATTTGGCTTGTATGGGAGGTACCACGCCCCCTCGTCCAAACGTTGCCAAACCTCACAGGAACACTCACTCTCCTCGGCAGACATTGTTCTGCCACAGACCACCTTACTGCCATATACGAAAATGTCAAGAAATGCAAAATATATTCACCATTTCCAGTATAGCTGCCGAAAGTAGCCATATGCACTAAATAACCAAATTTTAGTCTAATACGATCAAAATCGTGCGAAATGTAGCATTTTTGTTGTTTTGCAAGCGGTAAAAAGGGGTGCGGGAAAATATTTCCCTTGAACCATCTCGTAATCGAAACAAATCGACTGCCCAAATTTCAGCTCAATTTAGGTTAAGACTGGCGCACTTTACTTCACTGGACGCTAACTCCCTGAAAAGTGAGTTTAACTAAAGTGGGACAGGCCTATTTTTAGTGCACTTGCCGAGAGTAATTTTTGTCCAACACGATACAAACCGTTGAAATAAAACGTTTTCATTGGTTTGTGGGCAGTAAAAGGGGGGCGTGAAACCAATTTTTAGTACAGTTGCTGACAGTAACCGTACAAACTCAATTTTAATGATTTCTCAAAAAGTGGGTGTGGGTGTGGCTATATAGCGATGACGCCTTTTTTTAGTTCAGTTGCCGAAAGTAGCCATACAAACTTAGGTATCACATGTTAGTCTCATACGGCCAAAACTGCTTGAAATATAGCATTTTCACTGATTTGTGGGCGCAAAAAGGGGGCGTGGAAACCAATTTTTCGTACAGTTACTGTCAGTAACTACACAAACCAAAGTACTAAATTTAAGTCTTATATGACCAAAACCGTCTGAAATAAAGCATTTTCATTTCTTTGTGGGCGGTAAAAAGGGGCGTGGAAACCCATTTTAAGTACAGTTATCGACAGTAACCGTACATACTAAATTGCAAAATTTTAGCCTTATACGACCCAAACTGACTGAAATATAACAATTTTATTGATTTGGGGGTGGTAAAAGGGGAGGTGTGGCACATTTTCCCCCTCAACCATCTCGTACCTGAAACAAATCGGCTGCCAAAATTTCAGGTCAATCGGTTTAGTAGTTTTGGAGTCTATAGACATCACACAGCCAGACACACATCGTTTTGCTTTTTATATATATAGACATTGATTTGTGGGCGGTAAAAGTGGGCGTGAAAACATTTATATATAGTGACCGCCTCTTGGAGCACCTATACAGTAAGTTTCACTGTAAAAGTGTATAGAACTCTGGAATTGTCATGAGTTCGAAAAAGTGGGCGTATTTATTTTACGACCACGCCCATTTTTTGTACAGTTACCGACAGTAACCATCTGAACAAAATTACCAAATCTTAGTTTTTTACGATTGAAACCGCCTGATATATATCCTTTTTTTGGTTTGTGATCGATGGAGCAAATTTGGCTTGTATGGGAGGTACCACGCCCCCTTCTCCAATCGTTACCAAACCTCACAGGAACACTCTCAAGATGTAGCTTTATTTTCCCTGAAAGTTTCATAAAGATCGGTTCAGCGGTTTTGGAGTCTATACGTGATATAGCAATTTTAAAAAATTTCTAGTTTTTTAGGCCCATTTTCGAAACATTCGACCTCTTACCTTCTAAACAACTTGCAAGCGGGCTGAAATTTTCCATTGGACTTAGCATGTTTTAATATACATAATCTACGAAAATACTTCAATTTTGCGAATGGCCGTTTTTTTTCAATTAAACTAACTTATATACTAAATAGAAATTTCAAATTTTGGCTTCGTTAAGAAATGGCTTAAAAAGTGCAGAATAGTTTAAAAACATTTTTTTTTGACATTGGTCAAACCATTTTAGACACATACTTAGTCAAACATACTTCAAACAAGCTGTTCCATGGGAGCTTCAAGCGCTCGCTCCAAAAAAGGTAAGAAATATAAAAGCTATGGTCTAGAGAGACGTCTTAAGAGTTTTCTCTGTGGGCTAGCTCCTTGTTGCCTCAAGACTCAATTTTGTGCAGCAAAAACAATATACGCTTCTAACTCGCTAACGTATTTAGATAAAAAGAGAACTTCATCTTTGGTACACATATAAAAGAGGTGGGGATTTTTTTTTTAGTACAAACCTCAATTTTGATCTACAGGGTTGCCAATATTCGAAGCGCCCATCTGGCAACACTGTAACTTTCCGCAGTGATGCCAAATCGACTAATGATATACAGCGTTTGAAGCGTCATTCCAAGCAAATGTTTACAATGGAACAGTACACGCCACGCGAACGCTCTAAAATTGTTGAAATTTACATTCAACAAAACAAGTCAATAGTGGAAACTCAACGTGCTTTCAAAAAATGAGCGATGAAGCTCATTTTCAGTTGAACGGAACGGTAAATAAACAAAATTGCCGTATTTATGCCACTGAAAATCCACAAGAGATTCAAGAGGTACCTCTTCACGATGCAAAAGTCACTGTTTGGTGCGGCGTTTGTGCTAAAATGCTCATTGGGCCGTTCTTTTTCGGAGATGATAATGGCCACAGAGTTACTGTCAATCAGGAGCGTTATCGCGATATGATAAACAATTTTTTCATGCCAATCGTTCGTCGAAATCGTATCAGGCACTACTGGTTTCAACAAGACGGCGCGCCACCACACACAAGCCGCACTACAATCGATTTTTTGAAGCAATTGTTCCCTGGCCGTTTGATGTCAAAAAATGGTGATTTCGATTGGCCGCCAAGATCACCAGATTTAACGCCTCCAGACTTCTTTTTGTGGGGTTATTTGAAATCAAAGGTTTATGTCAACAAGCCAAAGACCCTAGAAGAGCTGAAAACCAACATCCGTCAAGAAATAACCGCCATTCCCATCGAAATAATGAAGAAAACCATGGAAAATGTTGCAAAACGGGCACAATATGTCGTAGAGGCCAATGGCGACCATTTACGAGATATCATATTCAAGAAATAATGTAAGCAAATCTACTTGAACTTGAAATGATGTTCATGACGAACAGACAAAAAATTGTGGTTTCTTTGATTTATTTAAAAATAAAATGGGCGCTTTGAATATTGGCAGCCCTGTAAGTGTGGGAAAGAACCTTATTGCCTTGACCCCAACTCTGACCTCTTCATACGTCATTATTTGGTATTTATTAGGATTTATTAATTACGTTTGCCTATAAAATCAATACAGAGACTACTACTTACATAACTATGCTTAATTGTTTATGCATTTTGTGGCAATGCGGTTGTTTTCTTTTTGAGAGTTACACAAAGTTACACACTCAATCAGGCACAACAATTAATTGCTGCCTGTTGTTTTTTTATTATTTGACTACCATACCAACCATATTTTTTTATGTTATTCTTCTGAATTTTTATATACCTATACGTATGCATGTGGGATTGTATGTGTAGTATACATGCCGTTGGGGTTTTTCACCAAGTGTTGCAACATTGCAGAAAGCATGTGTACAACAATAAAAAAAGTGCAGCATAAAAGAATATAAGAAACAAAAAAACGCTGTTAATTTTTTGGGTTAATTGAAAGGCCAATGATGTGCATACACAATCAATCAATGGCTCAATCAATGGAAGGAGGCGTATGAGTAATTAATTGCCAGTCATTCTTTTGTGCTCTTCCATTTATGTGTACTCCGTTTGAATGAACTCTGAGTGTGATTGCGAATTGGGAATACGAATTTCAAGTATAGCCGCTGGAATTCTAAACATATTTGTACAAAAAAAGTTAGATTTAGCGCTTTTAAAGCTTTGTAGTCAATTTCAATTTTAATTGAAAGGTAGCAAATGAAAATTTAGCTTGAATCCATCATCCCTACAGCTATAAAAGCTATGTAACTTTTTAGAAGCAGTTATTTGAAATGTTAAAATATAACAAAAAAGATGTAAAGTGTATCGTTTGATTGAAAATAATGCTTTATGAATTTAATGTTTTTTATTTACAATTCTTGTTATTGCGAATTGTGTTACGGAACAAATGAAATTGATGTTCAATTTATATTCAAGTGTCATCAAGGTCCTAATTGCAAATATTAATTTTAAAATACAGCATCTTAACATCTATTTTCGAAATTGTATTCAATAGGAATTTTTTTGTATAACAAAAAACTTGACGACACACGTTTAAACTCACAGTTTATTTGCCTGCAGCGCATCAATTTTTCCTTCTTTCGAACATCAAAATCCACTGATTATATTTAGCAATGTATCGTAATGACACGATAAGAATATCCTTTGTAATTCTATGATACAATGTTGTCTTAGTTAGGGTGTTTGTCTGTGTTTGTGCACTGTTATTTCCGTCAACATTGTCGACGCATGGAATTTATGTCGTTTGCTTGTCAAGCCCGCGCGCATAACGGCCAGAGTTGCAAGGATTAAGGAATAAGAGCTTTATTTTTCATATGTAATAGACAATGGAACCATGGAAACAACAGCTAAGAAACTAAACAAACGAGTATAACAACAACAATAGTACACATGATAATGTTAATAGTAATAATAATGATAATAATAAAAATAATAACAACACAGTAACAGGTCGCGTCTTAGCGGATGGAACAAAAATGGAATCCTGCCTGGATTTGCTACATTTTGTTTTAACAGTTTTGGTTTATTTTTCTAGTTTTCTCTTGCTTGAAGTCATTGTTTCTTATGTTTTTGTTGCTCCGTTTTCATTCAGTTTTTTAATATGCACCACACGCAGTTTCTTTTTTTAATTTCAACTTACTTATCATCAACTTTCTCTAATTTTCCTTTTTTAAAAATTTTTTATACTTACTGTTGCACAGTGGTACAACGTCCTACTATTCCCAAAAAAATTTATAAATCTGAAAATAAATGAATATTAATTGAGTTATTGAATTTTAAGCACTGGCACATCTGTAAGAACAACAATAAACAGTATTTTTGTAAACAAAATAAATTAAGCTTAGTTAACATATTTTTGCAATTTTGTAGAAATGTAAAATTCATAAATTTTAATAACTCGCTGAACTTTCAAAACAGAATCTAAGAAATTTTAAAATTTCTGATTGCAATATTTTATTAATCAAAGATATTTTTATTTTTATTTATAATTAAAAATTAACATTTTTATAAAATATATGTCTGCAAATTGAAGTTAGAGTAAAATTAAAAAATTTTAAATAAATAAGTTTTACACTTGTAATTTTAATATTTAGGTCCCTATTATGTAAAATAACTCAACTTAAGTTGACTAGATTCAACTAAATTTTTTTCATATAACGTATTACATTTATTTTAGTTGAACCATGTAGTTTGCCTTAATCTTTTAAGAATTTTCAAACAACATAGTTCAACTGGAATGTATGTAATAAATTATGAGAAAAAAAATTAGTTGAATCTAGTCAACTTAAGTTGAGTTGTAATACATAATAGGGGCCTTAATTGAAAATTTATATGAACGTTACGTCGCACAGTGGGCTAAAAGCCTATTTAAGAGCTAGTTAATTATATGAGTCAATATGAAAAGTTGAAGAGATCATCTCACAATAAAAATATGAGCATAAATTTTATACTATTTTGTATACATAGAAATCCAAACCAAAAATGTTTTAAAAGTTATACCATCAAATCTTATAAATTTTCCAGACCATTTTTTTCGTCAGTCCAATCGAAACCACTATATTTTTAAATTTCCCGATTTCGGTTTTTTCTTTCGAACCAGAATATATTTTGATTTACACAGGATATCCATATGAAATTTTTAAATTATATTTGTTTTATTATTTTTATAATATTGAGTGGTATAAAATTTATAAATTATTTGGAATAAAAAAGTTTATACCACACAAATGTTATAAAAAAGATAAGATTTACCTACAAATTTTTTACTGTGCTGTTATGTTATTATGTTATGTTATCAGAACTATTCTACGACTTAACCTCTTTGCTACATTGTATCTACATGGATACAAACTTTTTTATATCAGTGAAAGTTGCTATAAATCAAAAATTTAAGCAAATATGACGCTTTTTATGTTTTTTGTTTTATTATATTTTTTTTGTGGTATGTGGACACAAAAAAAGAGTGTGCTGCTCACCCAGGCGACAACGGGGGGAAAAATAGGAAAAAATTATTCAAAATGTAAAACTTTGCTACCTTCAAGAGGCAATAGTGTAGAATACTGTATTAAAATTGCAGTCAATTATGTTCATTGCAGTTTTTTCAAACACTCGGAACTATAAAAAAAAATGTTTCGAAAAAAACGCTTTTAAAGTTTTAACAACAAACATCGCGCAATATAAAGTGCTCTCGACTATGTGCTATAGCTTCGTTAACATTTTCAATTTTGATTTATAATTTTTACAGTATACTCTCAATGTATTTCACTTTCGAAATCCATTTAAAAAGTGTTCAAAAGTTAAGCACTAGACAACAGCCTTAAGCTACAAGAATTGCTAAATTAAGGCATCTTTTTTACTTTCTATGTAAAAAATTTTAACGGCTATTTTTAACATATTTTTTTGACCTGTTTATAATGCATCTTGAATCTTGAAAATTTAAATAAAATATTAAACTTTCCAACACAATTTTGTTCCATGGTTAAAAAATAAAAAAAATCAGCAAAAAATTTACGAAAACCACTTAGAAATACACGGCATTGACTTTTTATTGTGATACACAAAAGAGCAGAGATCTGATATTAACGGTATTTTATTGTGTTTGTACGGTTAAAAATTCAAATAAGAGCTGTCATCAGATACCTCAGTTCATGATAGGTTTTTGGGCAAAACAAGTTTTGTCGGTTTTGATCATTAATTCGCGCTAGCATTCTCATCTAGATTACAGTGCGTCCCTATACAGGTATATTATTCATAACTAACTCTTTCAATGGCTTGGCTAAACTAGGAACATCAACATTTTTTCAGGTAATTTTTCTATCATTTATGTCCTAAAAAGATGAAAAATATATACCTTTGATTTTTACCTGCGCTACTTACGTTTTGCAAGCTTGTACCAAGAAAGAACTGTTTTGCTCCTGTTTGGCACAAAATCTTTTTTTTTAACTCCTTGAAGGTTTTTCAACACTTCAGATCTTTGTTTTTTAAATCCTCTTAATATTCTTATCAGTAAAGCTATAAAAAGATAAAAAGAATAAATTTGATTTCTTTTTGTAAAATCGGCAAAAAAAAAAATTGTTTTTGCTTTTCTTTGGCACAAAATTGAAAATCCAACTGACTTCAATGCCAAATATCTCTATAAATTTATTTTTATCATGTTGGCTCATCTTTTTTCATAGAACCAAATGATTTGATTTAAAAAAAGTGTTGCAAAATATATATATAAATTACTTTCTGACGTGTCCAATATATTGGGTAAATCCACTGAAATGGTTAATACATAAATTTATTTTTTTAATTCTAATTATTTAAAGGTTATAAGACAACAATAAACCTTTTGTCCACAAATTGATATAAGTTAACACAAGATTCTGTCGAAATCGCTTAGAAGACAAAATCTGTGCTACATTCAAAAGTACGTGACTTTTGATACATTTGCCAGCTGCATGGTTTTTAGCGTGGGAGGATCCACTATGTAGAAAACCAGCAGCAACAACAACAATAACAATAGCCAAAATATGAAGCAAAGAGAGCACCAACGACAGCAACAATATCAACAGTAGTAACAACAACAGCAACAACTACATCAACTACATCATCATCTTCAATGTGCCCAGAATAGGTATAACTTAGGGTAACTTTCAATTAATAAGTTAGTTTTTAATGAATTTAAAGAATGTTTAATAAAGAAGTGGCACATAGTGCCTAAAATAAAAATTCGTTTTTAAACTTTAACTTATACAAGTGAAAAAAAAACCGGAAAGAATGCAACGACTTCCGATTGTTAATTTAAATAGTATCATGAAAATATAGATATCGAGCCATAATCGCCAAAAAAGTGTAAGTGCCAAGAAAGCAGAAATTCACTTTTAAATGACAAACGATAGTACAATAACAAAGCCATCCGAAACCAAAATTTCTTAAGTTACACACACTTATTATGCGATAATTTCTCGATACATAACGATTTATCGTTGCAAAGGTCTGTTCTTAATATTTAAAAAATGAATTTTATTTTGAAAAGTTTAACCAGTAATAAAAGGAATATAAAGTAATATTTACATCCATCTACTTTAAAATGCGTTTTTGACCTCAAACACAGATTTTGAGGGTAAATTTGAAAATCCAAGTATGAAGTTATCCGCACCTACGACGCCCACTAAGTCTCGTAGCAAGCCTACTCTCACTGTTACACTGTGTAATTAAAAACTAATATTAAAAACAAGAAAATGTTCCACCAGCTCGAATTCTACGACCAGAAAATGAATTTGGGTGGAACAGTAAGGCTTTGTTCCACTGTGCGAAGGATTCTGCAGCTTATTGTTGACGTTGTTGTGTTGTTTCAATTGTAGTGCTGTCAACAAAATGCAAATAGCTACAGGGTGTAGCCAGAAATAAAAAAGAACGTAGAAGTTCTCAAAATTTTAAAGATACAAGATCAAAAAGAAGAAATCAAAAAGAACTTTCGTGAAAAAGGTCTGTTTTTGATCAAAACAAAATTTAACCTTGTAAATTACAAAATTACAAACATCAAACTTTCGTCAACTCGAAGCGAGTTTCTTCATTCAAGGATATCACAAAGATGTTGCTAGATTATGTAAAAAACATGGTGATTTGGCTTAAAGGAAAACACCAGGAAAACTGAAAAAGTATATAATTCTTATCAATTCATCATAGTGCTTGGTCCGGATCCAAAACTGAAAAATACTCAAAACGGTTAATGATGCTCAAAGTGATTAATGAAACCAACGGATAGGTTTTTTATAAAAACTGCGTCGTATTCGCGTCAGTTATAGGACACTATCGGTGAAACTGTGTAGTTCAACATCCTTTTATCGATTCAGTTAGTAGAGCGCAGTGCCAAGAAAACTTTATTAATTGAGACTTGCTTATTTCGCTTTATAATAATGTTTTTTATATAACAAAAATTTCAAAATTTATAGCAATTTATTCAATGAGTATGTGTAGGAATTGCCATAGAAAAATATATTGAGAATTCACTAAAATATTAGATGTAAGATAGAAATCCATGAGATAAGCAGAGAAAGGGCATCTAATATGGATAACGCGCGTTTTATAGACTTACTCCTAAAGGTAAGTAAAAGCCGATTTTCAGAGAGTTCGCATATTTATGTGAAATTAATTTTTTCTGAAATAGAGGTTACACCGTACCACAATTATCGGAAAAAATATCCGCATACAAAGTAAATCTATATAAAACTAGATTAAAGGATAGTAAAACTGCGTCTTTTTCTCTCGAACGTCAGTATTTTTTTTTTTAAAGATTTTGAAGTTACAAAACTTATTTCTGTAAATAAATTTATTTAAATACTTTAAATCTTTCAAACATGACAATATGGGTAATCTCTTTTATAAAAAAAACACGAAGTGACAACATATCCAAATATGTAAATTATTTAGTTTATATGACTTATGTTCTATAATAATTTTTAATTTGCTTACAGTGAAAAAAATTGGTACCCATATTGTCATATTTCGAAGGTTTTTAATTAATAAAACTAATTTTCATAAAACTTAAAAGTATTTAAAAAAAAAACCTGACATGCTAGAGTAAAAGTGAGAACGCAGTTTTACTATTTTTTCCTCTTAAATCACGTATATATGGTTTACTTTGTGTGTGAAAAGTGCTGTCGTACAGTGTTATTTTTTGTGAAAGAGTAATTTTACTTTTGACTTTGGCCGCATTCTAGCCGAAAAAGTGCTCAAGAACTGTTCCACAACTTTCGGGCTGAATGGTATGCTCTCACAGAACATGTTCCTTGAGATGTCACAATTTATATAGCGAAAATATTTTATGCTACTTCGCTACTTGAGCACTTTTTCGGCTAGAATGCGGCCTTTGACTTTCTGACTTTAATTTGACTTTTAAAAAAAAGTCAGTTGCAATAAATCCCAGTAAAGAATTTTGATGCGCATTACTCGTATGCGCATTAAGAGCGATTTCGTCCCCTTGCGTATAGTGCTATTTGTAAAGCGCTATGTTTGGAGCTCTTTCCATAGTGATAAATTAGCACTAGCAAACAAATCTTAGAACGTAAAGTTAAAAAAATTATAAATAAATAAATTTTTGAAAAAATCAAAAAAAAAAAAGAACTAAAATTAGAGCACGTCACATCCCGTTCTTTTGCTTATCAACCATCGACCATAAGTCCAGCGAGCACATCACATATCGAGCATAACTACTGTGAGCTCTATCGCACTTGTCATTCCCATGAGCGCATTAAGTACCACCCTTAAGTCCTGCTTGCCCCTGCATAGTTCTTGCGGCATCCGTGCTTTCATGCGCGTAGTCAGCAAAAGTAAGTTTTAATTAAAGTTTTAAATGCAAAAAGTAAAATGGTGTTATATTTTTATAAAAGTAAAAGTACTGCATCGAAGTCCTACCAGATCGAGTCTATCCAGCGAGTCCTCCTTTTAATACGCGAAATTCATAAAAGTAAGTATTTAATAAACACACCAGTATGAAAAGTGTTGCATTTTCTTTTTAAAGACGAAGCACTCGTACACGTAAACTGGGATGGACGCCAAAAAAAGTTTGCAGTAAAATCTCTAAAATTTTTTACTTAAATCGTGTTTTGTAAGTATGAGTCTATTAACTTAAAAATACTTAAAAAAATTAATAAATGTTTTTGTCATAGTTGCGGTAAATGGACCAACAATGTCCCTAGAAATATTTGAAAAGGAGATGGAGGCAGGATTTCGCTCCTACAAAAATAAATTTAACAGGGATGTGAGCAAAAACAAGAAAAAGAACAACCTAGCAGCTGAAACTTTACAGTAAAACTGTGTTTTAAATAAGTGTACTTACTTTAATTATTTAAGTAATTACTAACTGAATTTTTGTTGTTTTTTATCACGTTGTGAATTTATAAATTAAGTTCTTATTGTTAAATAATCACCAAACATAAAAAAACAACATTAAATGCATAAATGCAAAAGAGTTAATAAATGTACTATTTATTTGTTTTTTAAGAGCTGGTTTTTGTGATAGCTACAGGGGGAAAAAAGCGCTCGGTTCTCGCTACATTTTAGTGTTAACTATAAGGAGAAAAAGCGCTCTGTTCTGGCTACATTTTAGTGTTAACTCCATGGGGAAAAAAGCACTCAGTTCTCACTACTTTTTTGTATTAACTACAAGGCATACAAAGCACTCAGTTCTCGCTACTATTCCGCATTAACTACAAGGCGAACAAAGCACTAGGTGTTCGCAACTATTTCGTATCAGCTACAAGGTGAACAAAGCGCTCGGTTCTCGATACGATTTTATATTTTGAACAGCGAGAGTGGAGCGCATACATCTGATGACATGCTAATGTTAAAAAATGCGCTATACGCAAGGAGAATGAAGCGCTCTATTATTTTTTTGAGCTCTTCAGTTGCGCTAGTGGAGCGCTTCGCTTCCTATTGGGATGTTATAACGTTATTATTATCATAGAAAACAAATAAATGTCAATAATTTTCGAAAACGTGTAGAATGTAATATGGAATATCATGAACTCATTCCAAATTTCTAAAAATTTTTATAAATTTTTTTATAAATACTATATAGCTAAAGCTTAAAAAATATCACCCAGAAGCAATTCAGGTGGTTATTTCTACATCTAAAAGGTCTAACTTATACTCCACTTTTTGATCATATTTTTTTTTTAATTTATTTTAAATTTAATAAATGGTATCCAACGTTGCCTGTCAACATAAAATTTTCTGTTTGTCAACATAACTGTCAAATTTTTAGCAAGCTGCGTCATTTATTTTGTCTTTCGCAGCCATTGGAAGCAAAGAACATAGTGAATTTTTATGAAAATGGGAAAAATGGAAATTTTATGTACTCATCAAGCATTATTTTTTGCGAAAAAAAATCAACACCGAAACCAAGGAAACGCTTGATAAATACTATAGGGACTCTGCACCATCAATTTCAATGGCTAACAAATGGTTAAATGAATTTAGTTTTGGTCGTAACAGCACAATTGTCGTTGAAAGTTCGGATAAAAGAGGTCGTCACGCCAGAAATCGTCGATAAAATCCATGAATGATATTGAACGATGGGAGAATGAAAGTGCATGAGGTGGCTGAGGATGTGTTAGCATCTCAACTAAGCTCACATGAATATATGGATATTTAAAAGCTATCCGCGGAATGGATGCGGAAATTTCTCACACTCTACCATAAGCGCAGCCGTTTGACCGACTGTACACACATCTGTAGTCGCTATGGCAAAAATCTATTAATTGGGTATTAAATCTATTAATATACATCCACCATTTTCTCCAGAATTAGCCCCTTGCTACTATTTTATATATCTGAACCTGAAAAAATGGATATGCGGTTAGATATTTGGGTCGAATGAAGAAACAAAACTGGAACAAACGCCTATTTTAAGGACCTTAATAAAAACCAATTATTTGGAAGGAATAAAAAATTTGAAAAACGCTGGACTAAATATATCGCTCTATAACAGTGGTGCTCATTCTACAACATAAAAATTTTTAGTCTATATTAAAGAGCATTAAGCTTCCTCACTGAGAGAAATCAGTTGTGTAAGCTTTCTGTTACACACAGTGTTGCCAGATTTTGGGAGAGATCATTCCCGTTTTGTTCATGCATTTCAATAAGTTTTTCCTATTCTTTGCGTAACATTTTCTCGTTTTTTTCCCCCTTTTTAAATTATATTAAAGGAAAATTATCGAAATTTTATTTCTTGCTTCAGTTTTTAATTTTAAATAGAAACCGTAACAATAAAAATCTTAATAATGTAATTAGAAAAATGCCTTAAGCAATGAATCACATTTAATACCCGTACAATTACTTGAGTGTAACTGCAAACAATTCCTTTTGATTTCAAATCCTATGCAGTTTTGAATTTTCATAAGCATTTTGGTGTGTAAAATATCATTTACAATACGGCTTTCTAGCTGATTTTTTATAATAGTTTTAGGCAAATTCTGTTATGCGGAAGGGAAAAATGAAAAAATGGAAGAGGTTTTTTAATTTTGGGGAACATTTCCCTTGTACCTGAAAATTTCATATTTAAAACATGATGACAAAAATTTGGCATATTTTGTGTTCAATATATAATCAATATTTCTTAGTGACCTATATTCTTAATCGAGATCAATTAATTCAAATTTTTTAAATAAATGAGGAAAATAGGTACACAATGGAATTAATGAAGAATACGTTTTATTTTTGAAAACGATATGATTAACAAATGCCAAAATTCTGAATGCTCCGCCTTCGTCCGAAAAATTAGCTGCATGTTTATGTACAACGAAACGAACGCTGAACGTGGTGCGAGACACGGTAAGCAACACATTTTTTCATATTAAAAAATATTGTTGCTCGTTTCTTTCACGACGTTCAGTCTTCGTTTCGTTTTACATAAACATGCAAAACATCTTTCAAAATTTATGTCTTACTTAAGGTGCCTCCAGACTATATGTTTCATACAGATGACATGCCAAAAAAATTACATACCGAATTCAATCTGTGTGTAAAAATTAAGTTTTTGCAGACAGCTTCTTTCTTTTGTCTTCACACTATCTGACACGTCATTTGAAAATAAAAAACAGCTTTTGAAATTTTTGTAAGCCACAAAGCTCTAAAGTGTCCTCCTTTGACAATTCAAACTAAGAATAAATTCATTGTAAATCAATTTATTAAATAAATATCTTAAACTTTACCTTTTCTTCCCTTTTCACAAAAAAAAATTTTATCAAACTGACATTTTGTATAGATGAAAAAACGAACGAAATTAGAGATGGTTCTAATTCAAAAATTTACAGACGCAAATACAAACGACATTTCAAAACCACAGTTTCATATGTTCCACACTATCTGTAGCTAAAGTATATTTGTAATTTTTGACGTGTCATATGTACGAAACTTATAGTGTAGAGGCATTTTAACTAATTTTTCAAATTAAGCTGAACAAATTATGTTTGAGTTTACAGCTGATAACATTCCAAATGAACTTAAATGAAAAACACAAGCTGATTCAGATAGTATTAAAAATTAAAATTAAATTAAAACTTAAGATGACTCAGATAATTTTAAAATATATTTAAATACAAAAAGTTAATGTTATGTAAATGTTATGTTCTGACTAAATTAAACTTTTTTCACAAAAAAGCGGCCAACCTCATTTTCCCCGTTTTTAAGAGCGTTTTTCCCGTTTTTTCTTTTGGGTTGATAATTCTCGTAAAACGGGAAAAAATTCCCTTTTATGGCAACTGCTTGCACAGTTTATCGACGTTTAAATTTCTAATTAAATCAAGGGTGTCCAAATCATACATTCTCATTTTTATGTTTGTGGTTGTAAAGCTTTTGCTTCAAAAGTTTGTACTTGAAGAAAAGCTTGAGTTCAAAAACGAAACAAAAGCAACAAACTTTCAGTAGCTCTCCAGACTTCATGCCAGCAGATCGCTCAACAAACTATCTTTGATTCATTACTTCTTGGAGCTTCAAATGGTTAGGTTGCATTTTTTGGAGATATTTGTTTAATGCCTAATGAAGATGTTTTACGAAAATTAGAAAACGGAATTGTTATTTGCTGAAAATTTCTTTGTTGAGGCTGAATGCCTAGTATGTCAAAACAAAGAAACAAAGTTTTAGAGAAGAGTTGTTGCACTGAATTTTGAAGATTTATTTTTGGGTTTTCTTATTAGTGTTTTAGTTCTAATCAAGATGTATTTATGAAGGTGGCAGAAGTAGGTGACGTCTATCAAATCGGCACCGTAGCAATGTCAATATTTAAAAAAAATCAATATTGCCATATTTTGAACAAAAATCCAATGAAAAATCCTATGTTTTAATACTTTATCCTATTGGTTTGAGGAAAAAAAAACGCGTGCTATTTTTATTTTGTGATTTTTTTGTGAAGTGTGCCAATATTCTGATGGAAAAAAATAGAAAATATGCCGAAAACTGTGCGATCTGCCATAGTACTTGGAGCAAGGAAAACATGTTTTTGGAATAAAAATATTAATATATGTATACTAAATAAAATAAAAGGCCACCAATCTACATTGCTTAGCTTTATTACTATAAAAACATCTAAAATTTGACTGCTTGTGATGTTCCGTAACATTATCTTCTCTCCCGACTTCAAAACTCCCACTCAAAGAATTTGTCCCACAAAAAAGAAAATAATGGAAAGTAGCATTACTTGCACAAAAATTTTGACATTGTTACGGTGCCGATTTGATAGACGTCACCTACTTCTTCCACCTTCATAAATACATCTTGGTTCTAATTAAAAAAAGAAATAATAAATGTACTTTTTTACATTTCCTTTACGTCAATTAATTTTTATATGCTTAAAAAACTAAAAATAAAAAAGTAATTTTTACAATATTTTTCAGTAAAAAGACACTTTTGACATGTATTTTGATTGAAAAAAAAAAATTTGTTAGCAACTTTTTGTGTTCAGTTTGTATATCTTTGAGTGCATAATTTACGTTAAAACAAGAATATATTAAGAAGTGAGCAACCAAAACCTGCCTGCTTGAAGTCTCGATATCAACTGAAAGCTTTTTCATTTTCATGTCAACAAATGTGTATAAAAGCTCTTCGCCCATGGGGGCGGCCTTTTGGGCACCCCTGAATTAAATACAAGTGAAACTTTTAGTCTTGAATGGATCACAACTATTAAGAGTGTTCACGCTTACTGTTAATTGTGCTCTTATTTTTACGATCTGTTATTTTCTGACCACTCATGATATATTTTGTTTTCACCACTGTCTCATTTTTTCAAAAAGGTCGTTTTATAATCAATGAAACAATTTAGTTCTCGCTTCCCCGCAATAGGAATCATGTACTTCATGTGATTTTCTATAATTCCTTTCTAGAATATATTTTCTTGTGTTAACTTATGATGTGTAGCAAAGCAAACATTGCGCATCATTAAAAGTATTCACTATACAAAAATATTTGACTTGATTAGCAGAAACTCTTTTGAATAAAATTATCGTTCACCGCTTGAATCGCCACAGCGTACTGGGGTGATTTTTTGTATTCGTGAGCTTCATAAACGTGTGAAAGCACAAAAGCTTATTTACACATTTGTGCACGTTTGACCATCAATGAAAGGAGACTATGTTGAGGAATAAAACACTTTTTTGGAGAAAAAAATTAATTTTATTCAAAATGTCACTGATTTATGAAAATGCCTACACGGTTAGAAATCTTATACTAAAACTTTTCTTCTGTATAAGTTAACACCAGCTTTGCTCTTAAACCTAGTACTTACAAAATATTAAAAAATGTGATTTTAATACAGCAAAAGATAAAATTTAGTATAGGCTTGGATTAAAATATTTACAAAAAAAAAAAAAATAAAAAACACCGTGGGACTCGAGCCCACAAAATTCAGTTTGTGGGTTCACTACTCTTAGCACTGGGCTATTGTGTCATAGGAATCAAAAGTGATAAACAAACATATGAATTGAACGCTACATTCTAAAGTATTAAAGTCCATGTTCAAATTTAGTATCCAAATGCACTATCATTTAGTGCCAATTGTACTAAAAACTAAAAGCAATACGGAATTGTACTTAAATTTAAATCAAAAAGGTAAAAAGAAAGCTGTAATATTACTTTTGTATTAAAATTGAATACAGTAGAGTCTTACTAATGGGTATTTTCCAAAGTTTTAATTTAAAACTGTAAGTTTACGTGCAAATAAAGGATCTGGCATGTACGTTAGACCGGATCGAAATTTAGATTCCGCCGTTCGGGGTCTCAAAAGTTGGAGGAACTAATAAAAACGATTTCTGCATCCATTTTTTTAAAGTGGAAAAAATTTACCGGAGTTTTTTTTGATTTTCCTGAAGTTCTTTTTTGTTAAAAAACCATTTTTTTTGCTTGTAACTTCTTATTTTTCATAAAACGCATACCCAAATGTGCCTCAATAAATAAATTCCTAAATTATACCAACATTTTAGTATAAAAACATTTTAAAAATTATGTATATTGATAACTCTTATTGACCTCAAAAAATCAATTTAATGGAACTTTTTTATTATTGGAATTATTGGACAAATTTTTCATTGTATTTACGTAAAATTGATATTGCTGAAAAAGTATAAAGTTGTGTGAAAGGCGAAAAAAGACAAAAAGTTAGAATTTGACTGAAGAAATCAAATCATTCATGTAATAACTCTCCTAAGGTCGGATTATAAAAATGGAATAGTTATTGTGCTCAAAACATATACGCTTTGATTTTGTTTTTTGTGCGTATACAGGGTCACAGTATTCGTAGATTAATTCGAAATAAAAATGAAGTTACTGTCGCGACGTATTGCAATATGTAATATTTTTGCGCGAAAATAGCCGCTTTACAATCTCGTGAAAAGTTCATAGCTTGGAACCACTTCAACATTTTTTATAATTTTAATAAAGACTTTTTTCAGTAATTTAATCAAAATTTGTTTATAAAAATATCAAAATATTTGATTTTTAGAGGTCAATAAGAGTTAAAATAGAGAAAACATAATTTTTAGTATTTTTATCTGCCAAAATGTTTGTATGATTAAGAAATTTATCTTTTTAGCAGATTTCTAACATTTTATCATTTTTCGCACACAGCTTTGATTAACTTTGAAACTGATAAACATATAAAAAGAAAGTATAACTTAATATGTTTCCAAAAAGATCAGTTTTACTTTAATCCAATGTGTCTTTTAAAGCGGTTTTAACAAAAGATGTTTTTAAAAATTGCAAAAAATTAAATTTTTAGATGCCAATAACATTTATAAAAATACATAATTTAAAATGTTTTTTATGCCAAAATGTTGCTACGAATAAGGAATTAATCTTTTTAGTAGATTTGGGAATGTGTTCTGAGAAAAATAAAAAGTTATAAGCAAAAAACATGTCCTTCAATGGACATTCAAAACATGTTGACCTTCAGTCAAAAAGGTCTAATGTACGTAAGCATATATTTGTAAAATTTTGAATACTATTCTTTAAGAAGTCAGAGCAAAAATAAATTGTTTCTAATAATCAAGAAAATAAAACGAAAACTTTTTCGAGTATTTCGAAAATTATTTCATAGAGAAAGAATTTTTTTTTAACAAACACCCAGTTTTCTGTCATATGCATCTTTTTGTATCTATTATGATCTCCCGGGACTTTCTTAATTTAAAATTTTCTTATGCTTCTTTGCACCTCTCTTACGAGCTACTTGTATACTTAAGCCGCTAGTTTTAAATCAAGGATAAAATGTGCATGAGTGAAAGATAAACAAAAAAAAAGATAACAGAAAGTTTATGCGACTTTGCACACATTTAAATGCGTTGCTAGTTAATCTTAAGGTAAGATAATAAGCACAGATGAAGTTAATGTTGTTAATATTTTAGTGTAAAAATATCGGACAAAATGTAGAAATCTGTTGCTCAGCTAACCTTAAAGAATGATTTTTTTAATAGCGGGTTTTTTCAAATATTTAATTTATTAATTAAAATAATAAAAATTGAAACAGTTAACCGGTGAAAGGAAATTATACATGAAAAAGAATATAAATCTTTCATAACATTTAAAATAAATAAATAAAAAAACATAACAAATGGTTGTAACTTTCTTTATTAAAAACTAGCTGATATAATTTGGAAATGAGACCGATTTCGAAAATAAGCTGAAACCCATTAAGAGAAAAATATTTAATAACTCTGTAATAATATTTTTGGCGATATCGCAGGATCGCCATGTACGCGTCTTTTTATTTAAAAAATAATAAAAAAAAGGACTCGCGTTCTATAAAAATAGTTTTAGGACCTGCCTAATGGGTTGCCGGCGAATTTCGTCACTGGCGCTATTTCAAATATCCTTTTTATGCCGTTCACTAAAAAAAGTGCAGAGGCAAAAAGGTTTAAGTCGGCAGCTATTAAAGCTCAAGACTTATTGAAATGAAAATAGTTGGCAGCTGTTAGAGCTCAAAACTAGATTAACTTTATTTGAATTTTGTTCGTTTTTTTATAGTGTGTATAACGGTATTTTGTCTTACAACTAGTTAACAATTGTTTTTGTATTTAAAAAGTAAACATAATCATAAGTTCTTAAATTAGTGTAAAAGTAATAGTAGAATATCATCCCAGTAAAAAAACATGCGATCGCTCCTATGAGGAGCAATAACAGAGCGCTCTTTTGCTGTTTTATTCTATCAAAAAGTGAGCACTTGTGCTCTTGTGCTCCTTTACAGTTTTAAAAAAATCAATAGGCGCGCAATCAATGAAAAAAAAAGCACATAAAGTGAGGCATGTGCTTTGTAAGAAAATCGATCATTATTTGCTGTGAAAAATCGGCCATTGTAGTCTAGTGGAGAGTGCGCTAGACTAACAATCCAGAGGTCCCTGGTTCGACTCCGGGCTCAGGCATGGTTCTTTTCACTTTCTTTGTTCTTTCCTACATGTAAGTATTATGGAAAACTAAAAATCCACAGCTAAATTGTGGGAAAATGTGGAATTAAAGGACAGGAACAACTAAAAGCTTGCCGAGGTTAAGGCATAACACACGGTTAAAAGCGATTGAAAGCATTGTCTTTCACGTCTGTTTCGTCTAATCAATAATTCACGTATGGTTCCAATCAATTCCTCTAGCTAATCTATCCCTTTCCTTTCACGTCAAAGACCAAACCTTGTTTGTATAAGGCGCATGCTGGTTCTTTGATCTTTAAAAAAAACAAAAAAATATTTTAAATGTTCCTTTGCTGATCCATTTGGATCATTTATTGATCGGTCCTTTTGAGCTCCTCTGGGATGTTAAAGGGAGCGCTACTCTTCCTAGGACATGCAATGTTAAAAGAAAACACAAAATACACCTAGCTTGGATCAATAAGGAGCACTCCACTGCTCCTCAGGGAGCACTCCCAGATCGCTCATAGGATGATCCACTTTTCTGCTGGGATATAGTACATATTTGTAATTTAGTAATAGTAGTATAATGCGTGTGAGTGAGTAGACTTAAATTATTAGATAACGTAAACATAATCATATGTTAATAAATTTGTGTAGGAGTAAAAGTAAAAATGTAATTTCATATATTTTGTATTCAGCAATATAAGTACATGTGTGTGAATGAAATAGATAGTAGTGCTTAGTATGAACATATGTTCTTATTGTTAGAATATTATCTTAGTATAATACAATAAAATAGAATAAGGCAAGCGCGTCGGAAGCGAATTTCATCTGGGGGGCAGTACAAATGGGGGGGGGGGGCAGTACAAATGGTGGTGCAAAAAAATTTCACCAAAATTTCTTCAAAGAAACATGAATGTGAATTAAAAAAATTTTTTATTTTAGTTTAAAATAAAAAAAATATAAAAATATATAAAAAATATTAAAATTTCATTACTTTTAAAACTTCATCCAATTTCAAAATTAGAGATCATTCTTTAAAGGATCTTTCATATGGTAATATGAAAATATAAGAAATAATGATTGCTTTTATAAAGCAAGACTATGTATATCTTTACATGGTTTAAATGCAATAAGGTACAAATTATTCCAAAATGTTTCTTTCTGTCCTTGCAAGAAACAAACTCTTTCACCACCTCCATCGAATTCAATTCTTCGGTTTTATCTTTGTGAATGTGTATAAGTGCCGCATGAGTGAGTCGTTTCTGTGACATAGTTGCTCGAAGATACGTTTTAAGTCGTCTTAGTGCACTAAAAGAACGCTCAGATGAAGCTGCTGATGCAGGCACAGTTAAAAGTAAAGCAATAAGTTTTTCAAATTCATTTAATATTTTTTTTACAGTATCCGAATTTTTTGCAAATTGGGATACAATGCCACTACAATTTGAAGTTGTTTGGCCAGGCTATTGCTTCAGCAATTTAAGTTGCGCGTGGAGGTCGCTCACATCAAAGTCATCTGCATAAAGATCTAGTTTTGTTTTTAGATTTTGTTCAGAAGGCACTTTTCCGTTGAAGGCTTCGATTACAATATTTTCCAACGATTCCAGAGTGTCAAGATCTTTTTAAAAGTACAGTAAGATTTACAAAGTGCCAGTTTACACTAGCTTCACTCAACCGACTCACCGAATGTTAAATCAAAGTGAGTCGGTTGAGTGAAGCTGGTGTAAGCATGCAAAAACAAAAAAAAAAAGTCAAATATCAACCTGTTTGATCGAATCTAGCCGTTATCTCATTTGAGAGAAGATCTAAAATTTCAAAATAATCTTTTCGTAGCCGATCATATAATGGCAACTGTACTGAAGAAACCGGATTTGATGTTTGTTCAAAGCGTCGAGGTGGATTTTTGATTCTCGGTTTTGGTGAGTTTCAAGTTTCAGCTCAACAGCAGCGTCTTTCGCTTCATTAATAATTTTTTGATATACATTGTCCGAGCGTTAAGCTTTAATTCGAAAATATCGAATTATATTTTTACAATCAGCTAATTCACAGTAGGGGCTTTCGCTTAGTCCAAAACATTGGACCAACATGGCAGATTGTACAACATGTAGTACCATGCGTAAGCTAAAACGATAGTCGAAATTTTTGGTTTTTTCTGCCGATTGTACAATATTGTACAACTATGTAAAATTACTGCTCAATTGTTAGGGCATCTAAAAGTTGCTTAGCTATTAGCCGTATGTGGTCTGCTTGAGAGCTTGCAATTAATGATGTTGCTTTACAAGTTGGATCGTTCGAGCGCTCAATAAAATAGTCCCATTAGTTTTCCATCTAACTTATCGTACAACATATCGTCCAATATGGAAAGCCCCTAAGAACGTGTCAAATTTTTTCTTACCAGAGTTGCAAAATTAACAAGCATTAAGCTACACACTTAAAGGTGCTTTTAAACTGAAGTGGTGCTTTTGGGTTTGCAGTAGAAACTCTAAATTTTGTTCTATCTTTTCGCAAACACAGAGAAAAAAAATGGTTATCCGCAAGCTTGCTTATGAAGAAGAGAGAAAGAAGAGGAAAATACATAATACAAAAATATTATCGTTGTAAAAATAACTGATATTTTGAATAAATTTTTAAATTTTCTTGTTAAATTGTTTATCTAGCTAAAAAAGTGGGGGGGGCTACTGCCCCCTGTCCCCCGCTTCCGACGCCAATGGAATAAGGTAAGGAATACGTACCGTAAAGGTGTGTATCTGTTAAATATGTTTTATAATTGTTTGTTTTAGTATTTCATAATGTAGAAGTGTATACTTTGCTTGACTAATTAAGTGAAAACCAAATATGAGCGCTCTAAAATTAGCTGCTGAGGCAAATATCTGGGAAAAAAGCTGACCTAGAAACTGTGCGGATCATTCTCCTAACACACCAGTTTCATTTCAGGACTGCTAGGAGGAAATCGTTCATAAGCCAGGCGAATAAAAAACGCATCGTATTTTCCAAAACACACCGTGACAAGGATTTTGTTATTGCGAGCATGTTCTCTTCACAGACGAGAGCAATGTTAATATTTTCCGTTCAGATGGTCGATCCTACGTGTGGAGAAATGTGAATGCAGAACTTAAGGAAAAGAACCTGCGGCCGACAATAAAGCATGGTATGGGTTCAGTGATGGTGTGGGGTGCCATGTCAGCTGCAGGTCCTGGAAAACTTCACATCATCGATGGTATTATGGACCAACACTAGGGTGACTATTACTGGTATGGCCATGAATAAAATTTCTTGGGTACTGTTTTGGTTTAGTTTTAGTTTAGTTTATTTAACAAAAATTGTTGACATAAGAATAAATCTTTTGCATGCCGCATTTGACAATAGAAATAACAACATCAGAAATAATTAAAAACAAATTAAAAACTATAACATTATTATGATACTAAAAAATAACTCAATTTTCCAAAATAAAAATTATTATCAAACCAAAGAATACAAATGTTATTTAGGGAAATAAAATAGCACAGTAAGAATAAGAAGAATAGAAAAGAGGAAATTAGGAAAAGTATTCGAAGATTAAATGCTTAAAGCCATACTTATTCCAAACAGTTTTGATACTATTAGGTAGTGAATTCCACGACCTTATAACACTGACGAAAAACAATCTACTAGAGTTAACGAAATGATATCTAGGGATCACAAGGTTCATGCTTCTGCTTGATCTGCAAAATTTTACTTTTTAAAAAGATACGCAGGACATCGAGTGTAAATAATCTGGTGAAGAAAAATGCAATGTCTCGCTTCAAGGTATTTAAATAAACAACAGCCAAGTAATTTTTTGCTATACATGGAGACATGATCGAACCTTCTTAGACCATAAACATATTGGGCTGCATTATTAAAGGCGACCACAAGCTCATGCGACGACCGTGAATCAAGATTACAATACATGACTTCAGAGTACGTTATTATCGGCATCAACAGCTGCAATACCAGTTTTTTTTTTAGTTTCAACGGGCACAAAACTCGATGTCATTCGAAGATTACGAAGAACATAGTATATTTTTTTATGCAAGAGTTGATGTGATCACAACATGATAGAGATGAGTTTATACGAAAACCAAGATTGGTGACCGTCTGCACGTTTTTTAAAAGAATTGAAGGCAAATCGTCATGATAAAATGGTTTCTTAGATATTGGTAAAACATATGATTTCAGGGAGTTCAACAATAGCATGTTTTCTTCTGCCCAATGGCATATGCTGAAAATATCGTTTATAAACATGGTAAACAACAGTGGACCAAGTACTGAGCCTTGAGGTACTCCACTAGCAGTGCTTTTTAGCATAGAAAAATTTTGACCCACACGAACTCTATGAGACCTACCTACCAAGTAGCTTTTTAAGAGACGAACCGCAGATTTTGAAAATCGAAAATTTTGAGCTAGTTTCCTGCAGAGGATAGAGTGACTGACGGTATCGAACGCTTTGGAGAAATCAAGCAAGCAGAGCAATGTCAAGTCATCCATGTCAAAAGGTACTCTTATGTCATCTAGTATTTTGACCAGAGCAGTAGAACAGCTGTGATCAGGGCGAAATCCAGACTGATGATGAGACAGGAGGTTAAAAATACTAAGTAATGAGATATCTGCTCCGCTATGAGCAACTCAAATATCTTGGACACAGAAGACAAAAGGCTTATTGGACGAAAATCACATGAGCTGCAAGCATTAACTTATTTTGCCACAGGAATTATAGTCGCTACCTTCCAAATTTCAGGATAACACGAAGTCGTGAAGCAGTAGTTTATGATGTGAACAAGCGAACTAAGGACATGTGGCAAAACAAGTTTAATAAACCTAATGGAGATTCCATCTTCTCCAGACGCATTTGACTTTATTTTCCTAATGCAACGAACAACATCTACTTCACTCACTGCACCAAACTGAAATTCATTAGGAGATATTGCAACAGAACTACCATCATCGATGGTATGAGTTTGATTGGGTGCACACGTAGCAACAAAATAATCATTTAATTGGTTAGGATCTATGCAACAAGATTCAGAGTCTTTATTGCATATACCAATATCTTTTAAGTTTCTCCACAACAGCTTTATGGGAAGTGCAGGGTTTAATTTGAATTTAAAAAACCTTACTTTGGATAGCCTAACAGAAGATGTAGCTACGTTTCTAGCATTTTTGTACAAATTCCAGTTTAATTCAGTTGGGTAGCGCTTCCATTTACTATATGCCTTACTACGATTTTTAAGAGCAATCTTAACTGCCTGCGTAAACCAGGGGTAAGTATTATTTAAGACGCGCCGTGTACGCAAGGGGACGTGCAAATCAAAAAGATTATTTATCTTGTCAATGAAAAAGTTTAGTTTGTCATCAACTGATTGCAAAAACCAACAATCAGACCAGTTAATCATAGCTAAGTTTTGAAGCAGAGAGTTTGTATCAATTGACTTGAAATCACGATATGTAAAATAAACTTCAGGGTCAGCGTGTGAGATCATGATCTGATTCAAACGATATTTGGTCAAAAAGCAGCAAAGATGACGCATCGGAGACAATGAAGAGATCAAGCAAGCTCGGTGGAGAGTTGTTAGATACCCTAGTTGGCGTTGAGGTGTTAACGACAGTAAGTCCAACTTCAGATATTCGATCGAAGAAGTTTCTGGCAATATTGCCATTGGCTAGAAGATTTAAATTAAAGTCACCAGTTAGTATTAAATGGTCGTAGTCAATGGCAAAATAAGTCAATGAGGAGAATAAGGGATCCAAGCTGCAGTTGCAATTCGGATTATTCGCACAAGAAATAAAAACTTTAGTGCCATTGCCTAAGATTTCAATGTTTAGAAATTCGATATCTGATTGACTCGATTTTCCCAGGATGTTAACTTTGAGATGGGCTTTACAATATATTGCAACTCCTCCACCTCTCTTTTCCGTCCTATCATTCCGAAAAAGTTGATAGTTTTGAATATTAAGATAGGAGTCAATCACGTCTTTATGGAACTATGTTTCTGAAACACAGATGACATCAACAGAGGCATTTACAAAAACATGCCTTGCGTAATCTAACTTATAATCATTTAAGCTTCTTGCATTAAAGTGTACGATTTTTAGGCCATGCTGCCTACACATAACTTCTATCATAGTTTTATGATTGTCTTTAACGTCATAAACAATATTATTAACAACAGACATAATAGTAATAAAAATAGATACACAACGAACTGAAAGCATTTAAATAGACGAAACGGTTGAATATAGTAAAAGGTAGACAGAAGGAAAAGAACGTAAAACGTTAAACATACATTTGTAGATATGAATATGAAATAAGTAAAAGACAATAAATAAAATGGTTTGAAAATAATATAAAAATAAAAATAAAACCGCTGCATTAGGTACCATCTCCAGAATTCCCAGCACAAACAATCTTTTGAAGGTCTTCATTATTGTGAATTTGAGTACTTTCACCATCTTTGAGAAGCCTGATGTAAACGGCACCTCTACGAGAAAACGGCTTAAAAATTCTTTTTTGACGCTTATAAGTGATGGCAGCTTGAAGTATTTTTCGGCTGACAATGGTAAGACTCTCATGTATGTATACATTGTTATCACTTTCTATACCAACTTCGCGCAAATTGACAATTGACTTTGTTATTACTCCTTCGAAAATCCCCAAAGGCCTTCAAAACACGGCTACGATCGTAGGGTGTGTAGAATTTAACAACCACTATTGGGTTAATGTTTTTGGATTTTGCCTTCACACGAAATATGTCTCTCATTAGAGGCGACTGAAAATCAATGAACCTGCGTATAAGATTCAACGTACTCTTAAGGTTCTCCTCTGGTGAAAATGGTATTCCAAAGAGAACTACATCCGAGGAATAGTCAGGGGCGTTGTTGTTGTTATTTTTGTAGTTGCACAAGTTGCTATTGCTTAAATTGTGCCATTATGTCTTAAAACATTACCTGCAAAGTTTCATGCATATCGATTGGACCAACACGTATACCTTAATATATTAAAGATCCTATTGAGCACGCATAGAGTTACCTGGAGGAAAAGTTTAAAAAATACTCTATTTCTACACGTGAGCAATGAAAAGCAGCACCTATTTAAGAGTGGGAGTCGTCCTACTGCGAAAACTGGTGCGACCAATGCCAAATCGTCTGAAAGCGGTTACTAAACAAAAAATCCTACGAAATAGATATTAACTCTGTTTTTGTTTTTATTATATTGTTTATAACATCATGATTAAGTGTTGTGTTTCATTGTTACTTTGAGATTAATTTTTGTTACTAATTTTGTTTTTTTTATTTCCTTAAATCAAATAACTTTTTATTCATAAGTATTATAAAATTTTTTTTATTAACCACATTAAAACCTTTTTAAAATATACAAATACTTAACAGTTAGACAATTAAAATAACTAAAATTTTCATTTGAATTTCTTATTTTTGTTCCATTATTACTTTGAGCCACCAAGTATTAAGAAATATTTAAAATATTTTTTTGATTCGTCATATTTGAATTTATATAAAATAAATAAATCCTTCGAACACTAATGTTACCGGCTTGTATCAGGTCAACCTTGTGTGTTAGAGGATAAAGCTGTCCAAAACATTCTATAGATATTTTAGTTTTATATAACGTTTATTTTCAACCTATACTGAAGCATCAATTTTTATTGAATCATCAATAAAACATATTTCAGATCAGCAACTGTACCAATGTCAACAAGTATATCTGAGAGAACTTTTAATTTCATAAGTACATTAATTTTACTCAAGCTTAACAATTTTTATAAATGCCACAAGTAGCATTTCATAAAGTATACCAAATTTCACCAAAAGCTTACAATTCTTAATGACTTGGATCGCATTTAAGTCAACAAAACTTAAATGGAAATAAATACTATGTCATTAATACTTTGACTATTAGACGAAGTTCGAAGGACAAAGTAAAATAATGTCCTGTAGTCAAAAAAGAGTGACAATGAAAACGACTGGGACAAAAACTTCAATTTCAATAACGACTGTTTGCCATCAGCACGCTGATTACTTATTCTGTTGTCCAACCAACCTTCAAGCTCTATTCCTCTCCATAATCTTCCTTCATGCCAAATCGCATTACTCGTGCGTTTTGGTTATACGCACACCATCGCTCAAGGCTATTCGTCAAAACGAAAGAAAAGGAATAAAAAAGCTGTCAAAAAAAAATTCAGAATAAGAAAATTTATAAAGAAAGCTTCATGCACGATTTTATTCAAATGAATCCTGATTGAATTCAGCTCATCATCATCTAAGTCCCTATGGTGGATTTTTTTTTGGTTGCGTCCAATGAGCTTGTCATTTTTTTTCTTATTTTTTTTTCAATAGCCTTTGCCGGTTCTTTAGTTTTTAACCATGCTGGCTTGTCTCGCCCACTTGACTTAACTGTCCTTTCTAGCTTAAGTAGCTTCTAGCTTCTCTCGTCCATTTGCGTACGCACACATTTATTTACGTAATGGAAAAACCATGTTTGAGGAATTTTTCTTTTTTATACAGATACTTATTTCAATTTTGCATTTTAATACAGAAGGAAAGAGAAAAAAAATAAGAACACTTTTCTGTACTTTATACCAAAAGGCAAAAGTATGCCGGGCTATAAATTATTTACCACATGTTTTTCACCACTCTTTGCCTGAATAAATGCAAGTTCGTTAGCTTGTAGATTATTGCCGGAGTAGTTAGAAGCTAAGCTAAAGTTAGAAAAATATTAAGAATAAGTCTCGTGTTTTTTAAAGTGAGATATTTCAATTATGAGATATTCCCTAGAAATAAATAATTAATTCAGGTTCATTCAATCATTATTTCTGGACAAGAATTAAGGACATTTTGTTTGGATGAGATAGCTTTCGTAATTTTTATAAAAAACAAGTTATTTTGTGCATCTTTCCCAGCAGAACACTAACTTTTAGTGGAACACTTACAAAAATGTACCAAAAATACATTACATCTCTGATGCAATTTCACTATCTTCTGCTTGGCTTTCACTGTGTCATTTTTATGACAAAAGCTTATCACCTGAAATATTACCTTAATAAAACTCTAGAACATTTTCTGAATAGCTCTCTTTAATAATTTGTTTTAAATTTTCCAAGATTGCCAAAGATAGAAAAAATGTCAACATGTTTCTATTTTCAATTTGATGGACTACAACTGACCACTGAAAATGACATAGTGAAAACCAAGCATTATTGTGATTTCATGTCTTGTGTTGCGGTAACACTGATTGCAATAGCTGGTTACAGAAATTTATTGAAATTGAAACAACAACTAAAATAGAATTAAGTTTTAGCTGTAGCTTCCTTAACTATGTAAATAATTTTATTTCTAAGCTTAAGTTTCATATAATTAAATAAAATTAAATTTCGGAAATTTTCCTTTTTTTTGGTTGAATATTTAAAAGGGGCCTTTAATAAAGGGTCTTTTTCCAAAAAGCCACAAATACCATGACTACCTACCATACAAAGTAGTCTTATGAAAATGATAGGATCTGTACATATATAGTACAATATAGTACAATGACTTTAAATCTTGCGAATAAGTTTTAATTTTTACTTTGCTTTCTTTATTTGGAATTTCGTTAAATAAAATTAAAAACGCCTAACACAAAGTAGTAGTATTATAGCAAAAACTCCTAAGGTTATGTTAGGTTAGGTAAATCCGGATGCCGGTAATGAGCAAAGGAAACTTTGTGTTTAAATAAAGTCTTTTGGATTCCAGAGATACTTTGGCTACATCTTTTAGCGACAGGAACATCAATGAGCCTAGGTATTTCAGTCTCGATCTGTGCATAATAGGTGATCCAGGGTCTCCACTGTGCCTGGTTCCTTGCACTTCTTGCAGTTGTCATCCGTGGTGATGCCCAGCTTCCCAGCTATGCAGTGACCAGTGAGGATACCCACTAGTGTTCTGCAATCTCTGCGCGGGCGTACCAAGATGAACATGGGTCGTTCTCCACATTGCGCATTGCACATAGTTTTCGAGATTGTTTACGATGTCGTATCTTTCCACTTACACTTAAAAAAATTTATAAGTAAAATTTCTACGAATGATATTAGTAAACAAAATGTTCTACAAATATGCGTACAATACACAAAGTATTTTTATTGTGATATCATTACGAATTCATTCGTAAAATCTTTGTAATGCCTGATGTAGTATCTACGAATATATTTGTTTTATATACTAATGATATTCGTAAACAAAAATAAATCAATTCGTATTAGTGCATTGTACGAATGATTGTGTACATATAAATAATAATATTCTTAAATTTGTCGTACGAATAACTTTGTAATTTCTTCCATTATATTCGTAGTAAGCTTTATATACTAAGCTTTATATACTAATGTTTTTGTACTATTTACGAATGAAAAATATTATTAGTAGAAACAATTTATTCGTAGGCTGACCGTACGAATTATTAGTAGAATCTACGAATTATAAGTAGAGTTTACAAAAACTGAAAAAAGATGATTGTCAAGTGACTGTAGCCTACTGGTAGAGTGAGTGGCCCGTAAACTAAAGAGCCAAGGTTCAAACCCCAGCTCAGGCAGAATTTTTTTTGGGCTGGTTTTTACGAATTAAATATTCGTAATATGTACTAATATACGTCCATTCTACTAATCCTCTTCGTGGCTGAAAACTACGAATAAAATTTGCTAGACCATCTGCCATCTCGTTCCCTTCAATGCCCTGGTTGCTGGGGACCCAGTAGATGCACACTCTCTTCGAAACGCATAGTGCATGTAGTGTATCTCTGCCAGCCGGGATGCTTTTGGACTTGATAGCTGCGGAGCGCATGTATTTGATCGCCGCTTAGCTGTCGACGAAAATGTTGATATAAGAGTGGTGTGTGTTCATGCCGAATGCTATCTCCTTCCTTATGGCGAATACTTCCACCTGGAAGATGCTGCATTGGTTCGGTAGTTTGTATGGCTGGCTAATGGCGGCTCTACACAATATACAGCCGCATCTACCAACATAGGTGTTTTGGAGCCGTCTGTAAATACATATGTTGACCGCCTGCTATGCTTGTCTTATACCTTTGCACCAGTCGTTTGGTCCTAGAAGTATTCGTGTTTTGGAATGGACTATCGTGCGAGGTAACAAGTAGTCCGTGCTATTAAGTAGATCCTTTTCGATATTTGCGACATCGGATGACCGAAATTTTGAAAGTGCTTATTGCGAGCTGCCGTGAGAGATCCATACATAGAATGGTTTTAAGCGCTTTAGTTGGAGTTGACTTCAGTGCCTCCGTAATGCATAGCGCTGCCTACCACTGCCTACCGCTGAGTTTTCTCCATGTGCATGAGGTAAGTTGATTTATTCCCAGAAAACCACTACACAATAATTACATAGAGTAGAATAAGACAAACTACCATTACATAGATCCAGTGCATCAGAAAGGGCGAGAGACCCCAGGTGCTGCCTAGCCCTAGCATCTTCTTAGATGTGTATAGCGCAATGGCTAATGTACTACTAGATATTTTGTGTGAGTTTTCGGTATGAGATGTACAGTGTTGCGCAAAACAATAGCAACAAAATCAGTACGCTGCTACAAAATCGTGTATATTTTTTAATATTAGGTACACACAAAAATGAGTATAGGAACCAAAGCATATATTCATACATCATATTAAAAACAAATCATATTCAAATTTGGTTTTGCTTTCTTTATTAAATTTAAAATAAATGTGATTTCATTCAGTTTGTCTGAGAGCAAAACAAAAGCAACATAATTAATATTTTGTGTAAGATTCATTATTCTTGATAACCGCTGCACATCTGAGCGACATCGACTCTATTAAGTTAGATATGTTGGTATTAGGTATATGTTCCCAATTAACTTTCAGGGCTTCAAACAGTGCAGTCTTATTGGAAAACCTTTGACCAGAAACTTTTACCTTCAAAATCCCAAAAAGGTTTTCAATGGGATTCAAGTCATTGTGACTGTGCCGACCAATCAAGGACTTGAATCCCATTGCCTCTAATGTAATCTTTAATGAGCTTTGAAGTGCGCTTCGGGTCGTTGTCGGGCTGAAACGTTCACTGAAGCGACATATTCCACTCTGAATGTGGTTGCATCTTGCTTTCTAAAATGTCATTATATACAAATCGATCCATAATTCCATCGATTTTTATAAATGGTTCAACTTCATTATAGGACAAACAAGTCCAGACCATAATGCCACCGCCTCCGTGCTTAAAATTTATTTTGTAGTTTCGGGCTTCAAGTCGTGTACCTGGGTGCCGCCATCTGAATTAATCAAGTTGAACTTTAATTCAGCGCTTAAAAACGGTTTTCGATTTTGGAAGGTCGAATTTATGTACTCTTTTGGAAGACTGAGTCTAAAAAACAATAAATTGCAACTTGTTGTCACAATTTCAGACAGAATTGTTTAAATTGTAACATCTCACCTTGTTTTTTATGCTTAGCTGTAAGCAAAGGTTTCTCTGCCGGTCTGTAACTTTTTTAATCGGTCTCAACGGCTCGTCATCAAACAGTGCTGTGATGGATATCTAAATCAAGTGTCCGGACAACTTCTTTGGATGTGGCAAATGCATTTCATTTGAACACGCCACAAATGTTCCTCTCATCACGCAGCGATGTCTTCCGCGGCCGCCCTCTTTAATGTACCGTTGTTACGTCTTTTGTGATGGTATATTTCTTTATTAATCTGCAAACAATTGACTGATTAATACCAAACTGTTTCACGTTAGATATTTGTGAATTTCCGTTTTTATATTCGGAAATAATTTGCAATTTAAAAGCTTCACAGTATTTAAAACGTTCCATTATAAATGGAATATTCAATGTCACAACTAGCGCAAAAACAAAACTAAACTTAAATGTTTATGACTTACAAACAACACGTGCTTTACAATAACGAAACTTTTACCGGTAATTCTTGGAACTTCTATTCTTTTCTTACATTTTTCAAGTTTTGTTGCTTTTGTTTTGCTCTCAGACAAATTGTATGTTGCCACATTAATTTGAAATTTAATTTAAAAAACAAAACCAAATTTGAATTTGATTTGTTTTATATATGATGTATGAATATATGCTTTGATTCCTATAATCATTTTTGTGTATCCCCAATATTAAAAAAGATACACGATTTTGTTGCAGCGCACTTATTTTGTTGCTATTATTTTGCGCAACACTGTATGTCGTTTATTTTTGGTGGTATCCACTGTGGTATCTTGTACCTTTTAGTGAACAAAACCAGATCCGATTTCTCTGCGTTAATACTAAGACCGACTGAATTTTACCATCTTGGTAACTTTTTGAGTGAGCTCCATTATGGAGCTTTCTGTTGATAGACATTTCCCTTCTATAATTATGCTTATGTCGTGTGCATAGGTTGTTATTTTCGGGGCCCTACCTGCGAACTGTTTGAGATGTTCATTGATGTCAAAATTCCATGGTAGGGAAGAAAAGACTCCTCCCTGGGGTGTCCCACTGCTAGCTTGCCTTTTCATGGATTTCGTGCCGCACTCAGCTCGAACCCTTCTGCAGCTAAGCAACTTGTCTAACCATAGGTTTATAGCTGGTGGTGCCTCTATTGCACGTAATCCACTCAAGATTTCCATATTTGATACATTGTTGAATACACCTGAAATTTCTAGAAAAGCACCGAGTGCGTATTCTTTGTTTTTATGGAGGGCTTTCTATGGTTACTGCTAGGAAGTGTAGTGCCGTTTCAACCGATTTCTCCTTCGTGTATGCGTGTTGGTTGGTTCATAATTGGATTACATCATTTTTTAGGTGCAAGTAAATTAGTCTGTCGAGCGTTTAGAGTACAAAATAGGTTAGACTTTTTGGCCTGTAGTCCTTCGGCTACAGATGGCTGCTCTTACCGGCTTTCGGTAGGAATACAACCCTTGCTGTCCTCCTGAACACAGGTACATAGTTTAGCCTGATAAATCCGTTAAATATATTCTCCAGCCATGGGATGACTCGTGATTTTGTCGTTTGCACCATGGCAGGAACCTATAACGTCTGGTCCCGGAGATTTGTATCCGAGAATGAGTTTATAGCCCATAGGACTCCTTCCGACATTATTAAGTCGTGTGAAACTTGAGCGGGCTTATCCTGTACCTTCGTATTGCTTCAGTACATCCAGGAAATTGTGCTTTTAAATGCACTTTAAGATATTCCTGACTGCTCTCCGTACACTGACTCTGAGATTCTTTGCATAGCTGGCTCTGAATAGATGTGTGCTTTGAGAGTAGCTTTCAGAGCCTTGCTGTATTTATAATAATTTCTATGCTTGAGCAGAAGTTCTTCCAAGAATGTCTTTTTGCTCTGCTAATGTTTGTTTCAAAAAGTTTGAGCCTCCCCCCATATTTCCTCTTAGTCGAATATTTTAGCTAGTTTGAAGAAATCTTTTTGGTCTTTGCTCTGTAAGATCCGGAATCCACCATGGTGGTCTTATCTTGCGCTTCGATTGAGTGGGCTTACAAGAAGAGTGTTAGGCCTTGAGCAGATGGACCGAGAGAACCTTTAAATACCTATTTATGCCCTCTTCTGTGCAGTTGAGGACTTGTGCAGTTGTGCAGTTAGGTTTTCGTGAACACACTACCATCACTATGTAAAAGCTGTCAAAATTTTTTAATGTACACAAGTTTAGAACTGCTCAAGTCCTCAAGTCCTCAAGTTTTAGGCAATATTAGAAAATCACTTGTGCAGATTTTTGACATACGTGTATTTCGTTTTTGTAAAGTGCACAAGTCCTCAAGTCCTCAACTGCACGGGCAAGTGCACTGATTTGTGAATACCCCTAACGTTAAAAAACGCTGCCCCACACTGATGGTGATGCACAGTGCTTTGCGTAGTGGAAATAAATCAAACATTTTTTTGTCTCCGAATAGCACAAATTTGGTCTCATTCGCCAGGTTATATTTCTTTTAAATGAATCCAAAATATTTTTGTTTAAACATTACATGTATGCACGGCATCGTGTTAAAGCTGACTAATTTTGCAGGAATTACGAAGGTGATGCCAGAAGCTTTGCAAGGTTCAAAGAAAAAGCTGTTATAAAGTAATCCTTTCCACCAAAAAAAAAAAAAAGAGTAAATATATTATGAAAGAAGAAAATCATGTAAAATTTTGGTTTTTTGATGTTTTTAAAAATTAAAAAAAAAACAGAATTTTGCTGAATTTTTAAACTTTGAGAAATAAACTTCTAAAAAACAGAAAAATTCAAAAACTTTGCAAAGCATTTACTAAGAAAATAATGATTTTAGGTGCCGGTTTTTTTTCTTAACCACTAGATTTGACCTTTATCTAGCTGACTATGAAAAAAATCGGCATATTTCCTCTATTTTTAAAAAACCGATTTTTAAAAAAAATCTAAATCAGAAAATTGCTCGAGAATTGCTTAGGTACCCCTAAGAACTAATCGATTTGAACCATTTTTAGTATACATCTATAACACAATATTTAAAGCTTTTCCACCAAATTTTATTAAGATCGGTCAACTTTTATGTCCACCTCCCATACAAAATTATGTTAAAATTTAATATAGGTCCAAGGGAGGTACCCCTAAAAACAAATAGATTTAAACCATTTTACGTATACATCTTAAACTTTACATTTTAAGCCTTTTGATTAAATTTTATAAAGATTGGTCAACTTTTGTGTCTACCTCCCATACAAAATTATGTAAAAATTTAATATAGGTCCAAGGGAGGGAGTTACCTTTAAGGACTTACCGATTTCAACCATTTTTGGTAGTTTTCTTAGATAGCTTAAATTTACTAAGCATACAAAATTTCATTATCATAAAAGCACTCCTTCTATTTATTTCCAAATTTGTATGAGCGCAAAGCACCGTGTGATGTGCATTGGCATCTACTCCGAAGATAGTTGTCGGCTTCTTCCCGCCGACGACAGCTACAAGCCTTTGAAGCTCGTCCAGAGGTGCGTTGTCGTCGTGTGCTATGTAGCATGAGGCGACTAGGATCAGTTCATCCGCGTCACCCTCTATCGCCACGACAGTGAGATCGTCAGTGCTGTAATGAGACATTGATTAAGTATACAAGCCTTTCCTTATAAGGATGACTGCTCTTGTTCTACTTACTGTTGTTGCGAAAAACGTGCTGAAGTTATGAGACCTCTTTACCCGAGGCTATCCTCGGCTCCTGCACTCAAGCCACATCATAGCGTCCTTCCTAATACAAGAAGGAGTTCTGCGCTGGCAGAGTTTTTTTTTATGCAGGTTTGGAGGACCTGGAGGACCTTCAACTGCATTAGGTTGAAGGTTCCTTTACAAAGTCGACTTGCCTAGTTTGTGCCTCTATCACCAGCATCTTCCAGACTGAGTCCAAGTATTCAGCGTTGGTCACGGCTTCTAGGCCGATATCCTTTTCCACCTCTCGGGACTTTAGTGTGCTGGTGTTATTGTCCTTAAGGTGGCACTTTTTGAGGCGCAGATACACAATTCCAACGCTCCACGCCATCTTTCCGTAACGCGCGTAGAGATTGTCCTCTGCCTCTTTGTTGATTTGGAGGATGTAGTGTTGCTTCCCGCTACTACTAGGGTGTGGAGCAGCAGCATTCAACACCCTACAGTCAGTTGGCACGTTTGGATTTTGATTTTGGAGAAGCTTCAGTGCAGACTCTTGTGGCACTATTCCTGGAAAGAGTACCTTTGCTTATGGAAAAGACGGGATACGGTAGTCCTGTTCACTACCTCCAGGTGGACGCCCTACCATAGGCCTTGGAGTGTCGCGGCTGCTAATTTCACCCAGTGCAGAATTGGATCATAATTGCACTTCAGGATCTTTACCCCATTGAGCCTGCCTGCTCCATCGAAGGGTGCGTCAGGTTGAGTTTTCAACCTCGCCAACATCATCTCATCGCAAACTTCATTTCTACGGACTTCCATCTCTCGAGGGTAATTTTGCCTTGGGGATCGCTCAGGTTGATTAGTGCTACGATTTAGTCATGTCTCTGGCCTTGGCTCTCACCTTATGTTTATGACGTGGTTTTATCAAAGGCGGAGGTAAAACTCAGCCGCTCCAGGGTCCTGTGAAAAGGTCCACTAACTCTCACAAATTGTTTTGAAAATAAAAGACGCCGGGTTTTCAGTAATTCACAAAGTTACTTTATTGAATACGTTATCCTTATTATAACCTCTTACACAGTACAACAAATGATTTGCCAACTCAATTCTGAGAACTGTATGTGAAATAAGACCCAAAAAGATGAATTTCTGCATCATTCGTTTTGTCTTCTTACCTGCCAAAATATTTTTGATATCGATTTGAAGTTAGTACTATCGTATAGGGGAATTTATCACGTTTTAGGCCTTGTTGTTTGACATAGCTCGACAACCACTAGCCCGATTTAGTTGAAATAAATTTTAAAAAATTAAAAATAACAATTCCCTTAATCTGTTTATATATTGTTTTCCTATAAAAGCAACAGTTTTCAAGTTAAAAATAAGCGCATGAAGAAAAAAAATATTTTTTTTTACATTCATAAAAAATACAAAACGGAAATAAGTTTCAAGTCTAGTTACTTTTTTGCAAAGTCACATAGCCTATGAGCAAAATGAGACAAAGATCATGAAAATCGATGCACGCGTTTTGCTTTTATTCGCAATTGAGTAAAGGTATGAATTTCAAAAATCAGTTATAGCCACCACCCTTAAAATAAAAATAAAAATTAAAAAATTATCATGCAAAAAAATTATTTATAAAAACTTACTGAAAATAAAATAATATGCAATTAATACGCAATTATAATAAGCATAAAAACAAAATTTAGAACATTTTTTCAATCCATCCTTGTAGAAGTTGACGCTTGTGGTTCTGATGATCTTGTTTTCTTCGTAGGTTGTTCATATTCATGGTCTGAGTCTGTATCGTCATCCGAGATACACATACTATTCAAGGGCGTGTTTCTTTCACTGTGTCCACCAATTTCAATGTCTTCATCTTCGGTGCTTTCTTCAAACTGCATAATTGTGGAACTCCACCAACAAACCTCCGCAAGCAATGCATCCAATTTTTTGCTTTTGAACCGCTTTTCAATTGGCATGGTCACCCGGTGGAACCTCTCTCCTTGTTCGTCTGATTCCTGAAGTGATTGTGCCAAAAAGGTATCGAGGTGGTGGTGCAAGAAATGCAATTTCAGCGTCATGGATGCACCGATTTTTTCGAAATAATACAGCAACCTGTCCACTCGTTGCTGTATCTCTTCTCGCTGGACACGGTTCTTTCCTAGAATGCCTTCTATTACTTCTTTCAATGCGTTCCATGCATGTTGGTGGTCGTGATGCTCTGAAAGCAAATTTGTGAAAGAATCACTTTTGATCAATTTCCGAATATCAGGTCCATTGAGAATACCTGTTTTGAATACATAAGAAAAACGAAAAAATTATTGGTAATGCGAATGTATAGAAATTAACAAATTTAAATATGTAAATATTTAAATACAGAGTACGATACGTACCGTTTTTAATTTTCTCATCACTGAGTTTCGGAAAGATTGATTTCAAACAGTCAAAGGCGCCGTTAACTTTTTTCACCACCACTTCAACGAATTTCCCAGCTATTCCCAGTTTCATGTGGAGCGGTGGCAACAAAATATCATCCAGGTCCTTTATCATAGGTCCTTTATCCAGGTCCTTTATCTTTTCCTTCATAGTTGTGCTGAATCCCAATGGAATGGATGGTTTTTTATTTTTTTAAGCAGCAGCGCAGCCTTCAAACTGGTAACTGAACCATCGATGAATAAACTCCAGTCGCCAGCGATATAAACCATTCCCAATTTTTCCACTAAGCCTAGCACATCATGGCAGTACGTGAACGTATTTGCTTCGTCAACAGAATAAAATTTCTGAAAATCAGCTTGGCGTTGTCGGTATGATGTTGCGCTGACATTTTGCTGTGTGAGTTTTCTGCGCTTCAAAAATTATGTCAACCATTCCGAGTTTTGTTGTGATAGTCCCATCTTAGCCTCAATGTAATCCATTTCGATTTGTGTTATCGGTTCTGATCCATTATTTTCAATATCGGGTGTCCAATCAGCATCATCCAAATTGCTCGGATTGGTGAAAGCAGTTTCGGCTAGCAGGGACACAGTATCCGCACTCGGAGGTTTAGGTGCATCGGTATCAGCAGGGCGTTGCACTGGAAGTGTGGCAGTAAATGCAGCAGTGTATACTTTTGCTTTCAATTGTTTTCTGTTTAATCCAGGACAAAAATTTATGCATGCGTAGCACCTGGATTCATCATGTCTAGTTAGGTCTTCCACCCAAATTACTGGCTTTATAAAAGACAACTTTCTACTTTTGCTTCATCGAAATGATTACAATACGCGGTTTTGAATTGCTCAGTAAACAAATTTTTTCGATCTTTGTTCTGTATTTTTCGGACGATATGACCACAAACGTAACAAAATTCATCCATATTTGGGCACTTGTTGTTTTCCATATTGATATATTTTATGTTTTGTTGTTATTCACTTTTAAAAAACTGGAGAAAAATCATTTTCACTGTTCGTGTTCGTCAGCACTGGCTGAATGAAAAAAATCGATCAGTGCACACCTATAAATACTACGTATTTTTTAATATTTTACTGGCTATATACCTGATTCAGCACTTGTACGTTTCAAATTGTGCAAAACTTTCCAAATTATCAGCTACCTTAAATGTGGGTGCAATTTCTGTAAAAAAATCATACATGTAGTCACCGGAAATCCCAAAATAATTAAAAAATTCCACTTTCAGTGTTTCCTTTGAATTGTTCACGCACATTTATAAGCGTTTATTGCTTTGCTTACACAATCATAAAAATCAAATAACCTTTTGTTTGTTCCTTTTTTTTTTAAATTCTCAGAATCATAAAAAAGGTGTCAATGGCCGCATTCTAGCCGAAAAAGTGCTCAAGAACTGTTCCACAACTTTCGGGCTGAATGGTATGCTCTCACAGAACATGTTCCTTGAGATGTCACAATTTATATAGCGAAAATATTTTATGCTACTTCGCTACTTGAGCACTTTTTCGGCTAGAATGCGGCCAATGTTTTCTCCAAATATTGTTGTGCATATCTCGAGCAAATTTTTGAAATTCATACATTTACTTAATTGTGAATAAATGAGAAACGCGTGCATCGATTTTCATGATCTATGCCTTATTTTGCTCATAGGTTATGTGACTTTACGTTAAAGTAATTAGATTTGACTCTTTTTCCATTTTGAATTTTTCATGAATTTAAAAAAAAAAATTTAATTTTTAGGCCAAAAATACTTTTTTCCCTTCATACATTCATTTTTAACTTCGAAAGTGTTGCACACATAGAAAAACGATATAAAAAATATTAGAGGAATTGTAATTCTTAAGTTTTCTAAATTTGTTTCAGCTAAATCGGACTAGTGGTTCTCGAGTTATGTCAAACAAAAGAGCCTAAAACGTGAAAAATTCCCCTATACGATAGTTACTAACTTCAAATCGATATTAAAAATATTTAGGCAGGTAAGAAGACAAAACGAATGATGCAGAAATTCTTCTTTTTGGGTGTAATTTCACATACAGTTCTCAGAATTGAGTTGGCAATCAATGAACTGAAAAATGTTGTACTGTGTTAGTTATGCAGCTTCGGGTAGTCGCTAGTGGGCTTAGTAACCAGTTGGTAATCGCTTTAGTACGCTGTCATCAGTTGGCAATTGCTTTAGAAGCCGGTAATCAGTTGGTAATCGCTTCGGCAATCGGTAATCAGTTGGTAATCGGTAATCTGTTGCTAATCGCTTCGGTAATTAGTAATCGGTTGGTAATTGCTTCAGTAATCGGTTGATAATCACTTCGGTAATTGGTAGTCCGTTGGTAATCGCTTCGGTAATCGGTTCGCAACCACTAAAAAGGAATGCTCCGTTATTTATAATAATAGAGTAGAGAGTCAACTGTAGACGCCGTGGTGGCGTAGCAGAGAGTGCCTGCGTCGCAGTCCCGGTGATAGGCTTTGCGGTTAACCGAGGTAGCGACGTGGCTTTCGAAAACAAAAGAAAAAAATAAATAAATAAATAATAAAAAAAATAGCTAACTCCACTTAAAAATAACCAAAAATTACCCTTCGCTACCCTCCCCGCTACGATAGACCTGACAGTCAGCCGAGGCAGTAGCTATTAGGCTTGAGCTCACCTAAAAAGGAGTGGTTTTATCTTGGCTATTTATATGCTTTCAGAAAGAACTACTTAGGAATTATATAAGTCGTCTGTTGTATGGCGTATTAAAAGATTGCTTGGCGGCTGTTTTATGACTACTAGACTGTGAGTCCTGTTGTTGTGGCTGGTAATTTATGTAGGTCACGTTGTTGTTGTCAAAGTTGTCAAAGTTATCTACCCTAAGCTGCATATATAAGTAACAATACTTAATTTATCGTAAGCTTAATTGTAACGTCTTGTTACATGTTTATGCTGCGGGTTTGCGTTTGCGATCAGTTTCTCGTCGTTGCGCGTGCAATACCGCGTATCCACCACTTGCAATACCGCCTATATTGCAAAAAGTCCCAAATTAATTTTATTTTGAGCATTTATGATTGATTTATTCATTTTGATTTTTCAATAAATGCTTTTTTGAGAACAATGTAAATATCTAATTTCAATAAATCGTCGCTTGAGAAAATAAATGTCGTATGTGAAAATTTTCACTTTTGAGATTATTGAGAAAAAGGGGCTATAATTCAAAATCTGGCATAGCAATATTCTTCAGAATTTTAGGCCTATTTGCAGACAAATTTCACAATAGATTACGAAATTTTTGTGGACTTACCGCTATTTATTTAGAATTTATAGCCCCTTTTTCTCAATAACCTCAAAAGTAAAAATTTTCACATACGACATTTATTTTCTCAAGCGACGAAATGTTTAGTTGAGTTGAAAGGCCATTCAATAGTGTAAAAGAAAATTAGTTTTTCTGCACTCTTGTTAAATTTTATTATAACAGGATGTGTGTATGTGGAAGTAGCGGATACGCGGTATTGCACGCGCAACAACGTTCTGCCTCTGTCGTTTGCTTGCAGGAGGTTCGACTTTTGCAAAAAAGTGTATTTTGTTTTTTGAAAAACTTCCGGAGGCCCTTAAACATAAATATGAACCTTATTATTCTATTATACAGAATCATTTTATAAACTCCAACAGACTTTTCATTGTAAACAGTGGCAACAGCATTTGAAACTCGTTGCCCCTAATAATAACATGTATTCAAAATAACAGCAACTTTAAGTATGAAATTTCACAACACTTTTCTCAATACTATTCTACATTATCTAATATTATTATTCATAATACTTTTCTTCATCGTTTTGAATAAGAATAATTTTTTAACTACACTAGCTTGGGTTTAAACCTCGGCTCTTAAGTTTACGGGCAACGCACTCTACCAGTAGGCTACAGTCACTTCACAATCATACAGTTCCTTATGTTCTGTAGATGTTCTACAAACAAGGCTGAACGATTTCGGTTTTGAATATTTTAGACTCTACTAATAATTCGTACTTTCTACTAATAATTCGTACAGTCAACCTACGAATGAATTGTTTCTACTAATATTATTTTTCATTCGCAAATAGTACAAAAGCATTAGTAAATACTACGAATGTAATGGAAGAAATTACGAAGTTATTCGTACGACAAATTTACGAATTTTTTTATTCATAAGTACACAATCATTCGTACAATGCACTAATACGAATTGATTAATTTTTGTTTACGAATATCATTAGTATATAAAACAAATATATTCGTACATACTACATCAGGTATTACAAAGATTTTACGAATGAATTCGTAAAGATATCACAATAAAAATACTTTGTATATTGTACGCATATTTGTAGAATGTACGAATATTTTGTTTACTAATATCATTCGTAGAAATTTACTAATAAATTTTTGAGTGTAATTTTTACTGCATTTAAAAAATCTCTCGGATGTGTGAACATTGTTTCGTAATAAAATAAAATTGAAAATACTAACATGATACACTTATGCATAAGCACTATATGTCATATATTCATAAGTTTTGAGCTTGAAATTTTAAGAATTTGGAAAAAGCTACGAACCATTAAAAGTGATGTCATCCAAATAATGAAACATTTAAAACTTCGAATAGACATAAACACAGCTGTAGATATATTTTAACTTCGGACCATTCGAAGATAATACATTGCCAATTTTTTTTCTTACCTAACTTTCTCCGTTAGCCTTTATTATCATTTGTAGTTTATTATTTATTTCAATTTAGTTTCGACTGTGCAATGTATTGAAAATTTCTTTTGATCGTGGTTCAATTATAATACTTTCATCGTATTTGTAGTTTTCTTTCAATCATTCATTTCTTTATTTTTGATTACTTTGAATTTGAGAATTTGAAGCTGTATGCATCAGTAACAGTAAATTCGTAGATATATACATAAATTGCTACTGATGAGTCGTCAGTGAAGCTAAACATTGTGTGCTATTCTGCACTTCCGACCACCACCACCGTCACCGGAATCGTAGTAATTTTAATGTTACACCAAAGTGAATAAAGACGTTGCTAAGAAATGAAGCAGCGGCATGGCACGTAAGAAGGCCAAAAGTATAAGGATAAGCAAGGATAATATAACGAATGCTCTGTCGATTTAACGGTTTTACTTTTTGCGCGCTCTGCCAATTTTCATTCCTTGTATTTACATTTCAATATTTCGCTTTGCTCGTTTTAAGTTCAGTTCTGGTATTGCTGTTGTTGTTGTTGTTGTTGTAGTTGTTGTTGTTGTTCGTTACTTTGTCTGTTTTGAATTTAAATTTAAATTGAAATGTAAACCGCAGCAGCAACGCAACGTAACATGCTTCTTTTGCCAATCTCCGAATACCATCCAATTTCTCCTCACCTCTTTCATGCTAACCACTTCCTACGTTTCTTTCAACTTCTTACTTGTTTGTTTGTTCTTCTTTGCTTCCTGCCGTCTTGCAGTTTATTAAAGCACGTTCGATTGAGGTTTCGCACTCATCGTCATTTTATCATCTTTCGAACAGCTTTTTTTCACATCCTTTTATCTGGTTTTTCTATTGTACATTTTTCTAAATGATTTTTTTTTAATTTACATTAAATATTTTAATACAAATTGTTCTTTTGCACTTTTGTGCAAACTTCGAGGCATACTTTAAGGATGCGAAAAAATTTGTTTTGATTATTTTTTTATATTTTTGACAGCAGAAAATATGTAATTAACTAAACAACAAATGAAAAAATATCATAATAAACAAAATTTAATGTTGGATGTTTGAAGTTTTTATAATTAAAATAATTTTGACAGACACCAAAACATTAAAGCCTTTGGCTTCTCAAGGATTTGCAAGAAATTAATTTTGATAAGATATGAAAGGGCTTTAGAATTAATATAAGTTCACAAAGCTGTACAATAAAAAGTGGTTAGTTTTAGTAAACCAATTAGAGAAAACTGCAAAGGAATCAAATGCTTGTTAGCTGATTTGGGTAGAAATACAAACATGAAATAGGTAATACGTGTGAAATTCGTTAAAGTTTCTTATACAGTAAAATTTCACAAAAGATAAAGCTCCATGTGTTTACGATAACCATAAAAGCGTTATAAACACAGTGAAAAATACGCTGTAAAATAGAACAAAGTCAACAGGATTTTTCAATAGTTCTTACCCAAGAAGAAATACCCATTATTTTAAGCAGGAATTTCTTCTTAATAAAACGCAGCAAATATGGCAGATAAATATGAGTAAGCGAGCGCTTATAGTGCCGACTTACAACCGTACCGAGTTGAGCTAAAACTCAGAAATGCATTTGGGCAAAAGAGACGCATGAGTTCTCTATTGTTCCCGTGTGTTTTTTAGTTTCAGCTTGGCTCAGCAAAGCAAAGCAACAAGTCGCTATTATGAACGCTTCGTAAGATTTTTTCTTACTGAATGTTACTAAAACTCAGAATTAATGTCACTCATACGCTTCCATATGCTTGCGAATACCCTAATAGCGTTATAAACACAGCTAAAAATATGGTCAAAACTAAAGCAAAAAAAGAAAATTTCACTAAAGTTTTACAAAAAAAAAAACAACTCTTATTATATTTAAACAAATTAACTAGAAAACATAGCATAACAAAAATTTTCCTTCTTAATAACACTCACTAAAAATATTTTAAAAATAGCACGAAATCACCTAAGAAATCAAGAAGAAATCATTAAAATTACAACAAAACCTTTAGCAAATGAAAATAGATATTTTTTACGAATAAGAGCAAAAATAATTCTCAATAAAATCAAGACAAAATTCCTTGCAAATTAGAGGTATAACTTCTTTATAAAATCAAAAATACTTTTTTTCATAGTTAGAGGGAACTCTTTAAAATATTTAAACTTTTATATAATTTTTATAATTATTTGTTCCTTAACGCGGCTTGCGGGTAGTGTGATTTTGTAGAAACCGTCACGTAACAGTGAGATTGCTGTGCTTGTATGCGTGCGAGTATCGAGCAGACTACAAACTAGAAGGCGAGTGCGCTGTGTGTGTGCGTGCGAGAATTAAAATTCGAGCAGACTAACCCAGTAGTTCGCGGCATCATTGACTAACTTTTTGTGCTGATATCTTAAAGGAAATTTCTGCTGCTGGACTTAAAAAAATTCATACAAAATATAATGCAAAGCAGCGGTTGTCAGCGCCTAACTTTTTCCACTCTATAACAACAACTTCAAGATATTCATGATTGTTGTAATTCGCCGAATCATTCAGAGTCTAAACTGCAACAATACTGCGCGTGTGTGTTATTGTTAAATAAAGCGCATTGCCATCGATTTGTTGGTTTTTGTTGTAATTGTTGTTACATTCTTCAAAAAGAGTTTTTGGCGATCCTTGATGCAAAGTAGCAACAAAAAACGTTTGCTTGTGCGTTTATTTTGCATCGCACAGTGGATCGAACGATAATTTGGTCCCTCAAAAATATAAAATGCACAGTTCCAAATTTTATAAACTTTTTTATCCTTAATTAAAATTGTTTAAGCTTTTCAAACTTTATATTGTTTTTTATGAGATATAAGGATTGAAATTTCAAAGTTATTTGTGCTCTGCGCAAGTTTTTCATAGGCCGCATTCAGCGCAGACAACAGTTGGCAACTGTTGTGTAAAAATTTGCTGAATGGTAGAAATTTGGTAGCGCTAACTAAAACTGATAAAGTAGCGAACGCCTTTTAATCGAGCGAACAAATTCTATGCTACATGAACACAACTGTTTGCTTAACTGTCAGATGCTGTTACTGACGCTGTTAAATTAATAAACGCAGAAAGAACGCAGCAAATTTAAGTGAGAAACCTTTGCAATTGAATTAAATTTACATAAAAATTAAATTGAATCTAACTTCTGACGTGTAGAGTAGCAACACATTCAGAGAAAAACATCGTGAACTAAGGTAGCGCTACCATTACAGTTCACAACAGTTGTCTGCGCTGAATGCGGCCATATTCAGTGTTTTTAAGCAAATTTGGAATGATCCTCTGTATAAACCGGTGGAGATTTTTGGTTGCAGTTTTTTCTAAATACGAATGGGATATCTACAGGATCTAATAACCTATAGGATCTAATGAAATCGATTGTTGTTCGACCACAATACCTATATGGAATTAAACCTTATTTTTCACAATTTCTTAACCTTATATAAGCCTAAAACAAAAGGGCACTTAGATAAACAACGAACAGGTATACAAGACATCAATTCTAAGATTATCATCTTTACATCCATTAGTAAATTTTTCCCAATATCTGCTCCTTGTTGAACAAACTTTTCATTTGAAACAAAAAATTATGAGATTTCCTGGTTTAATAATATCTCATAGTTTATTTATCCGCTCATCGAAATACTTTTATTAGTTTTTTTTTATGTTTTTAATGTAATAAATCCCGATGGGTATTGTCCATTTTCATAAAAATCTTCAACTTGTTATAACAAAGTCTAATTTTTTAGTCAAAAATGCAAAGTTATTCAAAAATTTTTGTTTTTAGTATTTTTAATTTTTTTTCGACCTGATAAGTCGCTTTAGTAAAATTCTAAACGCTATAAGCTCTCGACACTTAATTGATGCAGAACACTGATTGGAAAATTTGCTCTTCATATTCTCAATTTATTTTTACCTGACATAGAAAACTTATAAAAAAAGTATATATTTCTGAAAATTCATAAAATAATGTTTGAAAATAACAAATTATATATTTTGCCACAATTTTTCTTTATATCACATTGATTTAAAAAAAAACAAGCAAACAATTAATTTTTTTAATGTTTCGCTGGAATGTCCTGCGAGTGGAGTTCCGAGTGGAAGTGAAATTGAATAAAAATTTAATTCGATATTTGGTGGTTAGATAATTTTTTTCATCAGAACTATTTATTATATTAATTAATAAAATAAATAGATTAATACAAAAAGAAAAAAGTGATATTCCGACCACTAAATAGCGAATTAAATTTTGATTCATTTTCACTTTCACTAGAAAATGGAATGCAGAACATACCTGTCGGTCGTCATTTCGTTGACGAAATTTACTCTACATTTTTCGTCAACGAAACTTCGTCAACATTTCAATATTGTTTTCGTGCACTACCAACGTTTCCTATATCATTCGTTAATGAAATTTCGGCAAAATTCCGCTATGGCTACTTAACGAAACTTCTTTAATGTTTCGGTAAAAAAATTCCTTCACGAATTTTATTACACGTTTCGATTTGCAATTCCTTGACAAATTTTCTTTATATTCCTGTCTACTTTTCGTTAACGAAACTTCATCAGCATTTCGATACTGGATTCGTGCATGATAAATCCCGACGTTTCTGCATTGCGTCTTGAGCGGATTTGGAACATTTATATGAAATTTTCGTCAATGAAATGTATGGCCAAATCAGCATGTTTTGTCAAGGATCATGAAAAATCGTACATGATTCATTTGAGATTTCTTCAAGACTGAAACTACTGGGAATAAATGAGTAGGCGAGTGCGCAACTCTCTTTTTCTCTCTCTTTCTCTCTGTGTGTCTCTGTTTCTGACACGTAGAAATTTCGTTAAAACGCATTTGTTATTTTTATTTGTGTGCTTGTTTTAAATCATATATGAGAATCTTTATTGCACTTAAGTTTTAAGAAATGGAAACTGCAGCAAATGTGTGTAATACAGTGTAATCTGATTTTAGAATTTCAGAAAGTTTTTTGATAAGTGCTAGCAGTCGCTAACGAGTCGCTGATTTCGAATCTGATGTTAAAATTTCAAAAAGTACTTTGACCCTAGGGTGGACCCTGAAAATGCTTTTTTTATTTTATTCCCATTGTTGATGCGCTGGTCACTGATTTCGAATCTGATGCTAGAATTTCGAAAATTTTTTTGACACGGGTGGACCCTAAAAAGGGTTTTTTCTACTCTTTGTATAAGTGCTAGCAGTATAACGGGTCGCTGATTTCGAATCTGATGTTAGAATTTCAAAAAGGTATTTTTGACACTAGGGTTGACTTTAAAAGTTTTTTTTTTGGCTTTATACTCTTTGTGTATGTGCTGGCAGTATTAAGGGTTCGCTGATTTCGAGTCTTATGTTAGAATTTTTTTAATTTTTTGACACTAGGGTGAACCCTAAAAATGTGTTTTTGTTTTATATTTATTTTATTTATTTTTTATTTTTATTTTTATTTATTGAATATAGATCCTTAAGCTACAAGACACAAAATCTTAAATTTTACAAGCTTAAGTCACGATTGGCTGATTTAGATCAAATATAAAACAATTTACATATTATATAATCAATTTATAAGTATTTTACATAAGTAACATAAGGAAAAATAATTAAAATTTAAATTTAACAAAAAATAGTAAGATTTAAATTTTTAAAAAGAGAAAAAAGAGAAAATAAATACATATTAAATTATAATGCATAGAAATAAAAATTAAGTACTTAATTAAAAATAAAAAAAAAAAAAGATATAGCCTTTATGAAATGACAGAACTTTAGACAGTACTAACTAAAAAAACTTAACTAATAGGCTAGTTAAAGATGTGATTTTAATTTATGTACTAAAATGATTGAGAAGTGATTTTTTAAATTGATTTGCATTACTGATTGATAGCAAATATGATGGTAATAAATTCCAAAGGCGAATTGCGTAGATGAAGAAATGTCGTTCCGATTTTGAGTATTTATGCCTAAATTGAATGATTTGATTTACCCTTGCAGAGCGGGTGAACTTTAGTCGCGTATGTAGGTAATGCGGTTCATTAGTGTATACAATTTTGTGCAGCTGCAGCAAAGTACGCAGTTTTAAGAAATTGTCAAAAGATATACTAAGTGTGAGTTTTGCATATGCGGAGACATGGTCATGACGTTTTAAACCAAATACATATCTTGTGATATTGTTAAAAAGTACATTTATTTTTTGCCTACAGATACAGTCTTAGTTGGCATACAGTTCACATCCATAAAGAAGTGCTGGAATCAAATAAGTTTTGGCCAGTAGAAGGCGTATTTTTTGCGGTGTGTAGTACTGTGTCAGCCAGAGCGAACGCAACATGCCATATGTCTTTCCAATTGCGCGTAGTATGTGGTCATTCCACGTAAGGGTTTTATTAAAAATTACGCCAAGGTTCTTCGCAGTACTAACATACTCAAGCTGTGAGCCACTCAACATAACTCTTGGTAAATACGTGTGATCAAGCGACTTCTTATATATAGCCATGCATTTTGATTTTGAGGGATTTAAACAAAGATCATTTTCCTCAGCCCAAATACGCACATTTTCTAGGTCCTCATTAAGCTTTGTAAAGCAAGAGTTTGCATTATTAAGCCCACCGCTTACATAGAGCTGAACATCATCTGCATAAATGTGAACATGACAATTCTTTATAACTTTTGGTAAGTCATTAATATACATGATAAATATGAGCGGCCCTAGCACTGACCCTTGTGGAACTCCTCTAGGCACAAGACGAAATTCAGAAGTTAGATCACCAACATTTACAGCTTGCGATCTGCCGATGAGATATGATTTGATAAGATTAACCGCGGTATTTGAAAAATTAAAATTATTTATGAGTTTCCTAAACAATATTTCATGAGTTACTGAGTCAAACGCTTTTGAATGATGAAGGAGAGTCAACAAAGTAAAATTATTCGCATCTGATTAAGTGATTTCGCAGTAGAAACTGACTTAACTGCTTATGAACAAGATTTTCAAATACCTTTGATACATAAGACAATATCGCTATGGATCGGAATTCTCCATTCCCTTTAGGAGTGGGAATGATTTTTGCAATTTTCCATTTTAAGGGAAACTTAGAGGTAGTTAAGATGGTATTGAAGAGGTATTTGAAAAATGGCAATAATGTAGGCAAGAGAGCCTTGATAAAAACTGCATGCATTTCATCAAAACCTATGCTGACATTATTTTCCATGCTGACATTATTTTGGACCGAGATAATTTGGGGTCGATTAGTCCTAGGCGTAGGCAATGGTAGTTTCAGAAAATTATCATTTATTACATTTACATCGACTTCATCTGGGTTAACTATTGTAGAAACTTTAGGCTTGATGCCAATATTACGTATTTGTAGCCACTTTTGTTTTGAATTTATACCTGAGCTGAATTTATTTTCACAATATCTAGTTTTTGCTGCTTTGAGGTCACTTATTACTTGCGTTCTATATCTTTTGAAAATTGTATACAGGTGTGAAGTTTTGTATCTTTTCCATTTATTGTAAGCGTTATTTCTTTCGCGAATCAGATTTTTTATGTGTTCATTAATCCATGGATTTTCTTTAACGCAGACTTTTTAGTTTTCATTGGAACAAACGTATTAAAAAGGTCAGAAATGTTGCTTTGTAAAAAATTCACTTGTTCGTCAACATCTGGCAGGAGATATATGTGTGACCAATCAATTGCGAGGGCTGCTTCATAGAGTAATGAGTAATTCAAGTTTTTGAAGTCACGGAAGCAAAACGATTTTTCAGTATATGTCAGACAAAAGTTGTATTTAAGGAAAATTAAATCATGTTTAGAGAAAGCAGGTGCAGAAAGTTGGTCATACACTAGAATAAGCTGTCTTTTGCTTACTAGAAATAAGTCCAAAAGAGTACTGCTTGTTTTTGTGAAGTGAGTCGGGTACAAGGCATTTGCCGGTTGAAGTCCGGCAGCCAACATTTCATTCAGCAGGTTGGCTTCAACAAGGATATTACTGTTGAAGTCTCCTGTAATGATTATATTATTGAAGGAAAGATGTAAGTTATCTAGCACTGTCATAAACGGTGCAATATCAACATTTTGGTTCGGTCTGTATGCACACCCAACAAGTACTTTGTCTATTTCATTGTAAATTTCCAGAAAGATATATTCGATACTGCACCCAAAGGATGACTTGCAGCGCAACTTACATTTAATGCCATTTTTTACATATATGGCTACTCCCCCAGCATGACTTTCTCTGTCTGCCCTAAAAAGTTTGTATCCATTGAGTTTATAAAGTAAATCGTCTAGGTCAGGAGCAAACCAAGTCTCGGATACACAAATGATATCTACCCCTGAGCATTGAAACAGGAAGCGAAATTCATCAATTTTGTTTATGAGACTTTGCGCATTTATGTGACAGATACTCAACCCCTTTCGGCTCGCATTTAAAATACGGATCATCTCAAAGCAATTGCCATTGGCCACTGAGTTATAAGGAATTTGAGCCATTGGCAAAGTTTAGGTACAAATATAAAAAAGGTGCTAATTCAGTAATGCATTCAGGAACATTAAATGGATAAGCTAAAATAAATCTTTAGGCACACATCTTTATACTAGCCATAGTAAGAGAATGTACATTTATTGTATTTAATAAAGAAAAATAAAGAGGTAGTATGTGTATGAAATCAATAGTTATTAAAATAGTGAAATTTAAATGGATAGCAAAAACAACAGCAGATAGAATATAATAAGTAATACATATTAGAGCAGTGATTAAAAACCGCAAAAAATCAAAGCTTTCCAGTTTATTGTTGGGTACTAGCATGAGAAGCACGAAAAAGATGTTGTTGGTTGGTAGCGTTCTCATCATTTCCACAGAGAGTATATTGGTCTAGCACATCAAGAGAGTAGATACAGGCGGGATGCTCGTTCGCAGTTCTCTTAATATGTACTAGCCCGCGCCTGACAAAAACAGATAAAAGTCGCTTTTGCTTTTTGAACTTAAGCGCAGATTTCAGTATGTAATGGTTTGTTTTGGTAAGACTTTCATTGAAGTAAACAGGAGCGTTGGAGTCAAAACCTGCATCTGTTAGTCGCAGAAGATCATTAGAGGTTCGCCTGAAGTCGTAGACAGCTTTAAGTAGTTCATTTTTAGCATGTGGAGACATAAGACGTACCAATATTGGCGCGTCAGTTTTCGAGTGCAAGTTTTTGTTTATTTTGATTCGGAAAATGGATTGTATTTGAGGTGGGCCAAAGTTGACTGTAGTGCAAAGATTTTGAAAAATCGAGCGTAGATCTTCTCCATTCAATTGTGGAATTCCATGGATACGAACGTCACAAGCAACTGCAGAGTTTTCTTGCTTTTCAAACTGCATTTTTAGCGCTCCGGCTGTACTTTCTTGATCAAGTAGTTTTTTCTTCAACGCATCAATATCTGATTTTAGCATCGCAACCTCAGATGCTTCGCCATCAGGTCTTGTACCGCATTCTTGTTCAAGTAGTTTTTCCTTCAATGCATCAACGTCTGCTTTCAGCATTGTAACCTTAGTATCTTCACTTTCTAGCCTCGTAACACGAAAATCAATTAAAGTTAGCTCGCCTCTGATTGCTGCAACCTGTTCATAAATTTTTTTAAGAATCCTATCCTCTGATTCATCAACCTTAGCTGACATAGCGCGAATGAGTCCGCCATGCGCTGGTCTGAACGTTCACTTTGCTTGGCAAAGCGCTGGTCCATTATGTCTAGGAAGCGCTTAAATTCAGCATTAGCTAGCTGCGGGCTGCGCCCATTAGTATATCGCTGCTGAGCATTTTCCCTAGGTGAGTGTATATTGGGAGTTGACTGATTAAGGCTTTCTGCACAATTCTTAGAAGAAGATGAGCCTGACTGTATGATTGTGACACCAGTTGGCGGGGTATGCATTGAATTACGCCGGGCCGACAGACACTTGTTGCATTTATATTTTTGGTGATTCTTTAGCATAAATTCAATGTCGCTTTTTTCTAAATTTACGCACTTGCAATGGTAATATTCGTTGCAGGAATCACACTTGATCTTTTTATTTTCATCAAGATGTCGCTCGACTTTCAATAAACAAACGCAAACCATTTTTCACAATTTATGATGATAAATTACTTTATAAAACTGTGGATTATCTCCGCTTAGGTGTATATTGTTTGTTATTTGCTCTGTCATGCGCACATATGACAAAAATATTTTCTATTTGTATTAAATTTATCTTAAGCAGTTTATGGCATGTGTGTGAAAGGGATGGCGCTATATGTAGAGCTTTAATGTAATGTTTTTGAGAATGGCCGACAAAGATTTCGGTAAACTAAATAGATTCGGTATTTTATAATGAGTTTTTGTTTATTTCAAAGAGTTTATTTAAAGTTATTTTTGGTAATTTTTATAAACAAGTTCCAATGTAACAGTTCAGACTGTATTTGATACTTATTAGCAATTTAGTTTATCAGTAAAACCATAATTTATTTCAACACTTATGGAGCACAAAAAATATGTAAGTTATAGGTTCAGAGTTGCCAGAGTTTTTTTATACTTCTTGTATATGTGCTGGCAGTATTAAGGGATCGCTGATTTCGAATTTGATGTTAAAATTTCAAGAAGTTCCTTGACACTAGGGTGGACCCTAAATATGTGTTTTTGTTTTATACTCCTTATACCGTTGGACTATTATTTTTGAGGTGCCCTCAAAGATAAATGTTACGCCGACAAGCCAGAGACAATTGACGCTTTAAAGGACAATATTCGTGAAGTCATTGGTGAAATACAGCTGCACACAATCGATAATGTGCTTAAAAATTGGACCGATCGTGTAGGCTACTGCATGGCCGGCCGAGGCAGCCATTTGAATGAAATTATTTTTCATTATTAACCGGAAGGATTGTACTTTTAAATAAAAAAAGAAATTTGAGAAAATATCCAGTAGTTTTTTTTTTATAGAATTTTCAAAAAAAAAAAGTTATTTGGTGGACCCTGTATATGTGCTGGCAGTATTAAGGGATCGCTGACTTCGAACCTGATGTTAAAGTGTCGAAAAGTTCTTTGACACTAGGGTGGACCCTAAAAATGTTTTTTTTTATTTTATTCCCATTGCTGATGCGCTGGTCACTGATTTTGAATCTGATGTTAGAATTTCAAAAATATTTTTTTTACACTAGGGTGGACTCTGAAAATATGTGTTTTTGTTTTATATTCTTTGTATATGTGCTGGCTGTACTAAGTGGTTGATGATTTCGAACCTGATGCTAAAATTTCGAAAAGTTTTTTTGACACTAGGGTGGACTCTACAAATGTTTTTGTTTGTTTTCTATTTTTTGTGTATGTGCTGGCTGTATTATGAGGTCACTGATTTCGAACCTGATGCTAACATTTAAAAAATTTTTTGGTGACACTAGGGTGGACCCTAAAAAGGGGTTTTTTCTACTCTTTGTTTTATAAGTGCTTGCAGTATAACGGGTCGCTGATTTCGAATCTGATGTAAGAATTTAAAAAAGGTCTTTTTGACACTAGGGTTGACTTTAAAAAAGTTTTTTTTTTGGCTCTATACTCCTTTGTGTATGTGCTGGCAGTATTAAGGGTTCGCTGATTTCGAGTCTTATGCTAGAATTTTTTTAATTTTTTGACACTAGGGTGAACCCTAAAAATGTGTTATTGTTTTATACTTCTTGTATATGTGCTGGCCGTATTAAGGGATCGCTGATTTCGAACCTGATGTTAAAATTTCAAGAAGTTCCTTGACTCTAGGGTGTACCCTAAAAATGTGTTTTTTTGCTTTACACGCTTTACACGCTGGTGTAATGTGCACACCTTTACATTATAAACTACTTATAAATCACATGAAAACAAACAACTATAAAACATATTTAAAAAGATACACACCTTTACGGTACGTATCACCTTATTCTATTTTACTATATTATACTAAGATAATATTCTAACAACAAGAACATATGTTCATACCAAGCACTACTACCCAGCAGTTCCAGTTTTGAAGAAATCTCAAATGAATCATGTACGATTTTTCTTGATCCTTAACGAAACATGCTGATTTGGCCATACATTTCATTGACGAAAATTTCATATAAATGTTCCAAATTCGTGCAAGACGCAATGCAGAAACGTCGGGATTTATCATGCACGAATCCAATATCGAAATATTTAGGAAGTTTCGTTAACGAAAAGTAGACAGAAATATAAAGAAAATTCGTCCAGGAATTAAAATCGAAACGTGCTTCTATACCGAATGCAATGTCGTGTAATATGTTTGATAGGGGATAAAAATATTTCACCCTCAACTCTATTGGAAATAGGCGTAATTTTGTTTTCGTAATGGCCTGACGCCACCACACCGTATATTTTCCAGGTAGACTCGGGCAGCTGTCCAAGCCCATTCCTTTACCATTGCCTTGATGCCACACAGAACCTCACGTTGTGGTGATAATTCGTTCTTTAATCGTACGGTAAAGTTGTGGAATAGTGTCCCTGCGAGCGTGTTTCCCGTCAGTTTTGAGCTGTGCAAATTTAAAACAAATCTTCACCGAAACTACTCCATCTTTTCAACTTCTAACTAACTATCACCCATCTTCCAAATCAACACAATGCTCAAACATTTATAAGAAACATCACCTGAGCTTTCACTCTACAAAACAGAAAAAATTATACCAAATTTTCAAAATCAAACGAATTCGACAGCAATGGCAATGACCTAAAACAGTGGTGTCAATAAATATTTAAATACTATCGAAAACCATCGATAGTCAGTCCAAAGCTGTCGATAGTCACAATAGTATGAAATTATCGATAGTGTCATCGATAGTTTGCGAAGTCTACAGCTTAGCCTCTGAACGATTCGGCGAATTACAACAATCATGAATTTCTTGAAGTTTTTGTAATAGAGTAAAAAAAGTTAGGCGCTGACAATCGCCACTTTGCATTATATTTTGTATGCATTTTTTTTTTAAGTCCAGCAGCTCATGCAGAAACTTCCTTTACGAAATCATCACTAAAAGTTCGTCAATGATGCCGCGAACTACTGGGTATCTATTTCATTCGCACACATGTACTCATATTGCTGAATACAAAATATATGACATTACATTTTTACTTTTACTCCTACACAAATATGTTAACATATGATTATGTTTACGTTTTCTAATAATCTAAGTCTACTCACTCACACACATTATACTACAATTACTAAATTACAAATATGTATACGATATTTTATTATTATTTTTACACTAATTTAAGAACATATGATTCTGTTTACTTTTTAAACATTGAATGAAAAAAACATGGCTGGCAACGGTAACTGCCTATTTTCATCTCTTATAAGAATTGTACATCTTTATTTTCAATAAACAATTTTTTTTTTAAATATTATAATAAACTTTTTGATTTAATTGTTGATGTTCATTATTTGACTTGAAAAAAATTATATAAAATAAAAATAATAAAAGAAATAATATACAGATTTTATTTCGACTTACATTTGAATAAAAAGCGTTAGGAACTTCGTTGGAACTTCATGGATATATTTTAATATCCATTGACGTTTATTATTGATATATAGGTAAGTCATTCTTGAGTTATTAGATTTTAAGAAAAAAAAAAATATAGTATAAACACCCACTTCAACTCATCGATCTGGTAATTTTATTTTGTTAATTTCACAAAAATGAAACAGCACAAAAAAGCTTTCATTTGGCACACATTTTTGCTTGAAATTAGAGTTTCATCAACTAGACAAATATTGATTCAGTTTTAAAGTGCTTTTTCCTCAATTAAATGAATGTAATTATCTATGGTGACTTCACTATCAATAAAAAAAAAAAAATTAAATAAAAAATGTAAAGCCACATTTAAGATAAATTTAAAATTTAATAAATTTTGGATAAAAATCCTGCTTACATGCCTGCATAAGTGTACATAATCAAATCAAGAATTCAACAGCAAAAAAAAAAAATATACATTTTACGGTACTTAATATTAATGAAATTTGCTGGGTGGTTGAAAAAAGACAGGGTTTTTCCACCGTAACCCATTCAATCCAAAGCATTTTAAGCAAAATTTTAAGAGATCAAATTTTTACCTTAACTTAATTAAAAACACATGAAAAAGCATTTTGAACAGCCTCAAACCTTCTCTTTCTATTGCTACTGAGCAAGTGAGCTTAAAATATAAACATTTTTACCAATAAAGTGCAATTTTTTTCAAGCAAACTTTGCATTATATTAAGGACACTGAAAAATCATGCCAAACCTTTGCAAATCCTACAAACTGTGTATTTTATATTTCCTTTTTGTAGTGCCGTTGGCCTTTTTTGAAGCTATTTTACTGATGCGAGATAGTTTTTTATACTATTCCACTTATAAGAAAACGCGTCTAAAGCCCCGTTCTAAGTCACATCATTTCATTTGTGATATATCTCCAAAGAGTATGCTTTAAATCTTTCTGGTTACATGGAAATGTGGGTCTGGAGATTTAATGATTCCATGAGGGATGCGTTATACAGATAAAATAAACATATCAACCAAGTAAAAACATTGAAACTATTTGTATTAAAAGAAACAGAAATTTTTTCTTGGTCCTTTCTAATAGTTTTTTTGAGCTAATATTCCTATCATTCAAAAAGCCCTAAAAAGTTAAAAAAACATAATTGTTTTTCACCTGCCCTGCTAACCTTCCGCCTAAAAAAAAATTGTCCAATCTATATCTAATTTTCTGTTTGTTTGTTTGTTTGTTTGTTTGTTTGTTTGGCCTTTATATAAATCTAAACGGCTCAACGGATTACGCTCAAACTAGGTCCACATATTAAGTTTATCCCAACTTAAAATGCTGCATACTTGGTTTTTGCCACGCCTCCTCTGAAATTAAAACTTTTTTATTGGAGATTTTTGTGTATTCAATTTTAAAATTTTTTTGTTATTTTAACATCAAAAACACTCACATATCTTCAAAATTTGAGAAATTTTCAGTACAACAACTTTTTCATAAAACATCGTTAGCTAAGAATGAGAAAAAACCGACATGAAAATCAAAGTTTGGTCTTTCGATGCAAATATCTCCGCTGTCCATTAATATATTTCATTAAAATTTTTTTTTGTTCAAAAGTTTAATAAAATAACTTCACAAAAATAGTTTGAACTGTACCGTTAGTTCAGTGAATATATGTTTTGTGATTTTGTCAAAAAAGGTACAAAATATTAAATTTTTACTCAAAAAATGACTCAAAAATTGTTTTTTTTTGTAAAAACAACATATGTTACATTTCATGTGACATAGCATTTATTTGCAAAAATTCTTCCAGTTAAGCACAAAAATCATTTTGCTGTTTTTGTCAACAAAACAACTTGGTACCCTTTGATTTTTTTCGCGAAATTTATTTTTTCCAAGATGTTGTTTTTATATTTTTTACAATCAAGTCTCAAAAATAATTTATGTGAGAAAACATGTGGGTGGTTAAATTTTAAGGGCCGATGTTGAATGTGAACCACACCTAAACATCAAGTTTTTTCTGCATTTCATTTGACATTTCTCAATTTCAGACTAAATCAATTTGAACCATAGAAAGATACACAATCGAGCAACGCGTAAAAGTTATTCAGGCTTATTATGAAAATGAACGTTCAAATCAAAATGCATATCGTGCACTTCGTGATTTCTTCGGTCAATTTAATCGTCCAAATGTGCGTAAAATCGGAAAAATCGTGCAAAAATCTGAGCAAACCGGGTCTGTAGGAGATGTGAAAACACCAGTGCATGCTCGTACAGTTTGTACTGCAGAAAATATTGCTGCTGTTCGCGATCAACTCGTCGTCGTGCTAAAAAATGAATAATGAATAAAATATGAATAATGAATAACAAATGAATAATGAATAAAAAATGAATAATGAATAAAAAATGAATAATGAATAACAAATGAATAAAGAATAAAAAATTAGTAACGAATAAAAAATGAATAATGAATAAAAATAGAATAATTGAAAATTCTGTAATTCTTTGTGAATGGCATTCTTTGTGAATAGCATTCAAATGAATAAAAATTTGATTCATTATTCTGAATAACGAAAATGAATAATTGAAATAAATAATTAATAATTTTTTTTAAATTGAATGTGAATTAAAAATTTTATGTATAAATCAATTTTGCATTCATTGAATGCATTCTTATGTCGTTATTCAGTTGTACTTAAAATTCTGAATATGAATGCAGACTTTACAGCTCTGCCCAATAAGAGTGACTGTTTGGTGCGGTTTATGGGCTGGCGGCATCATCGGGCCGTATTTTTTCCAAAATGAGGCAGTTACTGTGAATGGTGTTCGCTATCGTGAGATGATAACGAACTTTTTATGGGCCGAATTGGAAGATATGGATGTGGACGATATGTGGTTTCAGCAGGATGGTGCCACTTGCAACACAGCAACGAAACAATGGCTCTTTCGTGCGACAAATTCAATGGCCGTATTATCTCACGTGGTGGCGATGTCAATTCGCCGCCAAGATCATGTGATTTGACACCGTTGGACTTCTTTTTTTTGGGTTATTTGAAAGAGAAGGTGTACGTCGATAAGCCAACAACAGTTCAAGAGCTAAAGGATGAGATAATTCGGCACATTAACAGCATAGAACCTCAATTAAACCTCAGCGTCATCGAAAATTTGGACCATTGGATGGAGGTGTGCCGCCGAGGTCGCGGCGGACATTTGGCCGATATGTTGTTCCATACATAATTGAACTATACCAATATTATCATAATAAATAGAAATGACAATAGTTTTTAAATAGTTTGTGTTGATTTTGAATAAAATCAACATCGGCCCTTAAAATTTAACCACCCTTTATAACTGAGTTTTGTTTTAAAATTCTCTATATAATTTGAACGTACCCATTTATCTCTTAGAGTGCAGTTGTGTGTCTAGAGCATAGAAATAAAATATAAGGAAGTGGTGTTACCCTCACATACAGTGTATGTGTACTGCGGTATGTTTCGTGAATTGACACTTAGTTTTGACGAATAGTTTTTTGACATTTGGATCGTTCTGTCAGTCGAAGTATTAGATAAAAAAATTACTTATATTAAATGCTTAATTAAAAGCTATTTTTATTGATAATTTTAGTGAGATTAGTAAAGTTTATGATATAAACAACTATACGAACATGCGTTGTGCTATAAAAAACTGTTCAAGTAGTCAAAACTTGAAGAATAATGTGGTTTCCTTCCATAAGTAAGTATATGAACACCAGTTGGATTTTTTAAACGGAACAACGTTATTTATAATTTATTGTGTTTAAAAAAGTTATTTAAAGTGAAAATTTGTGCATTTCTAATTGAAAATAAGTGAAAAAAGCAAATTGGAGTACGTTGTTTCCGCGCCAATTTTAAGGGATTGAAATGTCAAAGTGTTTCAGGGGCGTATTCAATTAACATATTTCCACACATTTAAGGGCGCTCGTGTTTTCAGTGAAAAAATTTTGGTCACAAGTGCAGTTTATGGCCCACGCGTTAATAATTTTTTTCTAATTTTTATTAAAGGTACTTGGGTCTCCTTAGTCCAAAAGTGCAATAATAAAATGTCGGTCTCAAATGGCTTAGGAGATAAAATTGGAGAAAGTTTCCGAATACAGTGTATAATATGAAGTGTGTGGAATAAAGGCAAAAATAAAGAATAAAATAACGCAACAAATAAAAAAATTTTTAAATTAAATAAAAGGAAATAAATATTTAATTTATTTATTAAAAATGATGACGACGTGGACTGTTCTTTTCTTAACGACCATAATTATTTAACAGATGCTAGATTTAAACTGAATATACAGGTCATGTAGCTAAGTACATAGCAGGGTTTGTTGTGTTTAAATTGCAATCAATCCAGAAATGCAATGAATATAAAATGGATTTAGAGGGTGAAAGTAGCCAGGAATCGTTGATAAGTTTTAAATCAAAGGGGTATTTGAAAAATCCTTCAAAATCAGTTGAACCGGTTGCATTATTGCTGAAAAATAACTGGTCGTACAAACAAAATTATTAGATAAAGACAAATCTATTTTGCATAAAATGTATTACAATAGAATTTTGTTGAACACACAACACTTTTTGCTTGGCAAAAGTATATTTGAGGGTCATATTAAGTCTTCCGGTCATTTGAATATTGTAGAAAAATCTTTAATTTAAATATTTTTAAAAACTAGATATTTTTATATATCTAAAATAAATAATGAAAAGCCAACTATAAGGCAAAAGTTGAATAAAACAATTCGTTTTAAAGGTGCTCAGAAAGAAATTAATTTTATTTATCTTCACTTAATTTATTGAAATCCATTTTTTTATATATAATTTATTAACATATATAATTATTTATAATTTTATTAATATATTTAAAATTTAATGCATTAATATAAATGCATACAAACCCAGTAGATAGCTTTTACCATACATTTTTACTTTACTAATATTTTTGTTTTCTCTCGGGTGAAATAGGCCTACTGGGGAACCGAACACCCAAAAAAATCGGCAACGCACCAAATTGTATACCTCAAGGGTGGTGTGGAAATACAATCTTTTATTGCTATTGGATAAGAACAAACAAAATAGCGAAAACTTTAAGCCTAAATCTGTAAATATGTTATTATAATCAGAAACCTTTTGGGCCTTTTTTTTGTAATGCAACCTAATGCGACCGTGTTTGAATGTTCATGTATTTGTGCGAACCAACACCAATATGGAAAATGCCGCACTTTTGTGATACTACACCACTTCCTTATATTTTACTTCTTTGGTCTAGAGTAATTACGAACATTTTGGTTTATATAAAATCTTCCTTATAGTAATCTATTGTACTTACTTTTTGCCATTCAAAAGTTTTAGTAGTAAAATATGTTTCAAAAACCGTATTTGTCTGTAAAAGTGTATATAAAGGAATGGAAAAATTATTATAGCTGTGTAACCAACCACTAAAACCACTTTTTGCACATGCACATGTTTGCACTTTAATTTATAGTACCAAGTAGGGATGTGCAAGTCGAAGTCGAAATAAGTCGAAAGTCGACTTTTGCTTGATAATTTTCGAATTTTGGCAATCGACTTTCTGATATTGAAAAAAGTCGAAAGTCGACTTTTACTTTCGACTTTTTTCATTTTATGCGAAACAAAAACCTTAACGCTTATCTGAGAGCTGTCTTATCTAAGCTAATAAACGAAATAGCTGTTTAACAACAAATAAAGCTGCGTTGGCAACTCTTGATTCGATAAATGTAAAATAGTGGTGGACAAAATTATAAAAAAAAGATACTGTAAGTGAAAGTGTGACAAAGCAATTGCGTATCATCTAATTACGTTACACGCGTAACAAAATGTTTTAATGAAATTGTCACTATATGAAAAGCAGGTGACAATTTTTTATTAAAATATGTTATTTCTGAGCTTCAAATTTTGTTTTGAAAAAAAAAAAAATATTAAAACAAACACATAGAAATATCAAGAACAAGGAAACAATTGTTGCTTTGCCAGAATAGGGCTGTTAATACAAATTTATATTCACAATATTCAAACTACGCTCAAATCGATTAATTTTTTATTATAGAAAATAGGGGAATGTTCTGCTTTAAGTCAAATTGGCAAGAATTTAAAAAGAGTGCATGCCATTGAAATCACAAAAAAATTTAAAATATTGAATTGGTAAAACCATACGCTTCTTTAACACTTCTAGATCCTAGATTCAAAAAGCAGGCATTTCAAAATATCCGTGAGTGTTCTCAAGCCATTTTTCACCTTGCTAAGCAGCAGTACATAAATAATAATAACTGCAAAATTACCTCCCCTTCCATTTAGGTGATCTTGTGAATGCCGAGATGAGTCAAGCAAGAATTTTAAATGAAGAAATTGTGATACCGGCATCAACATCCAATAATCAAGAATCCGATAACAGTGACATATCATGTTTTTTGGATGAGGTGGTTAAAATAAACATGGACTCTACAACTGTTGAAATTGAAGGGGTGCCCACTCAGCTGCGCTTTTATATGGCTCGCCCAGCTATTGATCGAAAACTTAATAAAAATTCGCTTGCTATCTGGAAATGCATGAAAACTGAATTTCCTTTTGTTTGGGCCGATGCAAAAAGATATTTATCAATTGTTGCAACTTCGGTGCCATCCGAAGGGTTATTTTATCATGCTGGTCTCATAGCGAACCAATTGCGAAACAGGCTTTCGCCAGAACATCTTAACATGTTGGTTTGACTACGTTCAATTGGTGAAGACATGTGGTTCCTTTAACTGTGCATTCACTTGTGCACACATATATCGAGCCCTAACCGCCGAATTTACGTAAGCCACTTTTTCGAAATGAATTTTTAAATCGCAAACGATAGTACGACAACAAAGTCGTCCACTCCAAAAATTCCACATCTCTACGTTAAACTGTTCTAAAATTATATCTAGCACAAAAATAAAATTTACATGTACCGCTTATGCAAAAAAAAAAAAAAAAAAAACGAGGAAAATGCTTCTCTTGTAAAATTTGGTTTATAACGCTTACGTTAATTCGGCGGTTAGGGCTTGATATTCAGCTTAATTATTAATAACTTTTCCTGGGGAATCGGAAAAGGGAGTTTTCATTCTTAAGATAGCAGATAGAGACATCACATTCTTATTTTACTTTCATAAATATTGACGGTTGATGAAGAAATTTGCATTAAAAATTTCCAAAATGTTCTTAAACTATATCTTGAAAATGAACTGTCCCTTTTTCGATTACCCAGGAAAAATTATTCATAAAAAGTCTGATTATTTATATAAGAACTCAAATTGCAATATTTTGTTTTTTTGTTTATTAGTAGAAGTACCATGTTTTTGTTTATTTTTTAACAATAAAATACATTTTTCAAATTGAATCATTTGCTTCTTAACTAAAAAAAAATAAACTGGCCATTTCAGCCCTTGGAAGGACTTTGACCTAGCTTCTATTGATCAATTGTGTTGTGCGTGTTATTAAATGTTTGATCACAAATGACCGAGAACTGGACCTACGTGATTTATGCCGACTCCGAACGGCTTATGTTCTCAAGAAGCTTTACATGGCAATTTTTACTCTCTGAGGTTTGCCATTGTCTGCAGAGAGGTGACGACCAAACAGAAAAATTAATTCAATTGAAAAAACTTTCTGTCTGAGCTGGAATTGAACCCGGGCCACCGTGGTTCTTTAGCTTAGGGGCCATGCACTCTACCCACTAGGCTACGGCCGCCACTTCTTAACTAAGCGGTACAAAAATATTTTAAAAAAGTCGAAAAAAGTTTAAAAATCGATTTCTAAAGGTTCAAAAAGTCGATTAGTCGACTTTTACATTTTCAGCGGTTGAAATAGCCGAAGTCGACTTTTGCTTGCAGTTGCATTTCCCTAGTACCAAGCTATTTGGTTTAAAAAAAAGTGGCAAAATAAAAATAAAAGATATTTTCTGATGTGCCCAATATAATGAGCAAATCTAATGAAAGGGTTAAGAACATGTCAAATTGAGTCAATCTCAGCATTTGCTACTATTTACTAATTCAATGGCCAAAGTTTGATTACCATGGTCCTATATCACTTCGCGTAATAAAAATAGAAATGTAACCATTAATGCATTTGGTTTTTTTTTCCAACCTGTACTATTGTTTTAAGCAATATTTTATTTTTGCTTCGAACTTTATATCACTTGCAGTTTTTTTAATTTCTGAACTCTCTTTTAAGTATTTAATTAAGCAATAAAAATCTTCACAACAACTACCCAGTAATTTTCTATTGCTACTACTACTATGCTATGCTATTAATCTTACCACATTTCAAAAACTCTACTTCTAAGTATTATAAACTTCAAAATCTACTTAAGATTCTAGGCAAAAAGAACAAAATCAAAAAAAAAAAAAAATCAATTTGTCAACAAAAACTATGTTTTTCGCGCTCTTTTCAGTTTTCCTTTGAGAAAGCGTATATATAAATATTTGCTGACAGTCTTTCAGCAAGCTGATAAATAAGCTTTTGAACTTCTGCGACACTCATTATCAGCATCATTCAAAAGCCAACACTAACATCTACACAAAACTGCTGCTACTACTACTACTAATATCACTTCTATTGTAACTTTGCCACTCTGCTCGCTTCACTTTTATGTAGTCGAGAGTGTTAATTACTCTCGACACTTTCTATTAAAATCGATAATTAAATAATAGCAATTCTCGGCAGACATGTTGAAAAAGTCCGCCCAGCACAGAAGTTAAAAAAAAGAGGAGATGGTTAAATCGTAGCTGAGTATAAAACTAGCGATAAAATGAAACAAGAGATAACTTAGCAAAAATATTACAGCAAAATCAATCTACTTTTCACTCATCAAACGAAGCACTGAAAAAAACTACTGTTAATTGCAAGTCTTCATGAAGTGAAGCTGATTCTCATGGCCAATTGTCTCGACCGAGTTGACTGTCTAGCATGCAAGATAACCAACAATGTGCGAACAAGACAAAAACTACTACTTTTTGCTTCTTCTGCTTATGAGAACCGTTAATTACTTTGAAGGAAATTAAAATGAAAATAAAGCTTAAAAGGGCAGTTAAGTGAATGCTAAAATAAAACAACAATAAACAATAAAAAACCTTCTGAGTAAAGATTGCAAACCTTGAAGAAATGCAAATACTTAGCTCGCGTATCTATCGATGAGTGGTGCCATTTTTTTTGGAACAGCTTCCCTTCCTCGAATATTCGAGAGAAACTGTTTTTTGTCGCGCGCGCGAATACAGCTCTCTGACTTCTGCCATCTTCTTCTTCGTCTTCTAATTAATTTAATTATATTTTCTTTCACTATTTCTGAACATCACTGACATTATAGCAGCAGCAGCAGCAGCGTGTTGGTTGCAACCCTGAAATCGTTACGGTAATTAGATTTGAATAGTCGTTAAATATGTGAAGGAGCGTTCAAGTGAGTCTTAGTTGTTGGCATGGCGGAAAAGTGAGAGACTCTAGAGATCCTAAGTTGAATGCAAGAAAATATCAATGAATTGACGGAATCAAGGCAAGTTAATAGAAAATGAAAAAAAAATAATTTGCCGTAAAAATAAGAAGGTAGTAGAAAAGAGCACCAATTATTGTTGAGGAAATCAAACAATAAGCTTTAAAATTTTAGAATCTATTTTAATCGCAATGTTGTGAAAGTTAAATAAACCATCAAGACATATGTAGGTATATATTTATGAAATTTATAACTAACTAGCTGAACCCGGTCTGCTTCGCTACTCCCCTCGTTATAAAATAAAATGAAAAGTATTTATATATTTTTCACGCCATCGAATTTTCGAAATAAGTCCACCCCAGCGCCACCTACCGTGTCCATTTATACACAAATTATTTTCTTATGATCAAACAAATATACATTCTGAATTTCAGTTAAATTGGTCCATAAATTCAAATTTTCGATATAAGTCCACCCCAGCGCCACCTATCGGGTCCAAATATAGCCTATGTTACCCACCGTACCAAGATGAACATTACCTGAAAATTTCATCAAAATCGGCCCAGCCGTTTTGGAGTCCATACGTTACATACATACACACATCCTATTTTATATATATAGATAGATAAAACTATTTTGCTTACTTGCTGATACACCCAGTGTTACTTGGTAGTTCGTATAATTAATTTACTAAAAATACAAAATCAAACTCTCGCGGAAAATTTCGACACTTGTGCTATCACATCGAGACTGAATGTTATCACATCAAACTGTTATCACATCGTTAAATTTGTACAGCAAATTGGTTAAATCCAAAAAATTGATTTAATTTATTATCTTTTTCGCTGATAATAGCATTAATAGCATTACCTGTTTACTATTTACTTCTTTGAGAGAAATGTAACGATTACACTCGAATGACAAAATGTGACATACAACAACAACTAATTAAAAAAAATGTAAAGGGACAAAAGTAAGACCAGTTAACGGTAATTTTTTAATTTGCTTTCTTTGGTATTCTTATGTCGTGCGCTACTCAAAATCATAATTTGTAATAATAGGGGTATTCACGATTCAGTGCAATTGCCTGTGCAGTTGAGAACTTATGCAGTTGTGCAGTTAGATTTTTGCGAACACACATCACTATTTCAAAGCTGTCAAATTTTTTAATGCACACAAGTCCTCAAGTTTTAAGCTGCAGTAGAACAGCACTTGTGCAGATTTTTGACGAACGTGTATTTTGTTTTTGTAAACTGCAACAGTCCTCAACTGCACTGGCAATTGCACTGAATTGTGAATACCCCTAATTATTTCCGCTTTGTTAGGTGCAATTGATTAAAATTTTTAATTTAAAGCAAATTCAGTGAGTAGAATGTACAAATAACTTCTATTGATGCAAAAGAACTAAAAAATTATTTTTTTTAAAGTCTGTCACGTCACATCACTGACGCCTGTAATCGTTACTGCGACCACTTTTAAAATAAAATATTTTAATTATTTATAAATAATACAGTGTTTGTTTTTATGTAGATGGAATCTTCCTCTTCAAAAAATTAAAAAAAAAAAATTAAACAAAATAAAATAAAAAATAAAAAACTAGTGAGGAGTTATCTTCGACTCGGCCGATATTAAAATACACCCACAGCTGTATTTTAGTTTATTCAAAGTCTAGAATGTTGTACTTACTTACTTACTTAGTTGGCGCTACAACCGTATGTCGGTCTTGGCCTCATCTAAGAATTTGCGCCAGCCATTTCTGTCTTTCGCTTGCTGGCGCCAGTTGGAAATTCCAAGCTTCGTCAGGTTGTCCTCTACTTGGTCTTTCCAACGAAGATGCGGTCGTCCTCTTCTGCGTTGACCGCCGCTGGGTCTTTTCAACTGAACTGCTCAGCGTCCAGGTTTGTGATGCATAAAGTCGTAGCATGATGAGCGATTTATAGAGCGTGATTTTCGTTCGTCGAGAGAGGGCTCTGCTTCTCAATTGCCTACTGAGCCCAAAGTAACACCTGTTGGCAGTGACTTCGCGCGTATCATCAGCATACGCAAGCAGCATAACACTCTTGTAGAATATTGTGCTACTACGTCTCAGATCAGCAGCTCGGATGATCTTTTCCATCATTAGGTTGAAAAAATCGCACGATAAGGAATCATCTTGTCTGAAACTTCGTTTGGTAACAAATGGTGGGGAGAGGTCCTTCCCGATTTTAATTGCGCTGCTGGTGTTGCTCAGTGTCATCCTTCAAAGTCGTATTAGTTTTGCAGGAATACCAAACTCAGACATGGTGGAGTACAGGTGCTTTCTTATTGGGCTGTCAAAGGCGGCCTTGTAGTCGACAAAAAGATGATGGGTGTCGACTTGTTTTTCTTTAGTCTTCTCCAAGATTTGTCGTAGCGTTAAAATCTGGTCGATGGTGGACTTTCCAGGTCTGAAGCCACACTGATAAGGTCCGATCAGTTCGTTTACAATGGGCTTTAATCTTTCACATAAAACGCTCGACAGGACCTTATATGCGATATTAAGAAGGCTTATCCCACGGTAATTGGCACAGATAGTGGGATCGAATTTCTGACAGATGGGCAGAGCACACTGAGACTCCAATCGTTTGGAATGCAATCTTCCGACCATATTCTGCATAGAATCTCGTGAATGCATTAAGTAGAGCTTCGCCTCCGTTATTAAACAGCTCAGCAGCTGCCAGAACTTCATCATAGTCGGGCAGCGGAACCTAGACGCTGTCAACCGAAATTGGGGTTTCCGGAATATCATCTCTATTGACGGGATTGTTGTCAGCGTCGCCATTTAGAAGCTTAGAGAAGTGTTCCCTCCATAACGTCAGTGTACTCTGGACATCTGTCACTAGATTCCCGTTATCATCCTTGCAGGAAGAGGCCCCGGTTTAAAAACCGAATGTTATACAATTTTTTTTATTAACCTTTAACTGTGGAGGTGGTGGTAAATTTTACCCTCTTTTTACATTTTTGCGAAGTACTCTCTTCCTAGAACTCTACTCTAGAACTTTAAAATTTTTTGTATGTTCTCATATCGTTATCATTGTTATTCAGTTGTGTTTTGGTGATGGTAGGTATAGCATGAGCGGAGAAATGCAGATGGTGGTGTTAAAATTATCACACGTTAAAGTTTACTCAATTTTTTCATTGAAAATTGTTTACCACCACGTCAACGGTTAGCGTAAGTATCCAATATACAAAAGTTGACCACATGTCAAGCTAAGCGTTAGGTTATCATAGGAATTTTATGACCAGTCGTCCGTTTTATTGTTGGCAGAAAAATCTTTGGTTGGGAAAGCTTTATATCATGGATTATTTTATGTTACATGACATGTTATTAATGTTTGCAGATCATGCTCAATTAAAAAATCCGTGATTTAGTATGAGCTCAAATTCAAGAAGATAATGGCGAAGTTAGTGAAGTCGACAATGAAATTTATAGAAGATGACACATGCTCTTAATCCGATGGAGCTGATTAAGAGATTGGCCGCATTCAGTGCAGACAACTGTTGTGAACTGTAATGGTAGCGCTACCTTTGCAAGCGATGTTTTTCTCTGATTGTGTTGCTACACTCAGAAAAAAGTTTATCGGAATATGAGAAAAAAGGCATCATATTAAGTGAAAAATGGTATTGACTTTGCTCCAGAGAATGATTTTCTCTAAATGTGATCCCAAAAAATGGCAAAAAGCTACCATGAAAATGAGAAATATTTTCTCATTAATAAAAGACACCTTCTCTTTAAAAGAAAAAATATTTCTTTATAATACGTTCAACCTTTTTCTTTATTGTGTAAATTTTTCCCGAAATCAGAGAAATATTTATTAAATTTTAATAAATGTTTTCTTTAAGTTACGTTTACAGTTTTCGATAAAAAATAACACTTTAAAAGGAAAGATATATTTTCTTAACATTGATACAACATATTTCTTTATTGCGTAAATTTTTCTTTAAAACACAGAAGTATATCCGCAATTACGATTAAAAAATTATTTTTGTCAAACATTTGTTTTAACTCAGTTCTACGCAAAGTAGAAGTATTAATATCAAATTGTGATTCGGTTTTAAAAATATTAGTTAAAAATGTGTTTAGAGGTAAAATTATTGTTGTGGCATTGTTTTTCGGGACTCTTTATAAATATTCCAGAAGTTTACTCTGAAAAACGATTTTATAAATGCATTCAAAGAAACAGTAGTAATAAACAACATTTCTTTGTGTAGCTATGTTAAGTAAAAGAAACCTTTTGAAGGAACAACATTACAACATTACAACATTAATCAATTGCTTTCTATTTTTTTCGTACCTCATTCAACATAAGAAAAATAAATCGGTTTTTGAGAAGAAGCCTTTTTAATTTTTGAGAAAGAATTTGTTGTTATTGAAGTAAATATTTCGCATAGTGAATTATTTCTCAACAATAGAGCACATTTTTCATTTTCTATACATTTTTCTCTATAAATGAGATTTTTACAGTGAGAGAAAAATGCTTGCCATTATTAGAGACATGAAATATTTCCATTTCCCACAATGAAGGAAATATATCTTCGAATATGTGAAAATTTATTATATTTGAAGTAAATTTCGTATAAAATTTATTATATTTGAAGTAAAAAAAGAAAATCGAAAATAGAGAAATTTTTTCCACAAAAAGATGTTTTGAAGGTGTTTTTTTCTGAGTGTGCTCTACACGTCACAAATTAGATTTAATTCAATTATATTTAATTTTTATGTAAATTTGATTCAATTGCAAAGGTTTCTCATTTAAATTTGCTTTGTTATTTCTACGTTTTTTAATTTAACATCGTCGGTCGCAGCATCTGACAGTTAACTCAACAGTTGTGTTCATCTAGCATAAAATTTTATCGCTCGATTAAATGGTGTCTGCTACCTGATCAGTTTCAGTGAGCGCTACGAAAATTCTACCATTCAGCGCATTTTTACACAACAGTTGTTAACTATTGTCCACGAATTTTTACACAACAGTTGTCACCTGTTGTCCGCGCTGAATGCGGCCATTCTTGAGCAAGGGTAAATAAGAAAATGTAAGTGTGATTTACAAAAATATTCAAAAATGTTGATCCGTATTTTTTACAGTAACATTTTTTTATAAGATCTCTTTTATTTCTGGATTATGTTTCGGATTAATTTTGATTGTATAATTTTTTTAAAAGTTTGCAATTTAGTGTTTTTATTGTATAAAAAAACGACTTGTGAAATCAAGTGCAAGTTTTGTTGAACTTAAAAAAAAAATTAATTTGTTGTATATATTTCGCTTAAAAATGAAGTAGCTTGTTGTCAAAGAAAAAATATTACCAAAAAACCTTTTTTTATGAAAACTATTTATTAAAATTAAAAGGGGTAAAATATACCACCATGTCACAGACTATGTCCAAATAATTCACCTCCATTGTTAAAGGTTAAAGCTTATGTGCCCAAAATCAAGTTAAGACATTAATGTTTATTTGGAATGAATAAAGGTTTAACTATTCTGATGACGCCACTTTGTAATGGGCGGAATTTTTAGTTTTTTAATAAAATTTCCAACGAGGGCATAATTAAGGTTAAAACAATCTTCAACATTTCAAGCCATTGAACTCATATTTGTGAAATTTATCGTGATTTCACTGATTTCAAAAAGTCACTTTGTATAGGAGCTAGACGTGATTTTAATTTTATTTATAAAAATTTCAAGTCACTTTGTATATTAGCTAGACGTGATTTTCATTTTATTTATAAAAATTTCATACCCAAAGTGCATATGAAGGGCTAAAGCTTATGTTTAAAATTTGAAGTCATCAGATTTATTTTTGTGGAATTTAAAGATATTTTACCGTCTTGGTAAAGTCACTTTGTATGAGTAAAACTTACATATTGGGGATATTCACACTGACTTGGGTAGTTGGGTATCGTTAGATTGAGTTCTTTTGATTATTGTGAGCACCCTAAATTGCAATTGAGTACTTTATAGAATAGTTTTGGGCAGTCCTGCGTATTTGCTTGATCTCCCCAGTTTATGTAGCTGATCAGAGATGAGTGACAGCTGGAAGAGGTTAACCAAATTATATTTTGTCATTTTATGTTCGAAAAATTTAGGCTATTAATTGGAAGAAGAAAAAGTTATTTTATATACCAGTCATTTTTAACGTAAACTTCGCAGCATTTTATCATTTACTAGTAATCGCGGGCAGACGTTGTCCTGCCACAGACCGCCTTACTGCCATATAAGAATTTTCATGCCAATCGAAAAAAATAATTTTATATATCTGAACTGGCATAACTGTAGTGCAACCATATCCATTTTTAGTTCAGTTTCTGAGAGTAAGCATACGAATTATATTAAAAAAATTTTAGTCTAATACGAACAAAATCGTCTCAAATATAGCATTTTTATTGATTTGTAGGCGGTAAGAGGGGGTTAGTTTGGCAACATTTACATAAACAATCTCGTGGTCGAAATAAATTGACTACCAAAATGTCAGCGCAATCGGCCCAGTAGTCAATTTTATTGATTTATCAAAAAGTGGGCGTGGCTATAGAGTGACCACGCTCATTTTAAGTACTGTTCCCGAAAGTAACCATACAAACTAAATTACCAAATTTAAGTCTTATACAAGCAAAATCGTCCGAAATAAAGTATTTTCATATATATGTGGGCTGTAAAAGGGGGCGTAGACACCCATTTTAGTACAGTTGCTGACAGTAACCATACAAACTAAATTACTAAATTTTAGTCTAATGCGATCAAGACCGTCCGAAATATAGCATTTTTATTGATTTGTGGGCGGTAAAAGGCGGTGTGGCTTTTTTTAACCGAGTTATTAACTTTATTAACCGAGATATTAATAGATATTGTAAATTTGGTGGCCTTGGGTGTTGCCGTTCCTGAGATTTTAAGAGACAACGCACGAACGATTTTAAAACGAAAACAAGCCCTTCAAATTTGGTACGAAAATATTGATGTTTAGTACTCGACCAAAGACGTTAGGTGGCGCTGCACCCGTTATAAAAATTCAGTGAACTAAAAACCCGATAATCATACATGACACAAGTAATAATGGAATTTTTTAAGATCTTATGTTGTTAGAGTCGTTGAAAACGGTGAAATACTTTTGGATTTGATCCGCTTGCTAGATATAGAAATATTTTAGAAAAAGCTGCAACAATAAGAAAAAAAAATTTTTAAATTTCATGTTCAAGGCTTAATACTTCTTGTAAAAAATTAAAAATTTTTTTTTTATATCCACGTTTGTAGCCAACATTTTTACGGAAAAAATGAGTGGTCGCACACAATCCTACACCTATTAGTAAAAGAGATAGTTATATTTTTATTTTTACCCACTTGCTAGATTTCAAGTTACATATTCAAAAAAGGTTGCATGAGGTTGTTTAACCTCAATTAATAATCACTGCTATTTTAATTCGATGTTGCTTATTTGTAAAGAATCAAATAAACTTAAATACGCGTTTTATACATATTCAATTTTTAAAATCCGCTGAAATGCCAATTAATGTGCTTAGTGGAAAATCCTAATTGCCAATAGGGGGTATATTTTAGTACGTAGGTGCATTCTGTCTGTCCCGGACGATCCGGGTAGAATCTAGAATGTAAATCGTGCATGCGTATAGGACGGGTATACGTATCTTTGGAAGATTTCATACCTCCGGGCGAATCAAACAAAAAAAAAAAAAAATGTACGGCATTTGCCAATCTACCCCATTACCCAAGTCAGTGTGAATACCCCTATTGAATATTCGTTACATTAGCTCTAAAATTACGGCTGTTATCGTGATCACAGATAGACTGACAGGCATACGGACATGACAAAATTAATTCAAGAGGTGATGCTGATCAAGAATATATATATTTTTCTATACCTTCCACGACTCCTTATCGGCATTACGAACGGAGTGACAAAGTTAATATTCCCTTTACGCAGTTACGCGTTGAGGTATAAAAATATCAAATCAAAAACAAATATTTCATTAGATGATAATTTTTTATGGTTCATAAAAACAAACATATCATATTATAGTTTGTATAAAAATAACTTAAAAAAGATTTTGCAACAAAACAAGTATGAATGTATAGCAACATTATTCCAGATTATATTAAAATAACTTTAATTAAGGAGACATCACACACCTGGATTTTTAAAAAATGTAAAATTTTTAAAATGCAAATTTTTCTAAGAAAGGAAAGAGATATCTTATTGAAACTTTGCATATTTATTTTTTTTGTCAAAAAGTATATAACAATTTTTTTTTTGATTTTTCCAACTCGTTTTTTGACTGCTGCAGGTTTTTGAAAATCACATAAAATAATCATGGTGGGCGGTATTTTGGCTCGCTGGGAAAAAAATGAAAACGGGGTTTTAATCAGCATCGAAGCCGCTACAGATTGAACTAAATGAACATTTTTTTGGCCAAAATTGACGAAATGGCGGCATTTTTTCGAAATTAGCCGATTTTTGCGACCAAAAAATCACTTTAAAACCAAATATTACTTTATCGATCGTACTATCCTTACTTCAATCTATACATTTATATGTGTACAATAACATATTAAAATTTCAGAATGATCAGACCAGTAGTTTTTTTTTATCACGCCCGCCAAATCAAAAAATGTGATTTCTAGAAAAAGCGCTTTAAAGTATTTAGCACCGATTATACGGCCTTGACGCTCTTCGTTTAAAACCTTCACCATTTAAGCTTAGTACGCTGTAGAAACGAAATATTGAAATTGGGCATATAACTCTACACCCGAAAGTTTGGTCAAAATTTTTGTGTGGAGAAAAAGCACTTGCTGTTCTGGTTGACAGATTCATATTTTTAGTGCTGCAATTTTATATCCTATAAAAAGCAAGACTACACATAAATAAACTATATAAATGCAACAATAAATTTGTTAAATGACCAATTCAACAATTAAACATACTTACTGCTTAATTTTTATTGTTGAATGGCAAATTTCCGCGCCAATTAAATGTATGGGCATATAATCACAACGATATTTTGAAATTTCAACTCTACTTAGAGTTCTAAATTCTGTGTATATTATAGAGTGAAATAAAATGTACCGAAAACGCTTTGGTAGTAGGAAAGTAGGAAAATTTAAAAATTGTACCAAAAAAGTACAATTGTACCGAAAATATCAACCCTGGTGTATGCTACAGCAACGATGTTCAACAGAGCTGTTTTGCTATTGCCCAGTAGTTCGCGGCATCATTGACGAACTTTTCGAGATGATTTTGTTAAGGAAGTTTCTGCATGAGCTGCTGGACTTAAAATAATTCATACAAAATATATTGCAAAGTATTGGTTATCAGCGCCCAACTTTTTCCACTCTTTTGGACTGACTATCGATGGTTTTTGATAGTATTTAAATATTCATTGACACCACTGTTTAGGTGTCATTGCCATTGCTGTCGAATTCGTTTGATTTTAACAATTTGGTGGTGATGTTTCTTTTAAATGTATGAGCATTGTGTTGATTTGGAAGATGGGTGATAGTTAGTTAGTGGTTGAAAAGATGGAGTAGTTTCGGTGACGATTTGTTTTAAATTTGCATAGCTCAAAACTTACGGGAGACTATTCACACCACAACTTCACCGTACGACTAAAGAACGAATTATCGCTACAAAGTGAGGGTCTGTGTGGCATCAAGGCAATGGTAAAGGAATGGGCTTGGACAGCTGCTCGAGTGGACCTGGAAAACATACGGTGTGGTGGCGTCAGACCATTACGAAACCAACATTACGTCGATTTCCAATAGAGTTAAGAGGATGAAATATTTTTATCACATATCAAATATATCGCACGACGTTGGTCCAGAAACACGTTTCGATTTTAATTCCTCGACGAATTTTCTTTATATATGTCTGCTTTTCACTAACGATACTTCTTCAATATTCCGATATTGTGTTCGTGCATGATAAATCCCGACGTTTCTGCATTGCGACTTGTACGAATTTGGAACATTTATATGAAATTTTCGTCAATGAAATGTATGGCCAAATCAGCATGTTTCGTCAAGGAGCAAGAAAAATCGTACATGATTCATTTGAGATTTCTTCAAAACTGGAACTACTGGGTGAAATGCACTGTCCCATTGGGAAAAAAGGTTTTTACATTTGCTCAGTTTTACCTATCTTAATGAAAACTTATTTGAATTAAAAATATATTCTGCAAATGTACTCGAAAATACCTTTCCAACGATGTGTAATGGATATGAAATTTCTTTGAATATTTATTTTATATGCCTTGAAATTTCTTGCTAAAAAGAAAAATAAATTTACAAATTTTTTTTATTGTTTTGACAATCTGGTCACTTTTTATATTTGAATGTTTTACTTCATTTATAAAGGTTTAAAATAGTTTCATTTGAAGTCTCCAATGTTTGATCATAAAACAACCTGTTATAGTTATCCTCCTCTAGCCTTTTGCTTAAACCCAATAAATAGTTCGAAAACACCTTCATATGTCCCAAAATACACGAGGATCAAACCAAATAGCAAAGAAGCAGGTTTACTCATATAAATTATGAAATTTCTCGGCCATTTTGATCGACACTCCAAAGCGTAAAAACAACTTTTTTTTAAATTCCTGTTTAATACCAAGTTATATTTCGGAATTCTTTTAAAGAAAGAAACCAAAATTTTAAGGACATCAGAAATCAAGGAAAACCCTAAAAATTGGTGAAGCTGGCTACGATCCCCTTACTTTATTAAGGTAAATTTTAATTTTAACCAATAAAAAAAAATCAATTTTGCTAGAATTTGTTCTAACACATAATATTTTGTAAGGGATCAGGACCTTATTATTGGCTTATTTATTTTGTCAGCCACAGGGCCACAGAAATTCATTATCTTGCATCGATTTGAACTAGACAGATTATTAAAGCTTGACTTGGGAAATATATTAGCAAGGAGTAGGAGGTTAATAGTTGTGCTGGGCTCCTGATCATCTTTTGTCAGCATATTCCTGTTGTGTCTACTAATAGTGCAAGTGGACAAATGAATGTGTATAAGTAACCAAAAAAAAAAAAAAAATTTAGAGAAAATAAAACTAGATGCACAAAATAGTCCACGCGCAGAAATAATAGAGAACGGACGTGTTAAAATAAGCTCGTTAAAATAAGCTCGTTAAAATAAAAAAAATAAATAAATAAATGTTTATTCATATAGAAATTTGCTTGAGTTAAAGGTGATTAATTAAGTTCTGGTTAAACGGAAAACTCAGTAACCAAAAGAGTTTAGATCCGAAAATCTAAAGTTTCATACTCAAAATAGTGACTAAAAAGAAAGAAAAAAAAAACACCAAAAAGAAATTAACTAAATGTAATAATCAAGCATTATCATTAAAGATAAAGTGTAATTTCAGAAAAATATATAGAAATTAAAAAAAAAAAAAAACAAACAAAATACCGAAAAGTCAAGCCGCTTTTGCGTAAGATTAAGCTAAATATATAATTTAATACATTATCTTTAGCCCCAAATTCAGCACTCACTCAGCATCGACTCAGGCCTGCAGCTCGGATGTCTAAGTAAGTGTCTTTTCTTTTTGATATTATATTTAAATTATATATGTAATTATAGAGTTAATTAGTATAGTTAATTTAACAACTTAATCTATCATATCCATCATATCTAGTAGTTGATACTAAAGGTTATTTTTAATCATAATGCTTCATTAATCGGCAAATAAAAAAAAAAAAAACGAAGAAGAAGAAAAATTTACGATATTTATATTTCATTGCATTAATGGTAGCTTATGATAAAATACAGCAATAACAATAAAATACCAGCTAGCAGGAAATAAAAGCATGCTGCTAAATTATTTACCTTTTCGAAAAAAAAAAACGAAACGAATATATAAAGAAATTAATGCATTAATATAGTTGTTTCACCCATTCTCAAGGAACTACTTAATAATGGTCTTTCAAGTATTGCGCTCATATCGTATTAATATAAAAGTGTTCCGTTTTTACCGCATTCTATACAATAACACTCAATACTTATGCTCAATTATGTTTCAGTTACATCGCGTTCCCATAAAAACTCTTTGGTATTCGGAAAACAAAATAATACAAAACTAAGAAAAAATTCTATACCATGTGTTTCATTTCCATTGTTCCTCTAACAATGAATTGATTGTTTGACTGATCACCTGTTACTAAATTGAGCAAAAGTGAAATAGATATATATAGCTTTGTTTTCATTATGACAAAAAAAAAGAAAGACCATATAAACAGCACAAATTCTTCGTAAATTATCTTGATTTCAAATCTCATGTGTTCCTTTCATATGTAAAGCGGACAAAGGTCGTTGACTTTTCTACTTCACTATATTCATGTTGTCCCTTCTGGTAGATTTTTTTTTTCTAACACACTGTTTATTTACAATCAACTTGTAACCATTGTGTAAACTAAATAAAATGTAGAAATAATTTTTAAGCCCAATGCATTATAAATTCTTTATAAAAATAAATTCTTATTGAAATTTAGAAGAAAATATATTCTTAAATATAATTTCTATTGGAAAAAAAACTATATTTTAAGCTAAATTAAATTCTGCTTTAAAATGAATAATTTAAAATTAATGTGAATAAAACAATAATCTTGTACTTTAGTTATCAACACAAAAAAATAAGTTTTTTAATAGCATATTGATTTAGATAGGTGTAGGAATGAGTATGATGGTGTAAATTTGTTTTACATGACCTAACGCCGGGCATCGTTATTATTAGTGGGGTTTTCAATAAAAAAAAAAAAAATTATGATTAACAGATTGAAAACCATGGCTGGGCGGGTAAACCAGGAATTATAACATCTGATTCCAAAACAGTTAAGATGGGTTAAGATGGGAATTTTAAATTTTGCTTTAGTTTCAGCTAGTTCCAGTTCATTTTAGTTATTGTTTGGTTACTTTAAATTATTTTTTTTCAATTCTATGTATTTACTAAAATTTCCGCTTGCACGTAGTTTTTTTGTTTCAAGACAATCCATAGTAGGATAGCAAAAACTCACCCCCAACGCCGACGAGTCATAGCCTTTGCCAGTACGTGCACCCGCTATGCCACTATGGATCGCGAAAAGAGTCTTGAATGGTTTTGTTGAATTTTGAGTCATGCTTGGGTCTATATACTGTTTCAAGCAGGAAACCATTACAGATGTAAGATTTATGTGAATATGCTGACGTTAACACAGGTAAAATGGTACCAAAATTTTTTTGTTTGTGTAATAATATATAGATATAGGTAAAGCGTAGCAAAGCGAGCCGAGAAATAGCTAGTCATTTATAAAAAATATAAAAAACAGTGGTCCAAGGATGCTTCCCTCCGGTTGCGACAAAGTTATATGATTTAAAATATAGACTAAACATGTCCTGTCCGATAATAAGACCTTATCCACCCCCAAAAAGGTGAATGAAATATCATCTTTCTTAGTAAACAAAGTAACAATTTATGAGAAACGCTGTCGAAAGCCTTTGAAAAATTGGTATTTATTACGTCAATTTGATTGCCATATGCAAATGAACAAACGCAGTAGTCCGAGAAAATAGCCAGGCTTGAAACCGTGGAGCGCTCAGCAACAAAACCATGGTGTTCAGGACAGATGTAGCGTTTAATCAAAAAACTTGATTTCAACTTTTGGAAACATTTGATAACTTTGAGATTGGCCGGTAGTTAACCATATTACTTTTAGAACCAGCTTTGAAAACAGGGCAGATAGAGCGGATTTTCCAACACTTAAGAAAATATCCTTCAGATAGAGATTTATTGAAAATATTGCTCAGTGAAGCAGCTGAAGCTTGTGTGCAATTAATAAAAAATGACACAAATGACATCATTAACTGAGACAGCAAAGAGACCAATATCAGTAAAGGCATTGACAGAGTCTTCACCATTATCAATCGAAAAGTCATTGTCAGCAACAAAATTAGACTTAAAAAAGTCAGCAAACATATTCACTGTGCCAGCAATGGCAGCATTCAGCGCAGACAACTGTTGTGAACTGTAATGGTAGCGCTACCTTAGTTCACGATGTTTTTCTCTGAATGTGTTGCTACTCTACACGTCAGAAGTTAAATTCAATTTAATTTTTATGTAAATTTAATTCAATTGCAAGGGTTTCTCACTTAAATTTGCTGCGTTCTTTCTGCGTTTATTAATTTAACAGCGTCAGTAACAGCATCTGACGTAGCATAGAATTTGTTCGCTCGATTAAAAGGCATCCGCTATCTAATAAGTTTTAGTTAGCACTCCCGAAATTCGACCATTCAGCGAATTTTCACACAACAGTTGCCAACTGTTGTCTGCGCTGAATGCGGCCAATGCTTGACACTGAGCGCTTGAGGTGGAAATCTGCAAGCCCCTTTCTGACTGGATAAAGTTCAAAAATGCTTTCGGCTATGATGTGATATTTGATATTTAGACAAAAACTTATTAAAAAAGTTAAATTCGTGCATACAGATACTTTAATTCATGGGCAGGCTCTTGATTTTTTGAAATGTGTAAGCTGATTGCTAATGGAAATAAACTGAAATTACTGTTAACTCCTGCTGCAAAATCAATCAGAATATTTTTTTCAGCGTTTGTAAAAGAATTATTTTATTGTTCGTAAAAAATGATATAAAACAATACCCATCCTTATTGTTTTTGTAACGCAAATTTAACACTTTTGGCACAAAAACATTAAATCGAATTATGTTGAAAGGCATTAAGGCGACTGAAGTATAGTGCAGCAGCAGTTGCAACTTACATAAGCCAATAAAAATATGATGATGGTCTGCATGTGAAGTGGAGTGGGTCTAAAGTGCAGCCCGTAACATCCATTTAATGTCGTACGATATTTAATCAATTCACATTAAAAGGCTTTTAACATTTATTATGATTATATTAAATTACATGCACAAATACACAGACACGCAGACATACGCATACAATCACGCACATGCATCCACTTGCCTAACATATGTACGTGGCATGTCATCATTGTTGTTGTCGTTGTTTGAAAGTTCACCGCTTTGCAGTCTGAAACATTATCGATCGTTTGGCAGTTTGTTCAGAGCGCCGCAGGAAACTCAATTTTCGTAAATATCCTTTCAGTGAAAATGCATAACATTTTTAAAATTTATAATGAACGAAAATAAAACAAAAAATGAAAGAATTTAAGTAACCCAGAGGCCAACGCTAGTGTTTGTATATATGTGATTTTAATGAGTGCTGTTCTATACTTTTTTCTAGGGAGCAATCAGCCTAATTTGCTAGTGTATTTTAATGTTTTCATTCCGATTTTGACGAAAGCTTCAATAGCCCATTAGTACTTAACTTTGACTCAGGTGTCATTTATACAACATTTTTTAATACAAACATGTTTTTTATTGTTAAACTTATATATTGAATTATATGAAATTTATGTTTTAAATAATTTTAAAAATGTAAAGGCCCAACCAAGTTATGCTTAAGCAAACAAAAGTTTGAGAGCAAAAGCACGCTCTTACACAGCAATATATGAAGTCGCCCAAGTTTTGTCTAAGCATTGCTTTCGTTCAGTCTTTCAACTTTCGTTTACTTTTTGAAACTTGAGAGAGAGCGCTTGACATCGTAGTTTGCTAAGCAGAATAGGGTTGCTAACAGTAATGAGAATGTGTTTAATTAAAATGTTTTTATTTGAATTTAAAATTTTTTAATGAAAAATATTGGTTTTGTTTGTGTCTATTTAAGCAAATTATGGAAAATTTGTATATTTTTGCTGTGAAATTTTACGTTTACCACAGCTTATAAGCCAATCAGCGCAAGAAAAATATTTTTTGTGTTAGCTGATGGCAACCCTTTTTAACATATGTATAAAATTTTTTTTTTTAACTGTCATTTGGAAAAAATACGTTCATTTATTGGTTCAAAATGAATGCAGATCCAAATTTTGATGAAAAACTTTATTATACAGTGTCCAAAAACATAAAAACATATATGAAAAAGCTGACAGGCTATACTTCAACAAATTTTTCAAAGAACTTTTGAGCTTTTTTAATTTTTGTCAAGATTTTGTGAACGTGTGATTGAGATTTTGTTAAGCATGAAATCTGCAACTTGGGCAACTTTTCTACTTAATCAAACTTTTCGTCAACTTTTCTCTGAAACTTTTGTTTGCTTAAGCATAACTTGGTTGGGCTTTAAGTGTGGATTAGTGTTGTTAATTTTTGTATGCTGGCAGCAAATGGACTTTTATTGTTCAGTATCTTGTTCAGCCACAAACACATCCATGTAGCCTGAGATTAATCACACTTATAATAATGGTAAATACAAGGATTTCAGGGATGATCAAGAATTTGAATTAAATCAGGAAATTGCCTATCAAATAAACTTCTAAAAGTTTAGTTTGTTTAGTATTTTGCTAGAAAAATCTTTGTTCGTAATATTAAATAGAGCATTTGAAACAATAGATTCGGGAAAAAATGACTTAAGTAATAAATCTAAGTTCTTCAAATTACTATTGACTTGGATTTTTAAATTCCGGATAGCCGAATACATTTTGCATTTAAAGCGTAGCTGCGAATAACACAGTAAGCGACAAATGCATCAAAAGTATTTTTTTTGCTTACTACCGTTAAAAATGCTCTGGCTTGGATCTGGATATATTTTACAACTCTTACACCAATAAAGTAAAAATTAAAATTGAATGGTTTTAAGTGCGCCATTAAAAACGATTTTTTCAATTCCGGGAAACTTATAATTTTGTCGCTTATAATGTTGTAAGTTATTCGAAGCGGCGCATAATGGGAGGACTTCATACAAGTTTAAGCCATTAATAGTAAAATTAAATGTACAGCTTTCAAATTTGGTATGATTGCTTTGTAGAATTAAATATGAAATATATATATGTTTGGATTAAATCCGCCCACAGACACGCCCGCCTTCCATACGATTTTCGATAGGCGAATACCACGCCTACCTCCCGTACAAAGTGACTTTATCAAAAGCGTAAAATATCTCTTAAGTCTGTAAGATTTTTCAATTTTTTTCAATTGATTTTCAATTCAATTGACATTTTTTGTTGAATTTTTAAATCTGACAATAAGTAGCGCGTGGGCTAGACAGATATATATTGTAGGAAAAGGATGAAAACATACATCGTGCCAATTTTTTACGTCTCCGCAACGTTACTATCTTATCTCTCTATTCTTATTGGCTGTGGAAGAAAGAGCTCAAGCTTGTTTTTGACACTTAACATTTGATTGAAATTTAACGAGTGACGAATTGGGAGAAACGACAAGAACAATGCATTATAAATGCTGTCTATCGTACATTTTATTCTCCAATTCGTACTTGATGAGTATGCACTCACACTTCTTGCATTTTAGCTTTAGCACTATCTCAACTGCTCTAGTTTTATTGTCAATGAATTAAAATTGGATACAATGAAGTATCTTACGGGCTTAAATAAAAAAATGACTTGAATTTTTTGATATCTTATATATATGACGCAAACGCAAATTTTGTCCTGTGTAAGTCTTTTTAAGTACAAGTCCAATCTTGATAAATTTAGTATGGTTTGGTAGGTGTAGATCTGTAGATGTGCAAACCGGACTTTTCATTTTTCAAAAATTTATATTTTCTAAGCTATAGCGAGTTAAAGTTTGCATATAGTTGTTATTGTTATGATGCCTTTTCTCTTCTTACTTTTAACATATGCCTAAAAATATGTGAGGTATTTAACGCCACTTATCGGCTAATAGCTTTGAAACTGTTATACTGGCGAATAATCTTTTATAATTTCACAGCTAGAACTATGAATTGATATATTCAATATCAAAGTAATACTGGAATGATTTTTTACAGTCGAAAAATTTCCCGGGCAGCACACCAGTAACTGAGTATGAGACGGCAGACAGGCAAATTGCTCCAAATCAAGAAGAATGGAAACTCGCAATGAGCATTTATACTAAGGCTCGTTTAGATTGGGCACTCAGAACCTTTCAGCCATTCAAATCAGCAGGTGTAGACGGCATCTTTCCTGCACTTCTACGAAAGGGTACAGAAACTATATTGCCCCACCTAGTCAAAATAACTAGAAGCATCCTTGCGCTGGGCTATATCCCAAGGAAATGGAGAAGGGCCATAGTCACCTTCATACCAAAAGTAGGGAAAACAGACTACACGCTACCAAAGTCGTTTAGACCCATTAGCCTTACCTCATTTGTACTTAAAACAATAGAAAAGGTAATAGATACTATATAAGAACTGAGATTTGGCAGCTGGCTAGTAACATCCAGTCGGCTCTCAAAAACAAAGAAATCGTACTATGTGCCTTTTTAGACATAGAAGGAGCCTTTGATAATACTTCTCACGAGGCTGTGAAGAAGTCTTTACATAAAAAAGGAGTAAATGATATGCTCAGCAGATGGATATGCCAAATGCTTAGCACTAGAACTGCAGAAACAAAAGTGGGTAACACCACTATAAGAATCAAAACAACAAAAGGCTGCCCACAAGGCGGAGTCCTTTCTCCATTGCTGTGGAGTCTTGTTGTGGACGAATTATTAACGATGCTAACCGAGAATGGCATTAAATGTCAGGGTTACGCAGACGACATCGCCTTAATGGCGACAGGGAAGTTCGAGGATACACTCTGTAACCTGATACAGAGAGGACTGTTAGTAACAGAGGAGTGGTGCAACACAGTGGGATTAAGTATCAACCCAGCGAAAACCACCATAGTACCTTTTTCTAACAAAAGAAGCCTGCCAAACCTCCGAACAATCAGAATGGATGGCACTGAAATTCCCTTCAAAGGAGAAGTAAAGTATCTGGGACTTACACTAGATTCAAAGCTTCTCTAGAGAAGACATGCAGAGGTAACTATAAACAAAGCAACGCGCGCACTCATGGTATGTAGGAGCCTGGCGGGGAAAAGCTGGGGTTGTAACCCAACAATTCTCCGCTGGATGTATACCATGATGGTGAGACCCATCCTCACCTATGGTGCAAAAGCATGGGCTGAGAGAACCAAGCTAACCACAATGAGGAATATGCTAACAAAGGTGCAGAGACTGGCCTGTGTATGCATCACAGGGGCCATGAGGACATGCCCTACAGCAGCACTAGAAGTAATTATGGACCTAACACCCTTCCACCTTGTCATAGAGGGAGTAGCCAAGCGAACTCTGTTGTGCATTGCAAAAGAGGGGACAGGTTTAAGTAAAACTATCAGCAGTAGAGAGAAGGAGGATATTGCAAAGCACACTCCCTACATCGATCTACCAAGAGACGATATGGTAAAAAGGGTATAACTTCGAAAAACACTTCGGAATTAAAAATTTACACATACATTTAATAAGAAATTGGAAACTGGTAATGAAACATTTTTGTTCAAGCATTTTTTAACTGGATATCAAGAAATATTCTTACTCCTGTATATTTGAAGTAAATTTAGGTATGCAATTAAATATGCCAACATTATATTGTCGTTGCGCGTGCAATACTGCGTGTATTGCAAAAAGGCCAAAATTCATTTCATTTCAATTTGGATCAGTTGAAAATCTATTCAATAGGTCAAAATAAAATCTAGATATGTTTGATTTTAGCTCTTTAACGCCACACGGGCTTACTAGTATATTTAAATTTTTAATATATACTCTGAGTTTGAAATTTGGTACAATCTAACGAAAACTTCGCCTGCCTCCCATACAATGACGTCATCAAAGTAGTAGAACCTTTATAAATTCCTCATAACCTAAAGATTAACTGTCAGCCTTAAGCTTAAGATTAGATTAAACTTTATTTTATTCCATATATACTTCGTATGACACTTAAATCTTTTCTATATATGTAAATTTTTCTAATTTTCTGATTTTACTTTAAAATTTTACACATAACTACATTCCAGACATTGTATAGCATTATTATTATAACTACCCTGCAGGACTTTTACCCAACTTTAAGGTGATTACAAACTACTTTTAAAACAAACCACAAGTGGTTGAATAGCCAACTATTTTCTTCGAAAATAACTAGTGATTTTCTCTATGAAATGGCCGCAAAATCACCAGTACGCACTACCTACGATATAACAGATTGACTAGTTTTTATATGGTCCTTTTGAAACCAACTATTTAGCCATACCAAAAAATATTTTAAGGTCAACTCAAAATTTAGTGTGAAATGTGAAATAGGCGCTATACAAAAACTTCCAAAATATTTTTTACCATTTTTTCTGTATAAAAAGGAAATCTACGTCTACACTTCCAATATTATCGTGTCTTTTTTCAAGCAAATCACAACCCTGGTCACGGAAAAACAAATTGAGGCAACGCTGAGACTTTTGCTTTGCTCGTTACTACAACCCTGAAATTCTGGTTCGTGGCCGCTCAATTCACTACTTTTCGATGACTTTTCAACTAAATGAAAGTTACTCCGTGATTAACTACATTAAAGTTACTTTACTTTTAGGACTAGTTGCGTTTGGTCCTGCAGGGTAGTATAAAAGCCTGTCCTACAGCAGGTCCTCCGCACACTTCCTTTTTGGAGTCATTTGCCGAAAGTATTTTTTATCTTTTTAAAGGTCGATTTTTTATTCACTTGAGTTTTGCAAAATACAAATATACCACTTTAAATAACACTTTAAGCACTAAAGCCATGTTGAAAAATTAGTTCAAGTGTAAAACTCAAAAAATTCGAGTTTGGCAACAATCATTTTAATACACAACCTTACAAACTGGCTTTGCAACCATCATGTATGTAGCAACTCAGGTGTAGCACAGGGGTCCACGGGCAAAATTCGGCCGCCGAAAATCGTCTTTCGAATTTGACTGCTTCAAAAATCTAATGATGCAGTTTTGTTAAGCATACTTTAGTTAAGGTTAGGTTAGGTTAGGTTGATCCGGATGCCTTCGTAAAGGCTCACATAGACCAATTCTGGTCCTTAGTGGTACCGGTAGCGAACAAAAGGAACCTTTGTGTTTTAGTTAAAGTCTTCAAAGATTTGCGTTGAATTCGCAAACCTTAGGAGGGATTCCAGAGATACTTTGGTTACATCTTTAAGCGACGGGAACGTCGATGAGCCTAGGTATTTTAGTCTCAATCTAAGTAGGGCGGGGCATGTGCATAGCAGGTGCTCCAGGGTCTCCACTGTGCCCGGTTCATTGCACTTCCTGCAGTTGTCATCCGTGGTGATGCCAAGCTTCCTCGCGTGGGCTGCCCTCATTCAGTGACCAGTGAGCATTCCCACTAGTGTCCTGCAAAATTTGCGCGGGCATGCCACGATAAACAGAGTTAGTTAAGGAACATGAGGAAAAAATTTTCAGGTTCATAAGTCAACGGGAACGTATTGAACGGCATAAAAATAAAAAGGTCCATTCTCATTTGTTTGTTAATTAGAATTTTTTACATATTTAATTTATAATATCGCTTCAACGAGAGAAGTGCTCTCAATGGCTTTGGGCTTAGAGTCGGCCAGATAAGCCTTGTTGTTCTGCATGTTGTGAGTTCAGCCCATTTTGAGTTGGCTTTAGATGTGGTGTACTCATTAAGCAGCATTTTGACAGTTTATATCGCGATGCTTGGTGAGTTCCGAACCATTGAAGTTACCGATGTACCTTTCCTAGCTAGCTCTTCTACTTTTTCATTTCCACGTGTGCCCTTATGCCCAGGTACCCATATTAAACTTATGTCAAAAAACTTTGACATTTCGCCTAATGTAGCATGGTATTCTGTGGCTACTTTAGAGTTGATGGATACTTGCTCCATCGATTTGATCACTGCTTGGCTGTCCGAGAAAATATATATTTCTCATTTGCAGATAATATTATCAGAGAGCCATGTTGCAACTTTCTTAATCGCCATCATTTCGGCTTGGTAAACACTACAGTGATCTGGCAGCCTACGAACCAAGGATAGCCCTTATTCTTTTGAGTATACCCTATACCCGACCTTGCCATTTAATTTTGACCCATCTGTATAGAAGTGTAGACACCCTTTTTTCCACGGCGCACCTTTATTCGAGTATGTTCTAGGTGGAATGAGCGTGTCGTAGTTTCCATCGATGGAAAGCAGTGGTTTACAGTAATCAGTCGTTAGTGGAACGAAATTACATTTGTAGAGTATGGATGCGTGTTCTGAACTCAGGTTTTTCTATACTCCAGTTTCCTTTAGTCTGACCGCTGAACAGGCTGCTTGTTGCCTAGCAACTAAGTCGAGCGGTAGAAGGTGAAGTAAGGTCTCTGAGCTGCAGTCGGTGTTGTTTTCAAAGCACCGCTGATGCAAATAGATGCCATTTTTGGACTTTTTGAAGTTGATTTAAATATGTGACCTTGTCCAAGGCTGGCCATCATAACCTTGCTCCGTATAGAAGTATAGGTCTGATGGCCCCTGTATACAACCAGTGAACGATATTGGGGGATAAACCCCATCTTTTCCTTATAGCTTTTTTACAACTGTACAGCGCAACTGTCGCTTTCTTCGTACGCTCAGAAATATTAAGTTTCTAGCAAAGCTTACTATCAAGAATGAGTCCTAGATTTTTGCATTTTCCGATAAGGACAATGCAGAACCATTTAGCATGATTGGTATGAGAGACGGAATTCTATGTTTCTTTGTGAAAAGGACCAGTTCTGTTTTGGCCGGATTTACTCTAAGACCACAGGGTCTTTGCATAACGCTCTTTGCATAACGTCGCGTAGGGTAGTGGGAAATTCGTCTCTGACTGCGATTGCTCCGAAGGATCATCGGCATATACTGCCACTACACAGCCCTCCCTCTAGAAAAAGCAGTACGTTGTTCACTATTAGATTCCATAGGAGTGGAGATTGCAAACCACAAGGTAACCACCACCTCTTGTAACCGATCTTACAGCGCTGTACGCACCTAGGTCTGATAAGATTACTCGTCAGCTGAGTAGCTTATCTATTAGATCAGTAATAATTTTATTCACACCCAACCTACGCAACTATAGTCGTATAGATTGTGGCATGACATTACTAAATGCTCCCTCTACGTCTACGAAAGCAACTAAAGTGAATTCATTATGCAAGAAGGATTATTCCATGGTCCCGACCAGTGAGTGTAAAGATCCACGGACCTTCTCTTACTGTATGCATGCTGTGATGCCGATAAGAGAGCAGAGTCAATACTCCTGCGTTGATACAGATCTAGCAGCCGTTCTAACGTCTTCAAGAGGAATGACGTGAGACTTATAGGGCTCCTTGGGAGTGGTATTTGATGTCTACCCTGCTTTGGGTATGAAGACCACTCTGGCCTTGTTTAAAGCGTTGGGACTACATGCTAAACTTATGCAGCCGTTGAAGATAATGCGAAGCCATGGCAAAATATATATCGCAGCTTCTTGTATTTCTACAGGGTAAACACCATCAGGCCCTGGTGATTTATAGGGCTAAAAGCTGTTCATCACCCATTTTAGTTTCCTATCGGACACTATGTCTTCAGTGTCCTGCAAAGAACAGCTAGGACTAGGCAGTTGTGCACCAGTGGGCACGCTTCTACCAGGGAAGTGCGTATCTAAACGGAGCTTGAGAGACTCCTCACCAGACATTGTCCATGTTTCATCCTACCTTTTGCGATAGCCGGGTGAACATGGTGCACTCGCGAGAATCTTGCGCAGCCTAGAAGCCTCTGTAATGTCTTCAATTCCTTTACAGAATTGTTTCCAAGACAATCTTTTAGCTTTCCTGGTTTCGGTTTTGAAATTTTTGAGGGATACTTTATAGGCTACCCAATCCAACTCAGCTCTCGAGCACTTTGCTGCTTAAAAGAGCCTTCTACGTTCAGTCCTCAGCCCATCCAGTATCTAGGACCACCATTTTGGCTTTAGCTTCCCCTTTGTTGTCCTTCTAGGACATGAGGAAGCAAGAGAGCAATTCATTGCTTTGGTTAATATATCGACTAGATTATCTAGAACAGCTGCCGATTTGAGTTTGTCAATCGGAACCGATAGCAAATTTTTTGCTGAAGCCCTTTTGCATATTCCCCAATTCGTCTTGCGAATGTTATTTTTGAAGACGTATCGTGTAAATTATACTCAATGTATCGGTGTTCGGAATAGGAGTGCTCCATTGAAACCCTCCAGTCACCAATCTTGTCGAAGATAAAGTCTGAGACTAATGTTATGTCCAGAACTTCACTTTTGTTTTTTATAATAAAGGTGGGTTCTTCACCCTAATGCATAAACACGGGTTGGTCCTTAACAAATTATCAAAAAAGAACTCGCTTCTTTCGTTGGTATCCGTGCTGCCCCACACGGGGCTGTGTGCGTTTGCTTCAGCCGATATAATGACCCCTCGACGCATGTCACGTGCATCATCCATCAGTTTCCTGATATTATCCAGAGGCGGGATGTCGGGCTAGTAGGGCCCCTGGACAGCTTATCCTTGCTGTACACCTGCAGGAAGACCCTTAAGAAGGAATACCAGAGGACTCTTTTCCTCTTCTCTATCAGCTTTAGTGACTCGGCAGTCATTAGCAGCAGAACCTGCTTTGAGGGACCTACAGGTTCCTCTATCTTGCCGATCGCCCAGCCTTTCATGTTTATATCTGGGTTGCAAGCCTAGAACACTTTTAAAATCTCGTTTGGCTTTGAGCAGGTGTCAGGTAGCCACACTCTTGCGACTCGAGGGGGGGACCAGGGTTCTCCTCCAGGACCTGGAAGTGGGAGCAGACGAATGCGGCCTCCACACAAATCCATTTGTCCCTGGGAAGTAAACCCGCCAGAGGACCTTCGGGGAATCTGCCTGTCCCAAGCCATTAAAAAAGGGTGAGGGTTTGTTATTGGATGGGCATCATCTCATAATGAGTTCATTCTTGAGGCACGGCTCTTGAATGTTCATCTGATAATCTGTAAAATAAAAAGGTTTACCTTGAGCCTTGGTTGTTGCTGCCAAATTCTTGGAGAAAGCATTGTTTTGATATTAAGTTATCATAACACCGTCATCTGTAATATGCTTTCGATGGACGATCAATCCAACATAACTTGAAGAGCGGGGACAGTCATCCATCAATGATGAGGAGACCTGATCTATCGTTGTTCTGCAGACCTATCTTAGAATAAAGGTTATTATGTAGGAAACATTTAACCTTCGGACCGTTGTATAAGCCAATTGGTATACAACGGCTCATGCTTCTTAGTTTTCTGGAAAAGGCTTTTAATTAAGTCTTAATTAGGATAACGACGTTGCATAAATAGAATTGAGGTTTACCCGGTTTTACTGGGAAACCTATGGTTATTTTTTAACTTAGTCATGTACAATTCGAGTGGCTGAAGGTGTCACAGTCAAATATAAATGTTCTAAGAACTTTTGGTCTGTAAGACGGGATGTTGAAGAGCCTTGTCAGGTGGAGCCTTGAGCCCAGGTATTGACTGTCGTTTGGGCTTGGCCCACGTGGGGGTTAACGCGCTCTGGCTGTGGTTAGGCCAGAAATGCCGGTGTGAGTTACACTTAAGTTGAACTCGGGTTGGTGATTCCCTTAAATTACTAAGAGAATGATGGTAGATTGAATCTCGCTAATTTCAAACAGTAAATGTTAGGAAGTGAGCGACCGTAGCCTAGTGGGTAGAGTGCGTGGCCCCTAAGCTTAAGAACCGCGGTAGCCCGGGTTCAATTCCAGCTCAGACAGAAAGTTTTTTCATTGAATTAATTTTTCTGTTCGGTCGTCGCCTCTCTGCAGACAATGGCAAACCTCAGAGAGTAAAAATTGCCATGTAAAGCTACTTGAGAACATAAGCCGTTCGGAGTCGGCATAAAACACGTAGGTCCAGTTCTCGGTCATTTGTGATCAAACCTTTAATAACACGCACAACACAATTGATCAATAGAAAGCTAGGTCAAAGTCCTTCCAAGGGCTGAAATGGCCAGTTTATTTTTTTTTAAATGTTAGGAAGGTAAGCAACTACCGGATCAATATACTGTTACCTTTGGAATTTGAGTACAGGTGACGGGGAAACCTAAATAGTCTGAGTTGTGTCCACTGAGATTGAGGAACTTGATAATATGTGACAGGCCTATGTAGTTGCCGCCTTCGTGTGATCAAGTCTTCGTGTCAAGGAGTGATGACCCTTGATACGACGTGGATGATTATTGCGGCTAAAAAAGTATTGGGTTATATTATTGGTATTGATTACCGAGATAGCCCAAGGTTATTAAAATAACCAAGTCATGTACAAATTCGAGTAGCTAAAAGTGCTACGGCCATGTATTGCGTCAATCTGACGACAAGATAGATGGGGCTCTGTTACATGTTGTTAGGGGAACCTTTCAAAGTGGTCTTTCTTGAATTCCGTAGGGGCGTTGGCCGACGCTTCATATTTGTCCCAAGCATTGGAGCACCGCTGAATTAAGCCTTCGCGGCAGGGGTCAACGTTAAAAACATAGTGGCTTTCTGTCCCGGGGAAGTGCCCCGTCCTCCCTCTGTATGTCAATGATACCCAGCACCCTACCATTCCCCTTGGCCACATCACAATATGACCTTGCGTCAGTGCTCTGTGTGACCTTCTTTGGCCTTTTTGCATCAGGCATCTCCTTAGTCCACCTCTGCCTCTTATATGCGAGAGCAGATTCGGCCTCTTGAGGAGACCCCGCTTTCTCTGTCTGGCCTTAATTGAAGAAGCTCGTAAATTATTATTTTCGAACACAGTGCGTCTGTGCTGAAATTTTGAGGGAGTTTTACTAAGAACAAAAAAATGACGCACTTCACTTCGCAATTTCTTGTAATTTCAATTTTTCTAATTTTTTTAATGACTAAACACCCACTTCAAAATAATCATTTTGCAACAATTTTTCTCCAGGTGTTAGGAATTCTCATCCTTCTTGTAATAGAATCTTGAAATTTAAAAAGAAACCATTTTCATGATTTTCACAGGCATTTGAAATCTGGTCGCAATTCTCTCCACTTTCCCCTCTACATTTAACAAAATGATGTATCGATTCATCTTTTAAGAACATATTTTTTCCTAAAATTATAGTAAACTCTCAAACACAAAATGCATTAAACCGAATTACATATGCAAAAAAAAAGGAATAACTATGACACTAAATTTCAAAAAAGGATTGCCACTGACAGCCACTGCGACATGATTGCATTTCAATCTTATCCTTTTCAAAAAAACATTGATTGCCATTGTCACGTGCAACTCAAAGGATTCTCAAAAGCAAGCACAAGTAAGAGAAAAAAAAACACAAACCAGTTAAGCTAGCAACACATTTTTTATGCCACACGAATACGATGCTCAACTAAAGGCCATAAAGCTTGCCACACCAAGAAATGCAACGAAATTTTTCGAGCAGATTTTGAAGTGTGTCAAAAGTGGGTAAAAGGGATCTTGCCGCCCTTTAAGAAGGCAAAAAAAAAAAAAACCAAACACAAAAACAAAAAAGCACCAAACACACTCTAATCGAAGAAAAACTTTTGCAAATCCAATGATGAAGAAAATACAAATTGAAAGCATAACTCGACGTGGATTTGGCTGAAACTGCAGCTGAAGTGCAGTGAATGCTGAATGGTAAGAAAACAAGAGTATGGCTGAAAAGGTTCGAAGAGTGCTGCCATGGGCAGGGGAAGAGTCAAACGCATTGCATTGCAGCAGCTACTGACGAGCGATGCGCTGCAACCATTGCATAACTTATGAATTTGAATTTCAGTTAAGAGGATATTTTTGTGCAGTTTGCTTTGCATTTACAGGATGTATGCCGTTGGACCAGCACATCGACTAGTTCATTCGTTGGGATAACGCGCTGGTTCATTGCATTCCCAACACATGCACTTTGAAGCAACCCAGTATATTTCATCTTGAGTCTTTGCTTTTGATTTTTGCGACCCAAATGAAACGGTTCGCTGCATCAAAATTTTTCAACTTGTTCGTCAATGTTTTCCAAGTTGTCGATGTGCAAGAGTTACACTGTGAAAAAAGTACCGATCATCATGTGATAAACAATAATTTAAGCAATACTTGTCATTCAAGGGCTTGGGGTTATTTCATTCTTCTTACGAATATTTCTGTGTTGATATTTTGATTTGAAACAAATTATTAAGTGATAAAAAAAACCAATGCAGTGTTCCTCACTGACATTCAGTGGGGTGAGGGGGGGGTACGGCGATATAATTAGCATTGATTAAATTTTTAATTTGATTATACCCACTTAACGCATTGATTGATTTTGATTGTCTTAACACATTTATAACTTGTACATACTCATTCATAATAACTAGAAGTATTTCAGTATTTTGGAAGATATAGGTTTTTAGGGTTGAAAAATATTTGAAATTTAGTTTGCTGTTTTCCCGACGCACCCGCGTGTTCGTTGACGTGACAACCTATCTTTATACTTGTCGCATAGTGTAATACTGTCATACAAGCTGCGGCCAAAAATATAAAAAGTTGTCGTAGAGCAATGAAATTAGGTAGATATCATTTATTTTGTAAAGATTTAAATATTTTGTAAAAATTTCTGAAATTGGTTTATAATCAAGCATAGCTAACATATAAAAAATATGTTTTGTTTTAAAATACAAATTCTTTCAAATTCGGCTTTTTTTTTATAAAATTTCATAAGTAGGTTTATTTTTTTACAGAGTACAGCGTAACGGGGAAAGCAAAATTTACTATGGAAAAAAGTCGCAAATTTGTAAAAACAAGTATGTTTATTTATATTTAAGCGTTATTATTATGTACATCTAAAAGAATTTTGAGATATCTTTCAATTTATAGAAGTTTTGCTATTTATATGTTGGCTTGAAAAATTAACAAAATTTTAGTTTTTATTGTTTTGAACTGAATATTTTCCAAAAATTGCAAAAATTTCAGTATAATTAATAAACGAAACCTTAACAAAGACATGGATGGACCAGATTGTCGTCAGAGTCAAAACTGAATATGATATCTCAAATGATGGGAACAAGCCAGAAGATTCTTCTCTGATTATCCGCTAGTATTTCAAAGGTTGATAGTGATATAATAAAAAAATTCAGTTTTATTTTACGGATATTATCTAGCGGTAAATTGATTAGAAATTTTCTAAACCTTGTTAGATCGTACCTTCAAGTTGTATTTTAAAGATGAACCTTTCTTTCATCTCTTTTCTGAATTTGTTGCTCTCACTTTCTATTTGCAGCGTTGCTAAAAAATACTGAAAGAGAATAAATTTTTCAAACACTGTAAAAAGTAAATCTTATTATTAGGTGAAAAACTGTCTTAAAGTAAGCTGCAACAGTTAAATTGTAAAAGCAGCAGTAGCTTCACTGACTTCCAGCCCTTATTATAAGAGAAAAATCAGCCTATACGTCAAATTAATGTGAGTCCTGTTGAAAATAAGAGTGAGGCTTCATGATTTTCAACAGGCATGCTTTAAAATTTTGAATTTCAACTTAAATTAAGGCCGCATAAACCTAATATAAAGACGGCGATGAAATTAAGGCTATTGATGATTTTAAGGCAATGTTTAAAATATCAATTACTCTTTACAGTGAATACTTTACAATAAAATTTAAAAAAAATATCATTTAACATCAACGTTTTTTTCTTCTCCATTCGCCATTAAGAATGCCACGGTCAGTTTTCATTTTACTGCTGAGTTGCTGATTGCGTAAGGTGTTTTTTTAACACAAAATCGGTTTTTCAACAGTTAAATTAAATTAATTTTTATTAACAATTTCAAATATGGTTTCGTATTGAACTCGATCAGACCTATAACCTAGAGTAACCTATGTCACTTAAAAAATAGTAAAAGTACATTTCCACTGTAGCAACGTGTAATCAATTATCATAATAATCTAAATACTATGAGAGTGAAATTAAGAAATAATAATTCAGAAATATTGCTTTAAAATCGACAAAATTTGTAAAATCGTAAATTCTACGTACTTAACTATGGATTTGAAATATCCAGAGATGAAAAATAAGCGTCCGCTGATCTGAAAACTCTAGAAAACCGCAGCAAGCAGCACAGGCAACAGCATATGCTGGATGAATTCGGGGGTAAAAGGAACGAGGGACATGCACGAAGAGAATGAGAAAGAGCGTAATTAAAAGCGCCATTTATATCGTGATCAGTGTTGCCAGAAAAATGTTGAGCCTGTAGCTAAAATTGCTAACAAAAGTAGCTTAAAAGAGCTAACCATTTTTTGTAAGCTAAAAAAGAAAATAATTAATAGCAAACACAACTGCTATATTTAATCAGTTTATCAGATTAATCAGTTTATCAATCATATTGATTGAATTGTAAGTGCAATGTATTGTTGCATACAAAATTATTAAAACTATCTTTATTCAATTTTATATACACAAAATTAAAGAAAATTGATAAAATTGTATGTATATTAAACTGAACCGTGGGATAAGCCTTCTTAATATCGCATATAAGGTCCTGTCGAGCGTTTTATGTGAAAGATTGAAGCCCATTGTAGACGAACTGATCGGACCTTATCAGTGTGACCTTATCTTTTTGTCGTCTACAAAGCCGCCTTCGACAGCCCAATAAGGAAGCACCTGTACTCCACCATGTCTGAATTTGGTATTCCTGCAAAAATAATACGACTTTGCAGGATGACACTGAGCAACACCAGCAGCGCAGTTAAAATCGGGAAGGACCTCTCCCCACCATTTGTTACCAAACGAGGTTTCAGACAAGGTGATTCCTCATCGTGCGACTTTTTCAACCTAATGATGGAAAAGATCATCCGAGCTGCTGATCTGAGACGTAGTGGCACAATATTCTACAAGAGTGTTATGCTGCTTGCGTATGCTGATGACATCGATATCATCACGCGCGAAGTCAGTGCAGAATTTTCCAGATTAGAAAGAGAGTCAAGTCGAATGGGTCTGGCAGTGAATGCAGATAAGACGAAATACTTAGTGTCAACAAACAAACAGTCCCAGCGTCTTGGAACCCACGTTACCGTTGACAATACCTCCTTCGAGGTTGTGAAGAACTTCGTTTATCTGGGATCTAGCATTAATTCAACCAACGACATCAGAATTTAGATCAAACGAAGAATAACTCTTGCCAACAGGTGTTATTTTGGGCTCAGTAGGCAATTGAGAAGCAAAGCCCTCTATCGACGAACGAAAATCACGCTCTATAAATCGCTCATCATGCCCGTCCTACTTTACGCATTACAAACCTGGACGCTGAGCAGTTTAGATGAAAAGACTTTAGGAGCATTCGAGAGAAAGATTTTTCGTAAGATCTACGGGCCAATCTGCGTCAATGGCGAGTACCGAATACGGTGGAATGATGAACTGTATGAGTTGTACGCTGACATCGACATAGTCAAGTGCATTAAAATCGAGCGGCTTCGCTGGCTTGGTCATGTTCAGCGCATGAAAGACGATGCTCCAGTGAAGAAAACATTCGATTCGGTACCCAGCGGCGGTCAACGCAGAAGAGGACGACCGCATCTTCGTTGGAAAGACCAAGTAGAGGACAACCTAACAAAGCTTGGAATTTCCAACTGGCACCAGCAAGCGAAAGACAGAAATGGCTGGCGCAAATTCTTAGAGGAGGCCAAGAACGACATACGGTTGTAGCGCCAATTAAGTAAGTAAGTAAGTAAGTAAGTAAGTAAGTAAGTAAGTAAGTAAGTAAGTAAGTAAGTATTAAATTGAACAAGGGTATTTTTGATAATTTTTTTTAAATTTTCAAATATAGATTAATATTGACCTTTATTAAAAAATAAAAGTAGTAGCTAAACATAGCTAAGCTCAAAAGAAAAAAAGCCTGAAAAAGTAGCTAGGAGCTAAAATACAATTTTCGAAAAAAATAAGCAGAATCTAGCTACAAAATAGCTGAACTGGCAGCACTGATGGTGAGTGTGAGAGTCTGCTTTACGCAAGCCATAATATAGCTCATTTGTGCATACAGGGTTACCACATTTTCATTATTAAATACTTTATAAATTAACAGCCCAACCAAAAAACATTTTAATGTCGACTCTTTATTTAGTGTGAGCTTTTCTGACATTATTTCTATAGAATTTGTTGTCAAAAAGCTTACACTAAATTTAGAGTCGACATTAAAATGTTTTTTGGTAAGGCTGTAAATCTTTTAAAAGTTCTAAGAATATCTTAAAACTGACAGCTACGTGTAAAATCAAATTGAGTTTAATAATATTGTGGTTTTAAAAATGCTTTTAATGCAATGTGGAGGCAAGGCGCATTATTTATCCCAAGTTGATATCAGAATTTGACTTCTCAAATGTCAGTATATTTTGAACTGTTGAAATCTTGAGATTAAAGGCTCAAACAAAATAGGCTCGAGCTGGCTGTAGCCAATTTCAAAAATCAACGAAAAGCTAGCTCAAGTGCTGCCAAATACTCAATTTGACCAAAATGACATGATAGAGCTTGTCTTTAAAGGCAAGTTTTTCAGAACGAGTTTAAGGCCTAGTCAAATTGAGCAGACATTAACTCACCAAAATTGGACGTTTTAACTCGGTTAAGGCAAAAAAGAAACACACTATTCAACGAATGCTAAAATATCTAGTTAAACCGAGTTTAAACGTCCAATTTGGGGTGAGTTCATTCAACGTTTAATTTGACTAAAGTTTAAACTCGTACTGAAAAACTGGCCCTAAGTCATTGAAAAAATTCGCCAAATGTATATTAATTAGTTTTGTTGGGTTTGTTCAGTTGAATTTGTGATAACAGCAATGAATCGCGAAAATGAAATGATGTTAATTTAATTTAAATTCGCTTAAAAGAAAAAAAAGTCTGATTCCTTACGAATCATTCCATTTTAATCGATTTGGATGCAGCCAGATCAAGTTAGCAAAACTTGACGAAAAAGCTGGCTTGAGCAATTATGGGTTGTACGCATCATTTCTATGTAGTTGTATAAAATTTGACATTAGCTGCAGCCAGCTCAAGCCTATTATGTTTCGGCCTTAAGATAGCGTTTCGAGGCAATTAAAACAATGAAAATTATATTCTTCAAGTTAGCGGTTCCGAAAAACAAATTTTTGACTGAACATTTTAATTGAATTGCTTATTTCATAATTTTTTTTTCACATTAAGGTCAAATTTAAAGAAGAAGTTTTCTATAATTTAAATCGTAATATTATAAATAATAGTATAATATTATGTTTGATAGAAGAAGTATTAATATATTGACTTAAAAATATATCATTTGTATTCTTAAAAAAATAGTTGCATGGTAACCCTAGCATGAGCACCTGCATTGCGAAAATTATAATTGCGCTCATTGTGCTCAGAGCCGCCTAAAATCAATGTTGCATCCTCCGTGATATAAAAATCGGGCGTTTAATAACTGTAATCGTAAATACTGTGCAAATTATCCAGTTACCGTATCGAGTATATATTTTGTCATAAAAATAAAAAGTTTAGTAACATTTGGACTGTTAAAATTTTGAGAAAAGAAATATTTATTTTGTTTTTTATTATTTTACGCAAAAATATAACTTAAAATTTGCCTGATATTCTACCATGTGGGAGGTTCAAGTTGTACCTGCGATAAAAGGTTATACAATTTTATCAATATTCGCTACATAACTGATATTTTGTAATATATTTTATCTTTGAACGTTGAATATTAAAGGCTGCACGTCTACCCCAAAGTTTAAACAAGAACAAATAAAGAAATTTGCGTATAAGACGCAACACTGCTTTTTCATTACAACATGCTCTCGCTCTCATGTGCTTGAGTTCCTTTATTATGGGTTTTCGGACGATCCGACTTGCCATCCGACATGTCCGACGACAAATTAATAGAGCAAATTCATTTGAACTTTCATACAGTCCGACATGTACGACGACTTCATTCCATTGCAGGCTCTCAAACAAAACACATCGGCATAATAGCTAAGCAACTTTTAGATGCCCTTATAATTGACCAGTAATTTTCCATACTTGAGAGAAATTTTAATTAATTTTAATTAATTATATCCGTAATTCAATGTTTCTAACGCTGTTCATATTAATTTTCTATAATATTTTTCCGCTTCGTCGGTGTTCACCTACTTACGCTTTTATTGAAAAATGCAGCAAGTCGGACCGACTTGCGTTCACATGCCCAACATGTCGGTACGACCGGCAGAAAAATCAAAACTTTTTGATTTTCGTCGGACATGTCGGTCCGACTGTCTTATTTGTTTTCGAAGGATCCGACTTGTCGTCAAGCATGTCATATCTGTGCAACATGTTGGATCGTTCGAAACCGCCTATTGACAGGAGTTGCATATTCAGCCGCTGAGATTAGTGTATTACTAAAGCTATTAATGGCTGAGTCGATCTCATCTCCACTTTTTATCTAGGGTTTGAGCTCTAAATGACTACTAACGTATTGTGGGTACTTCAGCCAGTTTGTGTGTTTTGAAGTTAAGGCTTGATTACCCAAGCGTAAGGTAACGTAGCGCGACGTTGCCAATTGTCAAGCTAAAATCTGTTTAATGATAAATGTGCACAAGTCCGTAGAAAATAGATTTCTACGCAACGTTACGATTTTTGACAGTTCGACAGCTGTGTTACAAGCGAAAAAATTTGTTTAACTTCACATTATTGTAAATTTTAATACTATATAAGAAAGAATGCAATCATTTATTGACGAGGAGAAGTAAATAAGCCTACTAGAATAAAATTTGTGCCCTGAACTACGGAGCCTGCACTACGTTGGATTACATTTCGGTAATCGCTTATCCTCGAGGCAACGTCGCACTACGCTACATCCCGCTGCGCCACTTCACGTTGCGCTTGGGTAATCAAGCCTTTAGTGTGCATGATTTTGCCATTGATTGAACTTGGCTATGCAGATTTAATATTACTGGGGAGTGATCAGAAGGTAAATCAAAGCTAGTTTCCACTATAATTGATTGTCGATCAATGTTCTTCCATATTGCGAAATCCATGAGATCATGTATCTTTTGTGGGTCAGAAGACCAGTAAGTTCGCTGACCCAAAGACATAAAATCTAAATTATTTTTTCTATTTATTAAGATAGAAAAAAGTTTTTTACCTTTGGGATTTGCTAATCGTGAACCCTAAAATGTATGTTTTGAATTGTAGTCACCTGCTGCTAAGAATTTTTTCCCAAGTGTACAAGAAAACTCAATAAATTGCAAGTTTGACACACGATAGGGGTCGTCCATAAACTACGTTACCAATTTAAGGGGGGGGGAAGGGGTTTTGAAATGCACTACGATAAGTAACGGTGGGGGGGGAGGTGTTTAGATATTGTAACGTTACCAAAAATTAAAAAAATCGACGAAAAACCTCTAATTAATAACACAATCATTTCAAAAATTTTTAACCTTACTTGTTTATGTTTGATCGTCTAAATTGATGGTTAACTTTTGTTTCAACGATTTCTTCCACCACCTTTTCCCTCGACACAGGAACCTTTTGGTATTCCTTCACCATCTCAGCACACGTCTGAAAAATTTGGGTCTTTGCTTTTGCGACAGGCTTTGACGTTAAGGCCTGAATGTTCTTGATCAAAGGATATACCGTATGTCATGTACTGTCCTTCTCAGAAAGAAGAAATCGGTTCAAGGTCGGGTCCTACCTGCGGCTTGTATTTCGTTTTTAAAACTTCTATGAATTGCCATAAGTTTGTATTATATCGTTTACAATAAATCGGAATAAAAAATACTATTTAAATAAATCAATTTTCAGAAAGCATTTACGCAAAAACACAGAACTTGGTGCAGCTCGGGTGCAGCCTTTAAGGGTACTCTGTCAAAGACCAGGTGAATTTCTTTGCGTTAGAAATGAGGATTCACCTGAATGGGTCGACATAGAATCCGATGAAAAATTCTATTTTAAAGAATCCTCAACAAAGCTACCACCTTCTTCTATCCCAGTGATTGAGAGCATCGAATCTTGGATCGAAGATGGAATAGCTTTTACAGATGATATTAATTATTGATTTTTTTCCAATGGTTCCTTTAATGTATCTAGTCATACTAGACACTAATACTAGTGAAAATTGTCAGAGCTAGTCAAAATATATAATCATTCGAATGAATTAATTTCATATGTCACGTTACTTTATGGGGGGGTTTTGAAAAGCACTACGAAAAGTAACGCAGGGGGAGGGGGGGGGTGTAAAAAACCGAAAAATCAATAACGTAGTTTATGGACGATCCCATACTTTGGGGGGAAATAAACTGCGCTCAGAGTGATATTTTCGGACATGCATTGCAGAGATACAGATGTTGCTTGTAAGTAGTCTTAAGCAATATCCTCTAAAGGATAGTGTTTTAATCGATTTTTTATAAGTATTCCTGTTCCCTCTCGTGCTTTTCCATCAGGGTTATTTGTTTGGTATAAATTAAATCCTTCTATTAAGAAATTATTCTTATTTGTTAAGTGAGTTTCGGATATTAGCATGATATCAATATTACTGGCAGAAAACTTAGAAAACTTTTAATTTCAGATTTATGTTGGCTAATGCCATTAGCGTTCCAGTGACAAATTCATATTTCACTTTTCATTTCAGCCTTTGTAGTCTAGTGGAGAGTGCGCTAGATTATCAACCCAATGGTCCCTGGTTCGAATCCGGGCTCGGGCATGGGTCTTTTAACTTTCTTTATTCTATCCTACATTTAAGAGTTATGGAAAACTAAAAATCCACAACTTAATTGTGGAAAATGTGTAATTAAAGGACAGGAACACAACTAGGGTCTGGAAATGCTTGCCGAGTTTAAAGCGTAACACTAGCCTCGGTTAAAAAGCAATTCAAATTGTCTTTCACGATTGTATGTCTTTCACGATTGATAGTTCACGTATGGTTCCAATCAATTCCTCTAAATTATCTATCCCTTTCCTTTCAGGTCAAAGACCAAACCTTGTTTGCATAAAGCATTGCCTTGATTCTTTGATATTTTATAAAAAAAAAGAACTTGTACAAGCTGATTTTGAGATTTGATCAACTCTTGCATCATGCTTTGCATTGACGTCATAAATTGAGTCATGCAACATGCTAAAATAGATATCATCGATTTGCGCAGATTTTTTTTTGGTGTCGCATTGTTTATTCAGCAGTTTTTATGACTGAATTTTTCAAAGTGCATTTACCATAAACTTGCTAGCGCGTGTTCTTGTTGTTGTTTTATGTGGTTTAAGACATTCTTCACAGAAATATTCTTCAGTGTGCAGCACTGCATCAGTTTTGAAATTCATTTCGTCTCGTTTCGTTTAGCATCTCAGCCATGTCAGTATGGAAGGGGTTTTTTTCTGCATCACAGTGTAACTGAGTTGCTGCTGCTCGCAAATGTTTGACATCGATCTGGGATCAAGGGGATACGAGCAAATGGCTTAACATAAATTGTCAGTGAATTTGAGTTGGCAATATTTTTTTTTGCCAACACGTTATTCGTTTTTGTTTTTTATAACAGTCAGGTGCGGGTCTGCGGCTATGCGAATAGCGTGCATTTCTTACCTTTACATTATTTAGTTGCAGCTCGAGAGACCAATTTTTTATATTTTGTTCTCTTGCATTGAGCAGCAAGACGTAGATGTATGCTGCTGCTTTTTTTTTTTGTAGTTGGCATAAAAATATTAGCTGTTTTCAGGAGATGATTTGGCACATAAATAGCGTGGGACAAACAAATTTATGGTATTGATAGATTTTCTAAGGTAAGTGGTGAAGGTGACAGAGGATATATTATATATTCAAGAGGACAAAGTGACATTTTTCCAGTAATTGGCATTGCATATAATTTTGCAATGGAGCAATAAATGTTTTGTTGTGTGTTTATAAAAGCCGAAAAGCTTTTATGCAATAATATAACTATTGTGAAAAAATTACGTGCATGATTGCTAACTGATTTTTAGCATTTTCTTATAAATGTCTCTTAATTATTTCTGTGAGCCGATTTTATGGATTAAACATCTTTTACCTTCATACAAAACGTTTCGTAATTTGTTTACTTATGAATTTGAATTTAATTTGGTAGCAAAACCGAAGTGAAAATTTATATTTTTCTAAATAATAGCCGTCTTCTTGCACAACCTCAATCCTAAACACATCACTTTGGATAATTTGCATCATAATTCATTTGATGCAAAAACCGCCAAAAATTGATATCAACCAATTTTCTGCAACCATGCAAGCGTGCTCTCAAACGTTGCAATTTTGTGCCGCCATTTTTGGCTGAGCTGTCAAAATGTATTTGCAAAAATGTCCGCTCTGTCAGTTGCTCTAGCTGACATGTTGAGTTGGAAAGGCAAGCAGAGCTTGTAGCATGTTGCGTAGGCGAGCGTAATTTATCAGCACAGCGCACAGTGTAATCTTAGCAGCCATAATTTAAAAAATTGTCGAAATTTATCAGAAATAAATACAAGGATATACAGATAATTCCTTAAATAGAAAAGGAAATTTATAAGTATTTTGAAATCAATGCATTTATTAACTAACAGTATGAGCTAAAAGTTAAAGTTTCAGTCTTAAAATTTGCTAGAGCAACTGAGCTTCATGCAACTCAACTTTGAACTTTAATTATTATTGTCTACGATAAGATTCAAACAATGTACAAACAAATACTTTGTTTTCAAAGTAAGAAACTAATTTTTTCTAAAAGTGCTATTTTATAAACCATCAAAAAATAACTGGAAATGTTTTGCTTACTTAAGAAAAAAATTATAGGGCAACTCCCGATCTTGTTGCATCGTTGCAAATGCTAAATAAACAGCTTTTAGAAAAACAAAAAGCATATGTTGCAAAAACTTTTCAATGCTTTTTGTTTTTGTAAAAGCTGTTTATTTTGCATTACAATGATGCAACAAGATCATGAACTGCCCTTATGTATTTCAGATATATGTACGTAGTTGAGAAGTTTACATTCAAAACCAGATAAGTCACACAGATCGAATTGTTGGAAAAACGAAAAAAATGTCTAAATTTTGACAGACATTTTTTACAAACAAACACATTAGCTGAGTTCCTTTCGCCTTAAGATAATAGCAATAACAAATTTTCTCAAAGGAAAGGCAAGAAAAACGACTCGTAGAGGGCACTACCGTTGGAGTCAAAATTCAATTAAAATAAACAATCATGATACAATGACTATTAGGTGTCATGTGAATGTATGCCGTTCGCAACCGTTGTGAACTATTATGGTAGCGGTGAGCAATGTTTTTCTCTGACTGGCTTTTACTCTAAACGTAGGAAAGTTCTAAATTTTTTTATTTAATTATTATTATTATGCAATTATATAAATAATTTAAGTGCAACTGTTGAGTCCCTGAATGCGGCCAATGTCTTTGACACACACTTTTTATTGTGTTTTCTTTTTTTTTACATTCGATGGTCGCAGTTCGTGAGAAAATAGGTAGCTGTTGAGGCTACCTAATAGTGATTGTATCATACAAACAATTAATTCAAAAAACGATATGACAGTTCTTAAAACATACAGGTGTGGCACCTGTGTTTCAAATTTTTAAAGTCCATATCACAATTTTATATGGGCAGCAAAAATAATCCTATTAGTTAAAGGATTATATTTTTTGTTTTTACTTTGCATGTAAAAAAAATAATCTGGATTATTTTGAAGCGAATGTAACGCAGCTAATATGCAGAGTTATGCTTCACAGGAATAGAAATGTTATGCGAAAAAAATAGTCTTAAAGTGCAAAAATAATGCGTATTTTCAATTTTAAATTTGGACTTCTCTGGTTTTGAAAGATAGAAATGGACAAGTCTGGTTTCTATTGAAAAGTTATGGGACAAATCTGGTGTTGATTGAAAAGCTATTAAACAAATCTAGTTTAGATTGATAACTTTGTTTTTTTCAATCATTTGGACTTAAACGCAGAACTTATTTGAAGTTGCTCATTAAATACAACAACGGTGAATATACAATACCGTTTCTGGCGTGCGGCAAGGATGCCTCATGTCCCCGATCCTATTTTTGATTGTTCTTAACGACACGCTCACAAAAGCTATTGAACAATCCAACAGCGGTATTAGATTGAACTTCACCAGACAGCCTGGACTATGCTGATGACATGTTACGAAAACTAAGGCTCTCAAAGTCAACGTCAGCAATGCCAATAGTAACTACATGGCACAGGATGCGGTTATCGAAAATGTTGAATTTTTCACGTACCTGGGAAGTATTATATCAACAGGGGAGGCGCTTCTGACGACGTCCACTGCAGAATTGCTAAAGCTCGCGCAGCCTTTTCTCAACTCAATAAGGTCAGGAATTCGTCATTTATTTCCAGACACACAAAGATCCGACTGTTTAACTCAAACATCAAATCAATCTTGCTGTACGGCTGCGAAAATTGACTGATGTCAGACAACCTAGCCAATATGTTGCAAGTTTTCGTTAACAAATGCCTCAGACGGATCCTTAGAATATGGTGGCCGAATACCATGCGCAACTCCTCGCTATGGGCAAATTGCCAACAAATGCCCGTATACGATGAAATTAGAGAAAATAGAAAATAGAGTTGGATAGGACACACTCTCCGTATGCAGTCTAACGAGAAAAACTGAACTTATTTTAAAGATGTTCTTTCGACTTGCATAAAATGTATGATAGTGCGGATAATAGGGAAGCCAATCCCGTGATCCGGGATTTCGGGAACCCGGACGATTTAAGCTCTTTTAAATCCCGGGATTGTCTTTCCTGGATCCCGGGATTTTTAAATAAAAAATTTCTGTTAAAAATATTCATGAAAATGCAAACATTTCATTTTTAGTTGATATAAATATAGAATTAGAAAAAACTTTTATTGAGGCTGGAAGAGATTGTTAGGACGATGAGTGTGAATCACTGGAGCAAAGACTTTGCAAAGTCTTAGAAGAATTTGTAGTATCGGGAAGTCAGCTATGTATTTAAAAATTGTCAGATATTCTGGCTTAGGAAAAAATTTTGTTTTATGGTGAAGGCAATCCTGATCGAAACTTACAAATTGCTTACGACTATTGTACAACAATTTCTCCAACTAGCATAGAATCAGAACGGTGCTTCTCATCAGCGGGTTATATTTTGATTAATATTCGAACAAAACTCTCCAATAAAAAATAAAACGAGTTGATCTGCTTAATATATTACTTTACAAATAATTAAAACAAAAATTTTATTTGAAAAGTCTTTTCCAACCTTAATTTGCCTTAAACAAAAAAAATATGAAGACGGCTAAGCTAGGAACAAAAATATTTTTTTTAAGGTAATATTCCTATCATTTAGGCCTTTAAAAGATGAAAAAAACATAGCTTTCATTTTAACCTGCGCTATTTTCGTTTTACAAGCTTGTACAAAAAAAAAAAATTGTTTTGCTCCTGTTCAGCACAAAGTCTTCTTTTTAATCTTTTAAAGATTTCTCAACCCTTTAGATCGTTGTTTTTAAGCCCTCTTAATATTCCTGTCATAAAAGCCATAAACATATAAAAAAAACATAAATTTGAACCGTCCAATTGATTTTTTCTTATGAATTAGGCCAAACAAATTTCTGCGCCACAAAAACGAAAATATAACTGACTTTAATGTCAAATATATCTCTTATTTTTTTATCATGTTGGTTCATTTTTTTTTTATAGAACCAAACGATTTGATTTAAAAAAAAAGCTTTGAAAAATAAATACATATAAAAATTACTTTCTGACGTATCCAATATATTTGGCAAATCCACTGAAAGGGCTAAATTAATACAATGTGCTAGTCATTAATATTATTTATGTTTTTTTGTGTTTATTAACAATAAGGGTATTCACAATTGTGTGGTATAGTAGTACGGTTTTTTTTGCCATAGTGGAAAATCACAATATGAGCACCCTTTAAAATAGAATTTGTGGTTGGGAACCTCCCACTATAGCTTTTTGTTACTATGCAAATAAATTAACTAACCAATTTGATATATTATATTAATATATAGCATCAAAATGTTTAACTTGCATTTTGAGCCTGCTTAATTTCTGCAATTAGAAAATAACTGTCAACCGATCAGTTGTTTATGGAACTTTAAAAAACACGTTCGTTAAATATATCATTGGGCTACTTAAAATTACCACACTTTTGGCTTTTAGAAATTTCACGTAAAACAAGAAAAAATATAAAAACCGCTCGATAAACTACACTGAAAACCACGCAATTGTGAATATCCTTAATATGTTTTGTTACTTTAGAAATTAATTAATTTACATGTTTTTTTAGTTTCAAATAATAACAAAAAATTGTATTAAAAACGTTTTGAATTATTTACTTCCTAAAATTTTCAATCCCGAACTAATCCCGGGATCTCGGGATCGAAAAAAGCTTACGGAATTGGATTCCCTAGCGGAGAACTATATTATTTTTATTTTGCGCAATGCAGCCATCACTAAATAGTCTCAATAACTCTCATTCCTCGAAGCTTACTCCCTGTAAGCAATGAAAAAGCGTTGGCGAGATTTCCGAACTTTCCTTGCCTGATCTGACTGCTCCTCGGTCCATGTAAAGAAACATGGATCTCAAATGTTCACATTAATGCTGTACAAGTTGTAAAAGATAACTTGGCGTGCGTAAAATGATTCTTGCAAGGGTTTTTTTGGAAGTGACTGAATCTGATGCATGTCAAAGCAAAGTGTTTTGCTGCTTCCTGGCTTTGCTTTTAAAATTTTATAAAAACTGTTGACTCTTTATTTATCTCTATATTTATCTATTAATCAAGAACTTTCGTCATTGGCGTTGGAAGACCCGATGCTGGAATTTTAAATCCGATATTGAAGCAATTAAGGAAAATTCTTCGAAGAAAAGAGTACCTTACATGCATGTTTTCTTCGGCCTGTGAATTGTACATATTGTGCAATCTGGTAATGTTTAGACTGCAATACAGATATATCCTTTTTGATTTCTTCCAGTTGTAGTGGCTTTCGGAGCCTCTTAATTTTTCAATAAATTGTTTTACATGGGCCAAATTTTCTGCAAACTTGTGGCTTTTCCTGTCAGCTCGTAAAACCGAGCGATTTTCATGAATAGCTCGAGCTTCATTAACGTATTTCACGATGCTGTTGAGGCGATTTTTCCCAATCATTGTTGCCAACAAGGTAAATGCTTTGCATACATTCGCGTACTTTCTGCTTGCAAGGTATATTGGACAGTGCAAATACGTGCTTTGTTTTTGTTGTTGTTGATTACTAGTGGTCTTCTTCTTTTGATATGGCTTTTCCGGATGAGTGCTGCATTACACTATCTTGCTTTGCCTTCTTCGATTCGGCGTAAATCTTTTGTCGGGTATTTTTAACGTCGACCGGTATAAATTTTCAGCAGCGGAATCTGTTGATGTTATGCTTACAAGGGTTGAAGATTCTTGAGGCTTCTGGTTCGGCATATCTCTTTTTTTCAAGGACCTCTCGCATCCCTCCTGTTGTTCGGTGTTTCCTCGATAATTCATTTGCTTGTTGAACTTCCACAGTATCAGTTTCATCGTGATCTATTGCAAACACACAAGATTACACGGCTTGTTCAGTTTTCGGGCAATTTAATGTGTGTGACAATCTGATTTTGAATGTAAGCTATACAAATGAAAACTTGCTTGAACTATTCTGGTTTCTATTGAAAATTTAGAGCAGACAAATCTGCTTTTGATTGTAAAGGAGATTTTTGAATACATTTCTATCTAGGATTTTTATCATTTTTACCAAAGAGGAGCTTATCGGTCGATCTTTTTTAACAGTAGCTTTACAATGGCATTTCTAACTCAAAATGTTTTTCCTGTGACTTATCTGGATTTGAAGTAAGCTCCTCAATTGTTATTCGACAAATTCTTATAAGTTAGTTTAGTCGCAGCTTATATAAGAGTGTTACACTGTGCAGCGTGTTAACGCATCGTAGTTGTGTTGTTAAGTTGTGCAACGCTGACAGTATTTGTTGTGCCGGTGCGCTCACGCATACTCAAAGCCACTTTCACACACTCACACTTATACATCCATGTGCTAAAACAACGACCATACAGAATTTATGCAAAAATCAGTACAGATATGCATAATGAGTGCAAAGTGAAGCTGAAAATTATTTTTTATACTTATAGCTTAAACACAATTATTTTTGTTGATATTTTTTGTGGGAAAACATATATGTTGCATAACTTTTGGCTATTTAGGCAGCTATTACCAGCTTATTAAAGTGCGTGATTATATATGATTATATATTAACTACTGCTCTTATGCAGAAGTTTGGCTAATGTAGAAATCATTATTTTTATTTATAATTTGTTAATGACCACAAACTTATTTTGAAAACGAATGATCAACGTAAATATCTTGAAATCTTAACACTTTTATCCAGAGCTAAATACATTAATATTCGAAAGTATTGGGATAATTGGGGTGAATATCGTACAGGACACAATGAGTTTAAACCATTTCGAAAAAAATTTGAGTTTTGATTCACGTTCTTACACTTAGTAGATTTCTTAATGTATATTGATGCATAAAGAATCACTACATTTATATATTTACCCGCCAGTATCGAATGTATCAATTGACCCATTCACGCTAGCTACTTCAATAGTTCTATACGCATTAGCTACTTTTTTGACCTAAGGTAATGCATAGAAGGGTCAGTTCAATCAACTTCCATCTCGACTGTTTCTTGTTTATTTTTTTAATGTCTTGACTGACTCATAAAATTTATTCTGACAAGCTCAAACTTCGAAGTGACTTATTCGAGAAAACATGACATATATAGCTTTTCAATTTCGTTGAGCAACATAAATAAAATATCGTTATGAAAAGGTATTAATATATTGAAAAAAGAATATGAGTCACTCTGCCTTGTTTTTTTTTGTGTCAATATCAACTAGCGAAAAAGCTAGCTCTTCATGACTAGTGAAATAACTAGGGAATGGGCGTGTAAAAGGTAGCAATTGACCCCTTCCTATGACATGCTTGTGTAAAATTTGCCAGTTGAATACAAAGAGGGTAGATTGAAGTGGAATTAGTACTGGCTACCAAGGGGCTAGTGAAATCACTAGTTTTGTACTAGTGCCATTAACTGCAGGGTATTTATTTTTGGACAAAATATACTACAATACATGAACGACTTTTGCTTGAACAAAAGATTCAATAAAACATTTCTCCAAACCAAAACTATTTTTTTCTTTTCAATATCCTGCATAGGGTTAAAAATAATCATGTTTCTTATCACAGTTTTTGATACACTTTTGTGAAGTATGTCGACTTTAGTTTGAACGGATTTGCATATAATTGTTTACTAACGAAACAAAAAGCAAAACAAACGGAACGTGAGAACTTAACACTACACCACTCTTGACGCTGTGTTCCATTTATCGAATAGACAAATCCACATTACAGATCTAAAACAACCCACTGAACCATATTCCAATAATTTAACGTAAAGTTATAGTTTTGAGTACTTTTTCGGGTAGACATTTTTTGTGAGTTTTTTTTTTAATTTGTATGATCAATTATCTTTCTACAAAACATAAAATTCGTAAAAATTTTTAAATAATTAACAAACTTTTTTGAGTCTAAAAACATACATTTTGTTATCATTTATAATTAATTTTGTTACTTATAAAAGTAATTGTTTCCTAAAAGTAATTGTGGCTAAAACTAAATGTAATTCAAGGTTATGTTTAATAAATGGAAATAAGTATGGGAAAAATTTTTTATATTTATTTTTCCTTAGCAAAGAATTCAAATTTATTTTGGTATTTCAAAAATAGAGTTTTCAAAGCAAAACGCATGCGCAAGCCTGCGTAGTAGTAATACATACTGGCTCTGTAGCTAAACGCATCTAAATTCTCTATTCTTGCTGTATATTATCTTGCTCAAAATAAACAATAACAAATGACAAAAACGAAAGCATCTAATATGTATTTATATATGTACATTTTAGATATATATTAATCACAACTACAATAACAAAAGCAGCACAACAACAAACGACACGATTGCGAACAAAACGAACAACAACATAACAACTGAGCACTACAGTGTATTTTGGCCCCTTAACAACGACAAAACAAATTTTTTGAAAACACAACATAATATGGGTATTCACATTGTGGTGTATATGTGATAAATTTTTACAAATATACAATATTTACAAGTTATTGTGAACGAACATTCAACAAAGTCTTGTATTTTTAAAATCAGCTGATTTTAGTTTGTACTTTTGTTTGGAAATATAAATTGAAATTATCATTTAACTGTAGGAAATCATAAGAAAATTGAAACGGAACTGTGAATGTGAAGGGGGTGATCCCTTTTTAATATTAGTAAACTTTTTTATTTTTATAACGATTTTATTTATATAACTTACTAGCTGAAACCCGGCACGTTGCTGCCACGCTTCCTTGCATGTGTAAATTGAGGTCGAACACTGAATTTCGATGCTGTGCGACCTATAAATCCAAAGCTGCTAGATATCCCAAATTTGGGTTGTATGGGAGGTGCGACGCCCCCTTGACCAACGCCCATTATATGTGATCAATGAAACTGAATTAAGGTCGAATACGGAATTCCGACGCTGTGCGACCTATAACTCCAAAGCAATTCGATATCGCAAATTTGGGTCAAATAAGAGGTCCCTTGGCAAACGCTCATAAAATTTAATCTCATTGAATGGCATGTGTACATTTAGGTCTAATACTGAGTTCCGACGCTGTGCGACAAATAACTCAGAAGCTATTCGATATCGCAAATATGGGTTGTATGGGAGGTGTTATTCTCCCTTGTCCAACGCCCAAAAAATGTTACCAATGAAAGTGCATGTGTAAATTCGGATCGAATACTGAATACCGACGCTGTGCAACCTATAATTCCAAAGATATTCGACAGCGTAAATCTGGGTTGTATGAGAGATGCCAGTTCCCCTTTTCCTACACCCATAAAATGTTATTAATGACACTGCATGAATGAATTGAGGTCGAATACTGAATTCTGACGCTGTGTTACCCATAACTTTAAAGCTATTCGATTTTGCATGTTTGGGTTGTACTTGTCCAATGCCATAAAATGTTTTCAGTAAAACTACATGTGTAAATTTAGGTCGATTACTGTCTTTCGATGCTGTACGACCTATAACTTCAAAGTTATTCGATAACACAAATTTTGGTTGTATGGGGGGAGGTGAAACTCCATCGTTTCCAACGCCCATAAAATGTTATTAATGAAACTGCATGCATAAATTGATGTTGAATACTGAATTCCGATTCTGTGTGACATGCTACTCCAAAAATATTCGATATCGCAAGTTTTGGTTGTATTGGACGTTCCACTCCCCCTTGTTTAACTCCCATAATATGTCATCAGTGGAACGACATGTGTAAATTGTGGTTGTGTATCAAATTTCGAGGCTGTGCGACCGATAACTCCAAAGCAATTTGATATCGCGAATTTTTTATATATTTGTGGGCGGTAAAAGGGGGTGTGGCAATTTTTTCTTAAACCATCTCGTACTCGAAACAAATCCACTGTCAAAATTTTAGCTCGATCGGACCAGTAATTTCGAAGTCTCTTTATCTTTTCTTAAAAGTAGGCGTAGCTATTGTGGGACCACGTCCATTTTAAGTATATTTACCGATAGTTATCATACGAACTTAATTACCAAATTTTAGTTTATTACGACAAAAACTGTCTTAAATATAGCATTTTTATTGGTTTGTGGGCGGTAAAAGGGGTGTGGCAAAATTTAAATATGCCTGTATTGTTCGCGTAAGTGCAAGCAATAAGTTGATAAAGTTTTATCACAATCGGATGAACGGTATTGCAGCGTATAGAGAACGAACAAACAAACAAACATTAATTTTTACATATTAGATTTTTTATATGTTTGTGGGCGGTAAAAGGGGGTGTGGCATTTTTTCTTAAACCATTTCGTACTCGAAACAAATCCACTGCCAAAATGTTAGCTCGATCGGACTAGTAATTTCGAAGTCTCTTTATATTTTCTTAAAAGTAGGCGTATCGATTGTGGAACCACGCCCATTTTAAGTATAGTTACCGATAGTTGTCATACGAACTTAATTACCAAATTTTAGTTTATTACGACAAAAACTGTCTTAAATATAGCATTTTTATTGCTCTGTGGGCGGTAAAAGGGGTGTGGCAAAATTTAAATATGCCTATATTGTTAGCGTAAGTGCAAGCAATAAGTTGACAAAGTTTTATCGCAATCGGATGAACGGTATTGCAGCGTATAGCGAACGAACAAACAAAAAACAAACAAACATTCATTTTTATATATTAGATTTTGTATGCATGATGTTGTACAATAGAAATTATATTATAGAATGCAAATTTTTTGATAATAGAAAATTGACGATGATGAAAATAAATTTTTGAATTATTTTATAAAGTAAACTAAAGTTTATTTTCTAATGTCTGTGTGATTTGTGTGTGTTATTTATGTGTGTGATTTATTTGGTGGTAAGGCACCACAAAAAAAAAATATAATAATTTCTTATTAATTTTTTAGCAGCCGGTAGCTTCCTCCATGTTTAGTAGAAATCAGCTCAGCTGATCATATAAACAACGATATTTACAAAGAATACAATACTGTTTCGTCGTTGTATTTCTGTACAGGGTTGTATTTTGAACACTACGTTTTGCTTTTGTAATTTTAAAAAATTTTCTACACATATTAAATTTATCAAAAATAACAATACTAGGCCAAATACACCACATCGTAAATACCCCTATTATATGTACTTTTATTGTTTTGTGAAAAGTTTATTTGAGCGAGCATTCCAAATTAAATGCATTTTCAACGTACCAACTTATGTGGCCAACTTACTCGTTTGCTTAGCAACTGCTACACCAAGCGTACATTCCTTAAAACTCATAGTATAATTTTGAACAAAAATATATAGTAAAAAACGCAGCAATCAAATGCATCTTAAGAAATCACGTATTATAAAAAAGTGTGACATTTAGGCAACTGTGGGTTCATTTGCTGAGAAAACGGCAACATTTCTCTATTTCATTTTCATGTTTCATTTGGCACATCAAAAATGACAATTAATTTCAGCAGGTAGATATCATGGGAAAATTATTTATCAGGTAGCCTTGACGACTACCTATTTTCTCACGAGCTGCGGTCAACGAACGTCAAACAAAAAAAGAAACATAAAACAAGGGTTCAATGACAGTTTTTTTTTCAAAACAAACATGAAATCGTGTTTATAATTGGTGCTTGAGAAATCGCCTGTTTCTTAATATTTAATAAATGCTATCACATTTCGTGTGCTAAAACTAGAAGTTTTTTATCTACATATTATATTGAAATACTCAATTTAAATTTGTAGATGAGATTAAAGATTTAGGGGTTATTTTGGACCCAAACTTTTCTTTCAATAATCATTTAACGTGCACACTTTCGCGATCATATTCAGTATATGCATTTTTAAGAAAAAACTGTTCAAACTTTTCGGATCCCTACACGTTAAAAAAATCTTTTTATGGCTTTTGTAAGGTTTCGTCTTGAATATGCATCCTTTATATAGAACCCATTATTACTTGGTTCATATCATGAGAATTGAGCAAAGAAAAATTTTTAAAATTTGCTTTAAGTTAGTTTAATTTTGTTGAACCACTGCCATCATATAACGCTCGTTGTTTATTATTGAATTATAAGTCATTGGAAACGAGACGAAAAATACAGTCACTTGCTTTTTTATATGACATAGTTTGTGGTAATATTGATTGTTCCTATTTACTACACGCTCAGAAATCTTGGAATTAATTTTAAGCCAAGCGTTGGAATCATGCATTTTTTAATATATTTTTGATTAAAACTTATACTTTCAAGTATATTAAAAAATTGATTTAATGTTATCTGTATTAAAGTATAATAAAAATTGTATTATATACAAGTTATAATACAAATTTTCTTAAAATATAATACAAATATCTATCAAGCATCTGTCAAATTGTCATTCTGATTCTGAAATCTGACATTGTCAAAATAAAACCTAAAGAAATAGTTTTTGTTAACGAAAAACCGTATGTTATAAAAGAAACTTAAAATGAATAAATATTTTGTTATTGGTTGACCAAATATTTTCTTTTTATTTCACTTGGAATTTTAAAAGAAAGTAAACATATAAAAGATTTATAGCATTATTCCTTAAATATTCCATAAATGTTGATTTTTCCTTTCACCTTTTCAGGACAACATGTATTAAATGTTATTCATCTTGTATTACTGTTTAATACAATCTGTATCACTATTTAATACAATTTGTATTAATATTTAATAAAATTTTTTTTATTCGTATTACTTTTTAATAACTGAAGTATTACACTTGATTACAAATGTATTAAAATATAAACCAGAATAGTATTGTTCTAAACTTAGTTTCTATTCCAATTCTGTATTAGAATTTAGTATTATGGGATTAGAATTCCGTTTTAATATTTGACATATATTCGATTTTAATGCAATTCTGGTGTGGTCATATATACAATACAGTTTTTATTAGAATTTAATCCAAGATTTCTGAGCGTGTAGGCATCATCAATTTCAATGTTCCTAAAAGAAATTTAAGGAAATTTAATTATTTTAAAATTAACTTTTGTAGATGGAACTATTTGTTGTTTGAACCTATGAATAAATGCTTAAGTGAGTTTAATTTATTGAATTCAGAAATAAGAATTGATTTTTCTTGCTCTAAAAATGAATTTATGTATACACTTAATTTGTATTGTAGTGATTAATTTATTTTAATAATATTAAATTCATAGTTTTCTTGTCTGAAATATTGTAATTTTAAGGTTTATAGACAATAAACTTAAACAAAATTTATTTATTTTTTTTTCTTTGTGTGACACAAAACATTCTTAATATTTTCATTTTGCATCAACTGCCACAGTAACCATAGCACGCTAGCGTTTTGATTTTCTTTTGTTTGACATATGTTGACCGCAGCAAAAATTGTCACTGCTACTTTATAAAAATTATGCTATGGTAGATATTTTATTTTTCACCACGAGTGAAAAGGTACTGATTGGCACACATCCGACTCTCATGAAATCTGGGAAATTTTCCTGTGCATTTCTGACTTCTTTTGTGTCATACGTTTTGCTACCCATTTTGTTCTAATAATGTAACATTTTAAAATCTGCTGTTGTCGCAAGAAAAAGGTGAGATTCATGGTAGAACTAGTGAAGGTATATGCATTTCAGACTGCTCTCTTTTTCTCATAGCCAAAATTGTCAAACTCAAGCATTTTGCTATTCTTGCCTATTTTTGCTTTCTTATCTCATTCTCATCGTTTTCAGATTTTGTATGGGCTGTCAACTTCGTTTTGACAGTTCCAGCAGTCTGTCTCTCCGAAATGCATCTACCTTCTCTAATTCTACTATGGTGAGATTCTCTTCGATTACCAAAACCAGGCAAGTTTTCCTGTGCATTTACGACCACAGTCAAACTCTTTGCGCTAGTATTGTGCAATTTTTACGTAAAATCGAACATCGTGAATCCCTTTCTAACACACTCGCCCATCGAAGTTTCCTATATGGTTATCTATGGTTTTTACGTCAACAATTTCTAAGTTACTATGAAAACAGTGGCGTTTTTATCGAAACAATGCGTGCAATGTTGAATTTCTACAAAAGTAAAAGTATTTGCGCCAAAGATATAGTTGTTGTGCCAACATTTTTTACTCTTGGAGCGTCCTCTCTTAAAAGGCTGATGTCGAAAATTATGTCGATGTAGAGCCTTGAAGTGGATTATGGTGCTTTAGTTAGTCATAATAAATTCGCATTCATATTTGTACCTAGACATCGCAAGAAGAAAACACAATGCATTAAAAAGTATGCCATCATTATTTTATCATGTTATAAAATTTCTTAAACTTTTAGCTCACGGGACAGTTTTGTGAACTTTTGTTTCATTAACTCTTTTTCTTGTTGATCTGTTTAACAAAGTTATTTTTAAAAAGTATTTTAAATATAACCATTAAATTATATTTCAAGCTTATTTGAACTTGATCGTCACTCTTAGAGCTATTCCTTATCTACTTAAAGATTTTTGAAAACTAATTGAGCCAATTAAGTCAATTTAATTTTTCTTATCTTCACGAATAACAATCATATATTTAGTCTATTAATACTAGTAACTTGCTGTTGGCTTCAAATAAGGATTTAAGCTATAATGAAACATACTCCAGAACCAATTGTTGAAATTTTTGCAACAGCTTAAAGAGAAATATCGAAAGACACTTAGGCCTGGTTTCACAATCATTACTTAAGTTGTACTTAAGTTTTACTAATTAATTTTTGCTGATTGGTTTAATTATTTTGCAAAATATTATCAGTTGTTGACTGTCGATGACTTAAGTATAACTTAAGTCACGCTTTTTCCATACTAAAGTTGAACTTAAGTATGACTGATGAAATGCATTTTCAGAGCTTATACTTAAGTACAACTTAAGTATTGATTGTGAAACCGGGCCTATGAAGCAGTGTCAACTATCTGACAATAAGAACAAATTGAGAAAAAATTTAAATATGAAAAGAATTTAACTTTGATAGCAAAGTGTCAAAAATAACGGACTCAAAAGACAAACCCTAGAAATGTGCAATTTTTTTTTCTTCAATAGTAAACATCATCGATACCATCGAGACAAACAACGAGAAGCATCAAGCAACAAGGACAGCATCAATTGAGCTACAGAGTAAAAAATGCTTGCAGCAATGAGAAGCATGCTTACCGAATGGTACCAAAATGCTTCCCTAGCTGTGGCCGAGTGGATGTGGCTCAGAATGTGGCTTTGGCAATTTAGCTTTGAAAGTGCAGATGAGTGGAAAGAATGGCTTGTTAAGGTGCACAAAGGTGTGAAAACTACAGAGCCCGAACGATGACGTTGTCAATGTTGATGCATCGTTGAGAAAGAGCATATTGATGCTGATGATGACGATGATGGTATTGGTGTTATTTTTGTTTTAGTTGCTACTAAAATTGAAACTTAAGTTTTGTCTTCTGATATTCTTGTTGCATTCACAGAAGGTCCATTAATAGGTTGCATGAAAAGGAAGTAAATTTTGTGTAATTACCAGCGTAATTGGAGAATAATTGTATTTTACAAGACAATTGTTCGGTAAATTGTCAAAGAAGATGCGACAAGAAGAAATCCTTAACACTAATACAGTCATGAATTCAAAATGTTTTCAGCTGTGTTATGAAAATAACAATAAAGTAATTAAACACAAAAAAGTATAAGGATTCAGTTGCTTCAAATCATCGACAAATGTTGCGTTAATAACTATATTTGCAAATTATTGGAATTAAAAATAAAAAGAACAAAACAAGTGCCTCGTTGGTTTCGCTTTTCGCAGTTTCATAGAGTTGATAGTTTAATAGTTTTTTTTTAATAAAATATATTTTAAAACCAAAAATTCTAAATAACATGCCTTGCGTTTGTATTTATTGCTAAATGCAGCGGAAATAACATAACTTTTCTGTTTTCTAGAGATAAACCAAATGAATAAATATTAAAGTAAACACAAAAAAAAAAAATTTAACTAGCATTTTGAATACCTTGCTGATGTTAGGCTTGCGTTGATTAAATCTTCCATTGTTAATTTTGCCTTCACGCTATGCAAAAACAAAAAACAACATGTACCAACAAAAACACAAGCACATTCACATTAACAAAAAAAAAAAAAAAAAACACTTACTTAACGATGCTGATGACAACGTGTAGTAAGAAGAGTAATATTTTTGTTTTTTTTTGCTACTTCTGTTGTTTGAATAGCTGTTTAATACAAAGGATATGTAGGACAGTCAATTTTTGTGATCGAACACCAAATCCATACCTTCAGTTAATACTTCACATTAAAAAAACCATTTCACGTAACGAAGGTTTTGGATTGGTGGATAGCATGTAGAGCTATCAATCGAAGAGGTATGAGTTCGATATTCGTGGCGTATAAAGAAATAATTTTAGTCTTACATTTTATTGTAAGCGAGCAAAAGGCAAGCGCAAGCAAAAAGCAACATCAATACTGAGAAAATGGTGTCGGAAAAAAGGGTCGTTTTTGAGATTGCACTAAGAAATTACAAAGGAGGGCAATTTAAGAAGTCAGTGAGTACTTGAATTAAATGTATTTTTTTCGGCAAAAAACCGTTTTATTCCTCAAATAGTCTCCGTTTCGATCCATTTAGTTCAGCGTTAGTCCAACATTTAGTCCAGCGCTTTTTAAATTTTTGTATTCTTTCCCAATAATTAATCTTCAAGGTCCTCAAGGTCTTATTAACGTCCTCAAAATAGGCCTTTGTTTTAGTGATAAACTCTACATTCGACCCAAATCTCTTATCGCCGAGCCATTTTTTAAGGTTTGAATACAGAAAACAGTCACAGCGGCGAAGTCTGGAGAATGTGGTGGACGGGGCAGCAGTTTTAAGCACAATTTATGGATTTTTCCCGTTACGATAACAGATGTGTGCACCTGTGTAAAAGTGGCAGAACACTTTTTCTTCTCCAAATGCGGTCGATTTTGCTTCCATTCAATGTCAAATCTATTCAACAGCTGTGAATAATATTCGCCGGTAATTGTTTTACCCCGTTCAAGGTAATTGATGTTAATCACTACGCATGCATTCCAAAAAAACTGCCGCCATGACCTTGTTGGCCAACAGACACACCTTGCTCTTATTTGGTGCACGTTCACCCGGAGAAGGCTGCTGCTTTGACTGTTCCTTGGTCTCTGGTGCATTGTGATGTATCCATGTTACGCCAACGGTTTCGAAAGGGCTCAAAAACTCCTTCAGATTTTGGTTGAACATCGCCGAACACTACTTTGAAGTGGTCACTCTGCTGCGCTTATAGTCGTATTTACTTAGTTGGCGATACAACCGTGGGTCGATCTTGGCCTCATCTAAGAACGTGTGCAATCCAGTTCCGTCTCTCCATTGCTGGTGCCAGTTTTAAATTCCAAGCTTCGTCAGGTTGTCCTCTACTTGTTTTTTTCAAATCGGTACCGAATCGAATATTTTCTTCACTGAAACATCGTCTCATGATTTCTTTATAACTGAAAATGACCTAGCTAGCGAAGCCGCTCCATTTTTATGCACTTAACTATTTTGATGTCAGCGTACAGCTCTTACAGTTCGTAATTCCTCTGTATTCGGTACTCGCCATTGATGCAGATTGGTGTATAGATCTTGTGAAGGATCTTTCTCTCGAAGACTCCCAAAGTCTTTTCATCTAGACTGCTCAGCGTCCAGGTTTTTGATGCTTAAAGTAGAACATGCATGATGAGCGATTGATAGAGCGTGATTTTCGTTCGTCGAGAGAGGACTCTGCTTCTCAATTGCCTACTGAGCTCAAAGTAACATCTGTTGTCAAGAATTATACTTCGTTTAATTTCAATGCTGAAATCGTTGGCTGAGTTAATGCCGGATCCAAGATAGACGAAGTCATTCACAACCTCAAAAAAGGTATTGTCAACTGTAGTGTGGATTCCAAGACGCTGAAACTGTTTGCTTGTTGACACCAAGTATTTCGTCTTTCTGCATTTATTGCAAGCCCTATTTGATTTGATTCCCTTTCTAATCTGCAGAATGCTGTGCTGACTGTGCGCGTATTATGGCCAATGATATCGATGTCATCAGAATATGGAAGCAGCATAACACTCTTGTAGAATATAGTATTGTCTCAAATTAGCAGCTTGGATGATCTAATTCATCATGAGGTTAAAAAATTCACAAGATAGGGGATTACCTCGTCTGAAAGCTATTTTTGTAAAAAATGGCGGGGAGAGGTGCTTCCTGTTTTTAACTGCGCATTTGGTGTTGCTCAGTCTCCATCCTGCAAAGATGGATTAGTTTTGCAGTAATAACTAATTCAGAAAAGGTGGAGTATTTGTGATTATTTATTGAGTTGCTGAACGTGGCTTTGTAGTCGACAAAAAGATGGTTGATGTCAATTTGTTTTCTAGGATCTTCTTCAATATTTGTCGTGGCGTGAAGATCTGGTCAATGCTAGACTTTCCAGGCCTGAAGCCACACTGATAAGGTCCAATCAGTTGGTTTAAAATGGGATTCAATCTTTTGCATAAAAAGCTCGATAGGACCTTATATGCGATACTAAGAAAGCTTATGCCACGGTAATTGGCACAAATAGAGAAATCGCCTTTCTTGTGGATTGGGCAAATCATACTGAGATTTTAATCGTTTGCAAGGCATTCTTCCAACCATAAATAGAGCTTCGTTTCCGTTCTTAAGCAGCTCAGCATGCAACTTATCAGCTCCAGCGGTTTTGTTAATTTTAAGCCGAGCTCTAGCTGTCAGAACTTCATCATTGTTGGGTAGCCGAACCTCGAAGCTGTCACCCATAATTGGGGTTTCTGGGATATCATCTCTTTTGGCAGAATTGGTGTCAGTGTCACCATTTAAAATATTGGAGAAGTGTTCCCTCCACAACGTCAGTGTACTCTGGATATTTGCTACTAGATTCCCGTTTTCATCCTTGCAGGAAGGGGCCCCGGTTTGAAAACCATAGGCAAGGCATATTATTTTTTCGAAAAATTTTCGGGCCTCATTCCTGTTGCCATACAACGCAATCTTTTCATGCTCACGCTTTTCTGCCTCTCTTATTTTACGCCTGAAAATACGTATTTCTTCCCTCCTCTCCTCTTTGTATCGCTCCATAGAACAGAGTGAAGGGTGGCTTTGTAGGCGACGTCTTTCTCTGCAGTGGCGTCGCGACACTCCTGGTCGTACCACTGTATTCGACGACTACGGTGATAGTGAAGCTCAGCAGCCGCACGAATGTAGTGGGAAATGTGTGTCCACTGTGCACAAATATCATCGATTGGAGGAATGCTTTGAAACAGGAGTGAGAGTTGAATGACGAAATCTTTAACTGACCGTTTTATTGGAGCTTGTCAAAGTCTAGCTTTCTTTGTGTAGGATTCGCACAGACGTGTATGGGTCTTGGCTGCGGCAAGATAGTGATCCGAGTCAAAATTTGTGTTGTACCATGGATCGTGCGTACATCCGATTCACTGGAAGAGTCGATCAAAACGTGATCGATTTGGTTTGTGGTTTTTTGATGAGGGGACATCAAGGTGGCCTTATGAATATTGCGATGCTTGAATCTAGTGTTACTTAAGACCATGTCTTGTATTGAGGTGAAGTTAATCAGCTTCATTCCGTTATCGAATGTGTTGTCGTGGAGGTTAAATTTTCCGACTGTTAAATTAAATGGATTTTCCCTGCCCACTGTAGCCTTGAGCACGATTTTTAGGTCGTGGCGGGGGCAGCGTTCGTAAGCATTTTCAAGACGCTCGTATAAAGTTTCTGTGCTCTCGTTCTTGTCTTCTGTCAAAGTGTACGCACATATTAGGTTTATGTTAAATAATGCTCTTATAGTCGATTGTGAGCAATCGGGGTACCTATCGCGCGGATTAACCACATCAAAATTCAGTAAACCACATTGAAATTGATAGTGCAGGGTAGTGATGGGTAAACTCGATGCTTTTTGGCATCGAATATTTGGGTATCGAGTATATTTTGTTATTCGATGGTTTTTACTCGATATTTTTATACTCAATACTTTTCAAAAATCAATGAAATTTAGCGAAATAACACTTATATAGCTGTTTACTGGTTCATGTTTACTGGTTTACAAGCCGTTGACACGTAGATCTAACAGCGAGAAGAACAGTTTTTCTTATTTTAATTCTAAAAACAAGTATAATCATTATGCAAGTAAAACTACCAGTAAACTTAGGAATAATGCTTACTCTAATTTTAATTCTTACTCCTATTCTCCTTTCAACTCCAACTATAAATCTAATTCACACTCAAACTCTAACTCTACGTTAAATTTTAAGTCATGTAACTTCCCTAATTCTTATTCCAATTCTAACTCTAATAAAAATTCTAATAACGATAATGCTAGTAATAATAATTTTTCTAATACAAATACGTATAACGCTTTTTCTAAGTCTTATTCTATTCCAAAGAAAACTCTACTTAATAAAACTCCTAATTTGCCTTATCCTGTCCACAAACCATCCGGAAATAAATTACCTAATTCCCGTCCTAGCGCTGACCCCAATTGGAAACTTAAAACTAATATCTTTCCTAGTTTTACTCCCAGATCAAATCTATTTCAAATAGAACAAATTACACTCTTCAGCCGTCTCACCCTAAACGAGTCTCATTCAATCTTAATCCTCACTTGGACACAACAGCAAGAAAAAATGAGACTAACATACTCTATCCTAACTTCGTCCATTCCCATACTTTATACCCATCTCCGTCTGTTTCAGTCACTAGTGAAGCTTCTAATCAAGCTGGAAGCCCCACATCTTTTATTGACCCTCTTCAACCACCAAGAGTGAAACTTACGATGAACTCTTGTGTTGACACAGAGAATAGATATGCCCTTTCTCGACTAAGAGAGAATAGTGTCTACAACAATGTGCGTCTTTATCTTGCTTACTTGCATAAAGCACCGATCTCTACCTGTATAGAAGGCAAGACCAAGACAAACCTCAAAGTCTTGATTCAGCAAGAAGGTCTACCTACCGATGTCAATGAGTTAAGCCTTTTATTTACCAGATTCCACGAGCTACTTGGCTTGACGAGCCATCAAGTCAAAGAAGATCTTGACACATATGCTACTCATGTGAGGTCAAAACATATCTCTTATCTTCAAAAGTCCCGTAAAGAGCAGCAACAATATTATTCCTAACCAAATTATTACTCCTACTCAAAACCCTTCTCCCAGCCCATTATTTGTCTCTCTCTACTACCAAAATGTAAGAGGCTTACGCACCAAAATCTCTACAGTGTTTCTTAATTCTCTTAAGCTTCCCTACGACATATTTGCCCTTACTGAGACCAATCTTACGCCCGACTTTAAGGATACTGAGGTCTTCGCGTCCGATTTCGTGGTTTTCAGAGACGATGGTCTCGACAAAGATGATCTCTCCTCAGGTCGTGGTGTCCTTCTCGCTATTCACAATCGCTTCATTCCTACCATTATGAAAAACTCCCACACTGCCAACTTTGAATTTATATGTGCCAAAGCTTGCATCACAAAACGTAATGTATTCATTATTTGCTGTTATATTCGCCCGTCTCAACCAGTGAATGGTTATCAGCTCACAGTAGACGCAATAGATTCACTTTTGGACCTTATGGATCCATTTGACACCTTTATTTTTCTGGGAGATTTTAATCTTCCCAACCTTCAATGGGTCCTCTCTGATGATGAATCCTACTATCTTTCTTCAAATCCTACCTCTGAAAAAGAAATTCTTTTTACTAGTTGTATTTCAGACTGCGGCCTTTACCAGTTGAGCGGAGTTACTAACAATTTAGGTAGACAACTAGACCTAATTTTTTCTTCGGATTTAGATAACTGCGTAGTCTCCGCAAGTAACCATCTTCTTTCAACACTCGATCAGTACCATCCACCATTATCCCTTACCTTATCATATTACATTGATATCAAAAATACACATTTCGAGCACTCTTACAGCTTTAACTTTCGGAAAACTGATTTTGTAAAACTAGAAATTTTATTCAGTAGAATCGATTTCCAACATCTCTTCGATAATGCCTATGAAAGCGTTGATACTGCAGTTGCTCACTTCTATGACATAATTTTCGACTGCTTCACATATTCTGTCCCTTTCTATCACCAGGCAGAAAAACTTTTCGTCATGTCCTCCCTGGTACAATAAGGAACTACGTGTACTCCGCAACAAAAGGAACAAACTATGGCGCGCATATTTAATTTCTCGTTCTCCTCTTGATCTCACAAATTATCTTCACGCCTTTAACCTTTTTTCCGCACTCTGTGAAACGCTATACGAGTCTTATCTTGCTCATATTCAAACTAAATTGCTGTCGGATCCTAAAAGCTTCTACAAGTTTATAAATACTAAAAGAAAATCTGACATCTACCCTTACTTTTTCGGACATTTCCTCAGACAACCCGGAAATAATTGCAATCCTATTTGCAAATTTTTTCAGTCAGTCATACACTAATCATAACGACGAACTAGACTACGAGTATTTTTCTTTGTTAAGGGACTGTCCTCAAACGTCGCTAACTTCTGTTGATATTACACTAGCTGATGTGTTAGAAAAGATAAATAATCTGAAGGACGATTATTCTCCAGGACCCGATGGCTTGCCTGCTATTGTTATAAAAAAATTCGCGGACGTGTTGGTTCATCCCCTATTGGCTCTTTTTCAACTTTCTATTTCTAATTCCATTTTTCCTAAGTTGTGGAAGAGCTCATACATAATACCTCTGCATAAGAAAGGACCAAGAAACGATATTTCCAATTACAGACCAATTGCAAAACTTTCATGTACTCCAAAAATGTTTGAAAGCATTATTTATGACATTCTCTTTTTCCATTGCAAATCTATTTTTCCTCCCAGCCAACACGGCTTCCTCAAAGGAAGATCGACTACCACTAACCTTGCAGAATTTGTTTCAAACGCTCTATGCTCGTTGGAAAGCGGGTACGAAGTTGATTTAATGTCTACCGACTTTAGTAAAGCGTTCGACAAAATCTCACACACTATCATTCTTCTTAAGCTTAAAGCCTTTGGTTTTCCATCACTCTTTATATCTTGGATTAAATCATATCTCGAAGAACGCCGTTATAATGTCATCTTTAGATTTTCCAATTCAGATTCTTTTTCAGCTACCTCTGGTGTCCCACAAGGTAGTCACCTTGGTCCTTTGTTGTTTGTCTTAACAATCTCTGATGTAGATGGTATCATCAAAGAATCCAATCTCTCTGTGTATGCTGATGACATGAAAATCTATCGGCGCATACAAACTAACGACGATTCTCACTATCTTCAAGAAGATCTAGTTAGTTTTTCCACTTGGTGTCAAAAAAATTTTCTAGAGCTCAACGTTAGTAAATGTCAAGCTATTACATATTCACGCAAGCGTCTCCAGCTTCCCCCAAGAACATATTACTTACTCGGCAAGCCAGTTCCTCCTGTAAGCTTTTTAAGGGACTTAGGTGTAATGTGTGACAAGGAACTTAATTTTAGGTCTCATATTGATAATATCATTAGTAGAGCCAATTCTGCACTGGGTTTTGTGAAACACTGGTCCAGAGAATTCTCCAACCCTTACGTTACTAAATCTCTCTACCTTACCTTTGTTAGACCCATCCTCGAATATGCCAGCCAGGTTTGGTCTCCTATCTACAACATCCATTCTGTGCGAATCGAAGCCGTTCAACGAAGATTCATTAGGTTCGCACTACGCGGTCTTCCCGGTTCTGACAGTTTCAACTTACCTCCTTATGCAGACCGCCTGAAGTTGATTAACATGCAATCTCTTGCAAAACGAAGAGAAGTTGCAGATGTACTCTTCATTCATCAACTTGTATGCGGTACCATTAACTGCCCTGCACTACTCCAATTAATATCCTTTAATACCAACCCACGTAACCTTAGGTCTATTCCTATCTTCCACCTCAACTTCCATCGTACCGACTATGGTTGCAGTGAACCTGTAACCAGGATGCTTCGTATAACTAACAATTTGATCAGCGAATTTGATTTTCATCTGAGCAGATCTCGACTCCGAAATGCCCTTCTAAACTCCAACGCCACTTCTTCTTAATTCCAACGCCATTTTTCCCCCTCTATAATTTTTTTCTTACAATTAAGATATGATACATATTCCCTGTTAATTATTGTAAGTTCCCTTTATTACTTTTCTCTCCGTATTTCCCTTTTGACGTGTTCTTATAATTACGTTTTTCTGGTGGGCGGATTACACCCACAACGAATTGGATATCTTTCGAACACTAAAACAAGGGAAGGAGAGAAAAAAAAAATAAACCCTGTTAGAATAAGAATAGTTCTTAGTTAATCAGCTTGTATTAAGCTTAACGAATAAATAAAATATAAATATGTTTTATCGACTATATTTTGGTAACGAGTATATTTCGATATTTGATGATTTTTGTCTGTTGATATTCTTAAAAATAGTATAGTTGCGCAGTTTTGGTTAAAAAGTTTCATACAAATTTAAAATAAAACACACTGATGCATTGTATTATTATTATTATTTATTTGAACATAAATTAGTACAGTAAAATACAAAAAGATAATTGTTTTTCGTTTACGAACAGCACTGTCACCAGCAAGTTTCAGAATGAAATTTGGAGAAACAGTTATGTTCCTAGATTTGAGAGCGTTTTAAAGATGGATAAAAACTGAAATTCGCTTTCGTGACTACTGGGACAATACGTCAAACCATATTACAAACTTTATCAATTCAAACCAGATTGAAATGTCTTCTTTGAAATGTAAATGCAAAAATTTCTGCCAAGAAAATCTTGGTTTACAAAATAAAACTCCGTCTCGAAAGGGCCAACGCGACAATAACGCAAATATGGTTGCGAATATGGTTGTAGCTCTTCAGCACAGAAGGATAATTCACCGTACTTTAATTTGGAATTTAATATAGATAAAAAACAAAAAGTATGAAGACTTTTTCGATATTGAGTATCGATACGAGTATCGAGTATTTTCAAGCGTAATATATAAAAAACGCGATACCAAAACATTACCCATCACTAGTGCACAGTCCCCATGGTATTTATTAAGCCTTTTATTTGTTTCAGTAATAGCTTTTATTCAAACAAAAAAATAATGCTTTATAAGTCGAAACTCACGAGTTTGTCTCAAATACGAACTAAATGACGCAGCTTGCTCAAAATTTGACAGTAGAGTATTGACAGGTTGTTGACAGGCTATTGACAGGACACAGGATCAGTGTTGTATTTAAAATTACTATGAAGGAAATTCAGAGAGTCACTGGCCCTTAGTAATAGAAACTGAAAAAGTCACTCCTTAATTCGAATTTAGTTAGGTAACTCTAAGTTGCTTCTAAGGTTTCGTAGTAATAATGCAAATTTAACAAATTTTGACTTCAGTGCAGCTATTGTGAATTGGTCTTGAAATCTGTCACTGAACGTGCGGTTTTGACAGCTGATTTTTAATATTTTATGTGCTATGGACAATTCAAATGTAAGTTTCTCATTTTTTCCAAGTTAATTATTGTTTATTTAGTTTAATTAATAACTAAAGAAACGAGGAAGAGATCGCAACTGGACATGGGAGGAGAAAGAATTCCTCAAGGAGGTCATCACTCCAATTGTTGAGATTGTGGACTCAAAAGCCAACAACATGCAAATGATAGCGAAGAAAAATGACGCTTGGAATCATATTGCAAAGGAAATGAAATGCAATGGAGTCGATTCATCCATTCCTAAGTTAAAGGCTCAGTGGAATAGGATGAAAACGTCAGCACGCACAAATATTTCGTCTTTCAAAAGAGCAGTCTCTGCAACTGGTGGCGGCCCTGAGCCAAAAGAACCAGATGAACTAGATTACAAGAATTATTGCCGCTGGATTCTGAGGATGACGATGCTCCATTTGACAGCGATTCGCATTACAGTGGTGCTATAAAGGCTGCAGGTGACGGTGGTTCACGTTGTAATGCGGCTGCAAGCCGTGGTGGTACTGCAAGGAGTGGTGCTTAAGGAGGAGGTCGGGGTGCTGCTGCAAGAAGTGGTGCTGCAGAAGAGGGTGGTGGTCCTGCTTTGACAAGTGGAGCTGGCGTGGATAGACCTAACAATGGCTCAGGTAGCAGTGGCAAAAGTGCTAGTAGCAGAAATGCTGGAATCAGTAGGGCAGTTGTTGAGGATGTTAGTGCTTTTTGCGATGGCGATGACAGTGACTTTATTATTGGTGGCATTAACACCGGCGGAGTCGTTGGTGAAAAAACTCTTTCCAAAAAATGTAATCAAAAGAAAACCGTAACTAGTTCTGATGTTTTAAAAAAGAGATTGGAACAAATTGAAGTTGAAATTGCCAATGAAAAAGAATTATTTAAAATTAAAAAAGAAATTAAATTGAAAAAAATTAGAAATGCTTAATATGCAAATACGAAATCAACAAATGTAATCAAGACCAGCATAAGACTGCATACCCTCGATAGGTCCTACCTCATCCATGAAGTAATGCATTCTTATGCTATGCGCCCTGTATTTTTAAGGAATAATACAATGAACTAAAAGTACAAATTATACTTTAAATAAAATTAACATTTATTTATATAGATCTTTTTGTTCAGTTCTTTTTATGTATGGCGGGTTTCATTCATAAGTTTACTGAGCTAAGTTATACACTCCATAATCGCCGCTTTTTTATTACACCTCACACGAAGTGAAAGGGTATTTTAAGTATTTACATAAGCTTGCAACGCTAACAAGGAGGAATGGCCGGTATTTTTCCGGAAAACAAGAAGCTTTTCCAAATGTGCTATTTTAAATTTCCTCCCATTAGCTCACAGCAGACGAAATGTGAAATTTAAAATTTCTAGCTCAAATGGAACTAGTAGCGGCCAAAAATGGGTTAAGCTTGGTTTTATATTCCTTACTAATTGAAACAATTTGTTTTAGAATTTTTCTTTATGTAAAGGTTTTTCAAAAGTAATAAAGATTTACTGTTTATTTAATTTGTATGAGCGAAATGTGTGGCTATGAACCTGCTTCTAAACTGGCGCCCTCTTTGACCGTTATGATCTTCTGTTGTGATAAAATTTTTTTCGCTTGTTTGTCTCTCATCTACTAAAAAAAAAGATACGAGTAAACCAATGCTATGTATTTTAAGATGAAACATTTCTTACATATATCAAACGAATCTTCGGTTAAGGAGCAGCCCCTTTCTTTAGCAATGTTCCAAAGAACTGCTATTGCAGCCACAGAATTTTTCGCTGTATTTAAATGGCAATGAAAACCATTAAAACAGGATCTGAAACAGTTTTTTATTTGGCCAAACGTTCTTTCAACAACTGCTCTTGCTTGTATATGCTTTCGCTGGTATCTTTGTTCAGCTGTGGTAAGAGTTGCCCCAATTCTATAAGGTGTCATAATGATATTGCTTTGTTTATATCCACCATCACCAAGTATTATTCCTCCCATGCGGTTCATTTGTTGAAGCCTTGTTTTTAATGATGAGGAATTATAAATCCGTGAATCATGTGCACTGCCTCTCCAACGTGCAACAATATCCAAAATTCTGCTGTTGGAATCCACTAGCATCTGCACATTAAGGGAGTAAAAACCTTTCCTACAACGGTAGCGTGCTCCAACTTCGCCGCCAGGGTTTTTAATTTTTATATGGGTACAGTCTATAGCACCCAGACATTGAGGAAACCCAAATTTTTCGAAAAACCCTTTTTTTATCTTGCTCAATTCTTGAATTGTATCCGGGAAATTTACAAAGCAAGGAAGTTTGGATGCCAAGGCGTTGACCACTTTTCGAATGACTGTGCTAGCCGTTTTTTGACTCACTCCATGCATATCAGCTAAAATTACGTGCATTTGACCGACAGAAAATAGGAAAATATACTTGAGTCTTACCGGAATCCAGCTGATAGCTTCCCTTAGCAAGATGTCTTAAGGTTATGCAAACCATCGTAAGTGGTGGGATAGAGTATCCTTTATTACTCGAGTGCTTAATTTCACCTTCAATCAAATCCTTAATAAAACGAACGGTTTCTTTGTCAAATCTGATAATGGTTTAATTAGTTTAAATAATTAAATGTACATATAACACCATGCTTTACCTATAGTTTTTTTTAAAATTCTGTGTCACTATAATATTCCAAGGCATTTAAACGGCTTCTTAGTTTTTCCTTGCCCTGGTATTTAAAGTATCACTAATTATATCAAAATCACGAAAAAAAACGTTCGTCATCCATTTTCAATAAAATAATTTTAATTTTCACCTTAAAAGTGACTTAAAACGCGGCGAGCCAAAACTAGCAGTTTTCTATTTTAGAAGTGAATTTTTGAATTTAATTTTTTTATTACTACCGATTTGAAACTAAAGTCGAATTTAAGAAAGATTTGAGTTAGAATTTGTTTATTACTAAGGGCCACTGACTTTAAAATTGCCCTCGTATTGTTATATATTATAACAATATTATCAAATCAAGAACGAGTGTTCAAATTAAAACACCTCTATATTTTTCAAAGAAAATCAAATTAAATGCATTTTTTACAGTTCTGAATAAAACTTTAGTGGTATTTTCTGTGTCTAGCATAATTGCAACAATCTGCAACAATCCTATACTAAAATATTCAATGGATCGAGAGCGCTTTATTTTAAAAGCATAGCATAGTAAAACCAACAGATCAAATAACTGTATAATGAGCTGCACTTCACGCTTATTCCGCCTTCTATTTGGCTGCTCTCTCATTATTTGATCTCTCATTACAAGCACAGGGTTGCATTTTGTAAACTATACTTCATAGCATCTACTTATAAATGGGTTTCTTCAGCGTAGCATACATAGGAAATATTGTACGTTTTTTTGCTAGTTTTTTTTTGTTGCGCTAGTTAACATTGTCTCCAATGTAATACAATGTTGAACGATCGGCTACAGCAAGTGTTTGTTATTCTTAGCAATCCCACAGCCGGCTGATCTGCAAACTCAGCATCTTTTGGTATATAGCTATTAACATGCGAATACACATACTTATAAGCACATGAAACATATATTCTTTTTAGCATATTTTAGCAAAGCATAGCTTTGAGATAGATTGCTTAATTCATTCTAATTCTTACTCTGGAGACATACAGTTCAATTAATAAATAATTATTAAGTAAAAAATCTTGAAAAGTGTTTTTATTCATTTTTATTTAAAAGGCATAGCCTTAAAAGATAAAGAGCAAAACATCAAAGATTTTAACTCGCTGGTGCACGGATTGTATAGTTTCTACTCTTGCACCGTGCAACGGCATATCCTAGACACAGAGAAAACCATTAATATTTTGGGTTCTGTGAAAAAATTGATCAATTGGTTTAATATTAAGTTTCCGTAAGTCACAGTCCACAATTATATTGAAACATATTTTTATTTCAGGCGTTTTATAGAGAACTTATTTTTGAGAAATTGTGTGTGAAATGTACCATGCTTATTTTGATTCACAAATTCCACAAAACTAGAAAACTTGTTAATTATTTTTTTTAAACTTTAAAAAACGGTGTCAAAGGGTGCAATTTATGTGCAACACAGTGGTTGAATTTAATGTCAACAGATTGCGAAAAAACTGCCGATATTAGCAAAGCGTGAAACAGTCAAATGAAGTCTATTGCACGCTAACAAATACACTTTACTCATATACGTAAAAACATACAAACTTGATGACACCGCTGCAAATACATGCAAGCAACTTAATTTCGCGCGCGAATTTCAATTACAAGCCGCCAAATGTATCTGTTTGACAAATCAATGAATAAACATTATAATGGTTTTGCAGCGATGTAGCGTGAAACACTATGAATGGATACGCAAAACATGCTGAAAACTGTCCAGGAAAAACATACACAACTGCAGACACAAGCTATGCGCACATACAAGCATTCACCGCTGCAAAACGCGCACTTCACTTTGGCTCAATTTTATGGGTTTTTTTTCCCAAATCTTGACATGCTGTGAAAACGCAGCGATGCCCGGCCAATAATTATGCACATTGTGAATATTTTGTAAACGCGAAATTTGGTTTTCTCAATGCTTGTAACCTCGCGGCTTTTATGTGACTCCCCACTTGCAGCTAGCCAGCCAGCCATGGCAACCAGCGCCAACTTCACGCAGATTTTCGGAATAATAACAAAATCCACAGAATTCAATTTGTGAGCTTGAAGGAAACCCAGAGAAAACCAATATTAACGGTGTGTTTTGGTTGGCTAGATGGTGGTTGGTGGTTTTTCAGTGTGAGTTTGAGTTTTTGTTGAAATTCTATTGAAAAGTTTGACTTTATTCATTTTGCTACCTTTTAACTACCACCTACTACCATCAGCTTATTGCACTAATGTAAACAACGAAATTAAGTTATCTCAGCACCAGCACATCAGCTTTTTAGATTTCACCATGCTTTGTGCCACTTCCGTGTAGCTTCATACAGAACATGCCGTTTTCGACTTTTACCGCAATCGTGATGAAGGACGTTGACAATTTAATGGATTCGGACATGATTTACCACGTTCTATATTGCAAATGCACAGAATGGCAGGCATTTGTATGCTCTTAAACAACATGCAGCAGAACCGCACCCTCGAGCTATTCTCCTCCTCCTCCACCTTGCAGCACTTTCTTTCTTCGCCACTCCACTCTACTCAGCGACAACAACTACTATGGACTAATGAGTTACCATTTGCACAACACTCGCTTGTCCTGTTCGACTGCTATTATTTCATTGCATACATGTAGGCGTCACTTGCTTTATGTGCCTAAAACCTTCTTCGAACGCATCTGCATTTGGAACGAATCCGCTGGCAGGAAAATGAGTTTCATGATGCATTATCATACATTTGTTTATTAGTGTGTGTATGTGTGTGTGTGTGTGTGTGCATGCATTTGTATTTGTAAATTCAATTTGATTCCTCATAATTCTGTTGCATGCAGCGCGTATAATTTTGGTACATAGTATTGAGGACCTCGACTAGAACGCATTAATAAAATCGGAACACAGTGGCAGCTGTGAAATGGTAACCACCCATCGGGCACGAACAAAACCGACTAGGAGTCGGTTTGAGGGAGTTTTTTTTGTTGCCCATCATTCTGTTCCTTTAGGGGTTAAATCAATTAGAGGCTAATTTTTTAATGGAAATCTAATGTTTATTTAAGTATGTAAAAAGTGCATGTTCGGATTTTGGCAATTTACTTTATTTTAAGTCCATTTGAAAATAAAATTTATATTAAAAATCTGGTAGAATAATATTTCATAAATATATAAAACGAAGTTAAATATAGCTGTTATGATAGTTATTAATTTTTAAAAAATACTTTTTTCACACTTATAGATTTATGACAAATCTAAGTTAGTTACAAAACTGCAAGAAAAAAATTCTTGTTCTGCTTCATACACCGCAAAGTCATTCCGTGATTTCGGGAAAGAAAGTAATGGTAAAATTTTTACACTCAATTTTCTAATAAATATTTTTATTATTATATTAAATAATATTAGTACTATATGAATTTGCATGTCTACTTAAACAGATGTTAGCTTACAGTGTGTTTCCACTGACTCGAGAAATTATCGGCAGGAAATAATTTTTTACCTGGTCTAAAGAAACAGAATGATAAATTATCTCAAAACTAAGTCATCGACTAACACTTGTTAAGATCGGACTTACTCTCCTGCGCTGTCGTGTTATTTTATTTTGACTTTGTTTGTTATTCTTTACACATTTGCTTCTAAATATAATAACTAGTTATAGTGTTTTATACAAAAGTTTACATATAAGGTCAGTCAATTGATGAGCTTATTTCCAAAACGTGGTATGTAAATCAAACATTGTTTTGAGTAAAAGGCGAAATACTATTAAATTATGAAATAGCAACTCATCACTTAGCTTCAAATAGTTTCGTAACGCGCTATCTAATGTCGAATGTGATTTAAATTGAGCTTATGCATCAGACAAGGAAAGAAAATTAATACTTATTAGCTAATCAGGAATTCCGACTGATGATCGAGAGGTAGCGGGTCCAAATCTCAAAAGAGATATTTTGTAAACTACAATTTTGTTGCTGAAATACATGTAAGCAAAAAGAAACAACATTTCTAGAAAAGCATGTCGCTAAAAAACCATATCTCAAAAATATATCGGTTTTTGAAATATTAATGCAAGCAAATCAACAGAACGAGCCGTGAAAAGCTTTGCTTGAAAAAAATTGGAAGCTCGCTTGGATATGTTTTTCTACCATTCAATAGTTTCTTGATTACGAAAGTGATTTAAAAATATAATGAAATTATTAAAACTAAGGCCTTTTCCACACTTGGTCAACGCAATTCCAACGCAACTTCAACGCAACCGCGAAAAAGTTGAAAAGCAATGCAACTATAAACCGAATGCTTTCAGACTTGCTTCAAAAGTCATGCAACATATAATAATTGTTATTATATAATAACTCATGTTTTTCGACTTCTTGCACTAATTTAATATTTAACACTTGCTCATTCATCTTGCAAACTATTTCTTCTTCTTTTAGATTCTATTAGGAACTAATTTGCTTATTCACCTTGATTAATATAAAGCCTACTGCACTACAAATATTTGAATTCACAAAACAAACAAACTGATGCAACACGTCGCCGATGAAAATTGCGGAAAGCCAATTGCAAATTGCAAGTTGCTTAATCTGAAGGTTCCGGTATAAATACACAGGCTAGCAACTTGAGTTGGAGTTGCGTTGACTAAGTGTGGAAAAGGGCTTATAATTTAATGTGATTTGAATAAAATGTTACTCATACGCCACGATGCACTTTATAAAAAGCTTCTCACGTATCTGTGACGACGCTAAACTTAAAAACTACTGAACCGATTTCAGTAACTTTTTCACTTATAGAAATCTCATGTTTGCAATGTAGAACGTTGTATAAGTTTCGTAAACGAAAAGAGAGAGAAAGTTAATAAAATTTTTTTAATGTAGTGAAGACCGAAATGTTATAAAATTTCGTTCATGAAGTGCAGACCGAATGTTATGAAATTTCGTTCATGAAAATATTGAGCAAGTTGATGAAATTTCGTTAATAAAGTGAAAATCGAAAGGTTTCTAAAAATAAAAATGAAATTGCTGCCACAATTCAGTTGTACATTTTTTGTTTCAATAATTCTTTAATGTAGTAAAGAACAAAGAAAGCTTAAAAAACCATGCCAGAAACCGGACACGAACCCGGGAACCCTTAGTTGATAGTCTAACGCACTCGTCACTAGACCACAAAGGCCGACAAGTAAGTTTTGTTGCATTTTGGTTTTGTTCAACCCCGTACGAGAACACGGGTTTCTGATTTGTTAATTGTTTTTTTTTGACGAACACAAGACAGACGCGTTAAAGAATTTTCGACAAGAAACACAAGATAGAAGAGTTATCGCGTGCTCTCATTTTTTCTTTTTTGTTGACGATCACAAGACAGATGCGTCAAAAAATTCTAGGCAATTAACACAAGAGAGTAGAGCTATCGCGTACTCTCAGTTTCCTTTGCTGCTTTGTTCTTTTTGTTTCTTTATTGTTGAAGTCTTTTATTGATGAATAAAAGGCAGACACGTTTAAAAATATTCTGCAAGTTTGGTTTATGCAGCAAGTTTCTTTAAGAAATCACCAAAGAACAGTTCTTCGATTATGCCCGAGACTGCTGGGATAAAGCTTTATTTCTCTTTTCCTCTGCTATAGTGTTTCTCATTGTTTCTATTGCGGTGTCGGGTAGTTTTGCACATTTATACTCTCCATATTGAGTTTGTATTAATGAGCGCTTTAAAGAACATACTGAAAACAACCCAGTGGTAAATGGACACATGATGTAACCAAGTATTTTTTTATATAAAATGTAGCTGCTCGGCTTCAACACCTGTACACAAATCTGAATTACATTTGTTCGGGCATGGCCACTAAGCCACTGATGACTTCTACCTTACACAGTAAACAGCTTTTTGCAGAAATCATATAAGACTTTAGGTGATTTTTTTTGTGCTCGGATTTATATTGCAAATTAAATAAATGTGTGACAAACGGATAAGGTGGAAAACAGACAAATAGTTACAAAAAGAAATACTTTTAAGCTGGAACAAAAATTTACATGAATTTACAATAACGTGGAGCGAAAATTATTTGCTTTTTGCACATTTTTTTTGTCCGGCAGCGGTAAAATTGAGAATGAATGTAATATTTAGTTGTTATAAAGTGTTTGCGCATTAGTTAATAGGTATTGCTAAGAAAGTACTGCTAGATGTGGTGTCAGGGAATCCATCAGTAAAATCTTAAAATTAAAATTTTTGGAATAATATATAACGCAAAACTACTTATTTTATAACATGATTTTAGACAATTATAAATCTTTCAAAAAATTTTTATTAGTGTTAAATAAAAAAAATGAAAATTTTGTTTTTTATATGAAACAAAAATAGATTCCTGAGAGGAAATATTATCGGGATACAGTACAGGGTGTTTTTTATAGAGTGATACAACTTTGAGTAGACATCACTGCTTTATTTGACCACCTATTTAACATTTTATTATAAATCGACTTACACTAGAGAAACGCGTGCAAATTGTGAAAATTTTTAATCAAAATAATGGTTCTGTTAGTCAAACTTATCGTGCACTTCGTCCATTTTATGGCGTACATAATCGTCCTTCAAAGCTGCTAGTTCGAAGAACAATAAATCGTTTTCGAACCAAATTTACTGTTACTGATACTGTGCATCCCGTGAGACGCCGAACAGTGCGCAATGAAGAATCTGTAGCCGCTGTACAGGAAAGCATTGAAGATGATCCTAATCAATCAATTCGTTGCCATTCTCAGCAACTGGGGTTGTGTCCTTCCACTTTATGGAAGATTTTACGAAAAGATCTTGGCTTAAAACCTTTCAAGATTCAACTTGTGCAGGAATTAAAGCCAAACGACCTTGCCAAACTTATCCATGGAAAGTTTAATTTTCGGATGAAGCACATTTTTGGTTGAATGGGTACGTAAATAAACAGAATTGTCGTATTTGGAGTGAGTAGAATCCACAAGCTTTTGTCGAAACACCATTACATCCACAGAAAATTACTGTTTGGTGCGCTTTATGGGCTGGCGGAGTCATTGGCCCATATGTCTTCAAAAACGATGATGGTCAGAAAGTTACTGTCAATGGTGAACGTTATAGGAACATGATTCGAAGTTTTTTCGTACCTCAATTAGCTGGCATTAGTCTTGCTGATATGTGGTTCCAACAGGACGGAGCCACATGCCACATAGCGGGCGCTACAATTGATTTACTCAAGGAAACTTTTGACGAAAAAATAATTTCACGAAATAGCCCAATTAATTAAAGATCGTGTGATTTAACCCCATTGGATTATTTTCTTTGGGGTTATGTACAGTCACTTGTCTACGTCGATAAACCACAAGCAATTGAACACCCATTTGAACATCCATGGACCTGGAAATCAACATTCCAAGAGTTATCAGCGAGATACGGCCGCAAATGCTGCGAAAAGTTTGTGAAAATTGGTGTTCCAGATTGCGCCTTGTACGCGCCAGCCGTGGCGGCCACATGGCCGAAATCATATTTAAACATTAATGCCATAAAATTTTCTATCCAATACAGCTCGTTTTGTTGATATTTAGAATATATTACTATGTTTGATTATGATTTAAACTTGTATCACTCTGTAAGAAACGCCCTTTATATCTATTATATAAAAGAAGACTCACGAAATTTTGAGCCGGATATGCTCGGTAACCGCTGAATCGATTATTTTTTGATAATTCTTTATATTAGTTCTTTGATTACAATTTGATAATTCTTTGATTATTCAATTCCTATGATAATTTCCAGGTTTTCTCTCTTTGTCTTGAGAGCTTCTCACAATTACGTTGATTAATTTTCTTTCACGGTTCGTTTGGATAAAATTAAATGAAAATGTTCATTGGTTCCAAGCTTTTTTTTCGAATTTTATTTTTTAATAGCGAGAGGATATGTTTTTATGTGAAACCAAAATTCAAAAGTTAGCGCTTTTTTATTGCAAAAAAACTTTCTTCCCTTTATTTTCTATATCTTACGATTTTCAATTTTCTTGCTGTATTTCTATCGTACAAGAACATGTGTGTTTTTGTGTTAAAGCCTAGTACTCTGTTCGTTTACGTGAAATTTCGCTGGCAACAGTTATTTATTTGTTGCGTGAAATTTCTGATTTAAAGTTTGTTGCGAGGAATTCCTATGGCAACGTTTCTCAGAGAGACTCAGAGAATAAGTTGGGAGATTTCATATGATAGCTCTCTTTTCACTTCAAAATAAATAGGCAGTACAATTAAATTGTCGTAAAAAAATGTTGCTCAGAAACATGTTGCGATAATTGCACGCAGCGGAACAGAGTACTGCTCTGGCGAACATGTGAAAATTTACACGCTTGTTTCGCAGCTGTAACTTTTTGTATAGAGATTTGAGTGGAATTTCACATGAAACTGAACAGAGTACTATGTTTAAACAAGTAACGGGACAATCATCGCAAGGGTGTCCAGTCCCGCTCTATCGTCCTTGGTACCTAAATATAGGCAGAAGTGCAAAAAATCGTGATATTCGTATGAAAGAAAGAATTTCACACCCCAAAGCAAAAAGTTCCATTCTGATTTTTCCATAAAATAAAAAATAAAAAATTGTTTTTTTTAATTGAGTATTTTACTTCAAGACCATTTTACGGTATAAAGGATGAAAGGTATCAATTTTAGGACTAAGGACTAAAACCATCAGCTTGTAATCAGCTATCATATATCTAAAATTCAGGATGGAATCATTTGTTTAGGGACAAGGTTTGGGGTGCGGAATTCTTACTTTCATACAAAAATCACGATTTCTTGGACTTTATCCTAAATTTAGGTTCCAAGGATGATAGAGCGGGACCTGAGCATAGTGCCATCTGATAAAACATATTAAAATACATTTTCCCCTGTATTTATAAATAAAATGGAAAATTTTCAGTTTCTTTATTTTTTTCGTTTATAAACAAAAATATTTTTTTTTTGAACTGAGTATATTACTTCAATACCATTTTACGGTAAAAGGACGATAGAAGTCAATTTTTAGATTAGGGACTAAAATCATTCGCTTGTCATCAACTTTTATAAAAAAAAATAAACTGGCCATTTCAGTCTTTGGAAGGACTTTGACCTAGCTTCTCGTAATCAATTGTGTTTTGCGTGTTATTAAATGTTTGATCACAAATGATCGAGAACTGGACTTACGTGTTTTATGCCGACTCCGTATGGCTTATGTTCTCAAGAAGCTTTATATGGCAGTTTTTACTCTCTGAAAAATTAATTCAATTGAAAAAACTTTCTGTCTGAGCTGGAATTGAACCCGGGCAACCGCGGTTCTTAAGCTTAGGGGCCACGCACTCTACCCACTAGGCTACGGCCTAGTATCAACTATTACATATACAAAATTCAGTATGGAACGGTTTGTTTTGGGGCAAGTTTTGTAGTGTGGAATTCTTACTTTCATACAAATATCACGATTTTTTGCTCTTCTGCCAAAATTTAGGTACTAAGGACGATAGAGCGGGACTTGAGGCTTGAGATGATTGTCCCGTTGCTTGAGTAACACAAAAACATATATGCGCTTGAACGATAGAAAGCAAATCACAAATCGTATAATATAAACAACTGGAAAAAAGTTTTTTTAATAAAAAAAAGCTAACTTTTGAATTTTAATTTTACTTGGAAACATATCCTTTCGCTAGTAGAAAATGAAATTCGAACCAAACTTGGAGGTAATGGACATTTTCATTTAATTTTATCCAAACAAACCGTGCTTTGTAAATGTTTTGAGATGAGTTGTCAGAATTTAGTTATAAGCATTAATTATGTCTTATAGTCCTGCCAGCTAACTTTTCCCGACTTGAGATTGTATAAGTCTATTTATCTATACTATTAAAAGCGTTGTGATACGGCACGGATGTTTGACAATCACGCGAGAACTATTGAACTTATTTGAACGATTTAGGTACCAAACGATTTGTTCTTTCAAGGAAATCGTGATTGGTTATTTATATTTTACCACTCCTACTTTTCACGTCTAAAATATGCTAAAAATACTATATTTTAGACGGTTTTGGTCGTACCAGACTTAAATTTGGTCATTTTATTTGCATGGTTACTTTCGACAGCTGTACTAAAAATGGGTTTCCACGCCCCCTTTAACCGCCCAAAAATCAATGAAAATGCTATATTTCAAACGGTTTAAGTCATATAATACTACGCTTAATTGGGGCCAAATGACTCATTTGGGATCAGCCATTCAAATGTTCTTATATTGCTTTTTTTGTGTGAAAGTATCTCATTCCGTTTGACAACTGCTTCTTTGTTTTGTTTTTACTGGTTGATATTGATGATGTCTATAAAATGATTTGTTGTTCGACGTTTTCCTTTGCTTTACGTGTATTCGCTGTTTTTTTATACATTCTCCATTGACTGCGTTCTAAATAGTTTTTAATAAGTTTGAGGAACGTATCCAATCTCATTCATTTGTTTTAATTGAGTAGAGTTTCAAGTGAGAATTTGTATGGGAAATGAAATGAGTTAGTTTCTCAATTAGCTGAATGGGCTGAAATGAGTCATTTGACCCAATGTTAACGTAGTATAAGACTAACATTTGATAATGTAGTGTGTAATATTTGAAATTTTTTTCACATAAATTATTTTTTAAGCTGTAGAATATTGTAAGAAATATAATAATTTTTTGAAAAAATAAAATTTTATGCAGAAAATAATAGGGCCCGAGATTTTTTCTGATAGAGTTTTGTGTCAAAATTAAGCAATTTTTGCTAGAAAATGTTATGTACTATGAAAGAGTGGTGAAAATGGAAATGAAAAAAAAAAATTGCAGCAAAAAGAACTTGGCCTATTTTTTGAGCCAAAGTTTAATATTAGAAAGGTTTTGCGAAAACAATATAAAACATTGAATTGGTTAAGTAACGGCTAATTTTTTCTCATTTCTCCAAATTTACTTATTTGACCTTTCAAACAAAGGAAATTTGATGTTGGTTGATTTGAAAATGGAGGAGATGTTTGCTTGCAAAATTTAAATTTCAATCGGTTTTTCCTCATTCTAATGTTAAAGAAAATATTTTATAGTGAGAAATTCTGTAGTTTTCAAGATATCGCAAAAGTTTTTATGTCATAATAACAGAAATTTTCAATATTCTAGATATACGTACAAAATATTTTCGAAAATCTGTCGTTTATCGTTATTTTTATTAATTAACTAGCTGATATACCCGGTGTTACTTGAGAGTCAATTATATAAACATTTTAATATACACTTTTCGATTAAATGTTTTTGTAAATTTTGGAATTTTAAAAACGTGTTGAATTTAAGTTTGAGACCACTATAAAAATATTAGTTAAAAAATTTACCAAGCTTTTTTAACGAAGAAATAATTTTATCACTGTTTTTTCACAATCAAACATTGTTTTTGAGTTCTAAACTGAATTTACTGGTTACTGGTAAGCATGTTAATTGCACTTCGCTAATGAAAATCAAATTTATAAAAATCTTTCTAAAATTTTTTAGTAGTTTTTCCAGTTGGAAAATAACAATTGGATTGTCTCTAAATAAAAAATTAATATAAATTGAGTCTGATAGTTGATGTAATTTCTTAAATCTTCTGAATTCCTATTTTATACGAAAAATTGTACAGTCGCTTTTTAATGTAAATTAGCAAAAAAGTGTAAGTTAAGAAAGCAGTCGCTTTTTAATTTTTATTATAGTATATACAGCAACCTGTAACAATATTATCGACGTTAACAGTTGATCGACATAAATTCAGCTGAAAAATCTGCAAGAACAGTGCAAGAATTGCCATAATGTTATTTGCTGCAAGTTTACGCTGTGTGCGAAAAGAACTAAATTGAGTAACAGTTACCGAATTTCTAAAATATTGGAATCGTGTTAGTAATGAAGTACTTATTTCTAATTTATAATAATTTCCAGCATACTTTTCGGCATACTTTCGGTTAGCACGCAATTGAACCGAATAATTTGTTCAATAAATCCAAGCTTACAACCATGATTGGAGAGTTAAAATGTCAAAATTTCGCTGTCTTTTATATGTCGGTACATTTAATTAGCGTGGAAATTTGACTTTCAACAATATTGTTCAAATAACACATTAAACATGAAAGAATTAACTTTTACAGCAATCTTATTCACAGTCATCTTTTCGATGATATAGTGATATATATAGAACATTTAAAGTACCATTGATAAAGAACTGAGTGACAACGGTGAAACAACAGTGAGAAAAATGACAAATCACAACAAAACAAATTTAACAGGAGGGGGGCGGAGGGTGGGGAGGCAAAAAGTAAGATTTTATATACACATGTGAACCCAATATCTAGGTACACATGTATAGCATGTGTACATGTATAGGTACACATGTATACACATGTATAGGTAATTTTTTCACATAAATTATTTTTGAGACTTGACTTTTTTGTAAAAAATATAAAAACAACATTTTGTAAAAAATAAATTTCGCGAAAAAAATCAAAGGGGGTACCCTTGTTGTTTTGATGACAAAAACAGTAAAATAATTTTTGCGCTCAGCTGGAAGAATTTTTGCAAATAAATGCTATGTCATATGAAAGGTAGTCAGATTTGCTGTTTTTAATTGATTTCATTTTTACAACAACAACAGTTTTTGAGTAATTTCTTGAGTAAAAAGTCAATATTTTAGACCTTTTTTGGCATACTCATAAAACATATATACACTGACTTAACGGTACAGTTCAACTTATTTTTGTGAAGTGATTTTATTGAACTTTTGAACAAAAAAAATTTGAATGAAATATATTAATGGACAGCGGAGATATTTGCATCGAAAGACCAAACTTTGATTTTAATGTCGTTTTTTTCTCATTCTTAGGTAACGATGTTTTATGAAAAAGTCGTTGTACTGAAAATTTCTCCAATTTTGAAGATATGTGAGTGTTTTTGATATCAAAATAACAAAAAATTTTTAAAATTAAATATACAAAAATCTCCGATACTAAAAAGTTTTATAATAACAAAATTACCATTAGTTGAAAAATTTCAGAGGGGGCGTGGCAAAAATAAAGTATGTAACATTTTAAGTTGGGATAGGCTTAATATGTGTGCCTAGTTTGAGCAAAATCCGTTGAGCCGTTTAGATTTGTATAAAGGCCAAACAAACAAACAAACAAACAAACAGAAAATGAGTTTTATTACTGTAGATGACTTTTCATAAAAAAATGCGTTGTCGTTTCGAAGAAAATCTATAGTTTTTAAGATATAGCCAGAAGTTTGAGTCATAACAATAAAAATTTTTCAAAACTAAAAAAGAATGTATTCAGAATCTAAGTTAAAAACAATTACATTTTTAATTACAAGTTTAAAAAATTTTGTACCAATATTTTTTATAATCTTGCTATGCAGAACTTGTTAAAAAATCAAAATACAGAAAAAGCCAAGCAAATTTATGTTGTCATTACAATTACTGTAAGAAGGTAATTCAAATTTAACAAAGTGATTTCTCAATAATTATACCATTTTTTTATTATTAAACAAACACCAATATTTTTATATTTCGCTTTTAAAGATAAAACAAAATACTTTAATTTTAAGATATAAAATATCTACGGGCTATTTAATATTTTTATCGCAGGCGAAGCAGCGGGTATTTGCTAGTATATAATAAAAACAAATGAAAACTCATTTTGCAACTAAGTAAATAAATAATTAAAATCCACTCTAAATATCTTAAGCTCAAAATATTAACTTTTTTAATACCAACACAAAAATATCATTAATATTACCAACACATTAACATTATTTTTATTCATTAAATAAAGACACGTTCCTTTGCCAACCCCTATTTCTATCCAAAGTATTTATAACGAATATTAAAATGATATAACTGTCATGCCAATATAAAAGGGACGAAATTACAACAAAGAGTTATTGTAAAAATAATGAACCTACTCTCATTAAACTGACAGAATAAGGCTTGAAAAAAAAAAAATGAAATACTTTATAGACAGGTTAAGCATAATTTTTCATTCTGATTTCTCCACACGATATTTTTTATGTAGTGGTCAACAGCTCAATGAACTGCTTTCAATATTATTATTTGTGTACTGCAAGAACTCATAAACTGCTGTAAAAAAACTTATATTAAAAAATTGCAATCAATATAATATTGGATGGATGCACTTGCTTTAAGGATGTGCAATTAAGTGTTACACATCGTAGGAATATGCAACTTCATGTATTTACGAGTATACGTATTTTAACAAAACTTCAGTTGAACTGAACAAGAGACTCAAAAACAACAACAAAAGTCCAATGCACCAACAGAAGCATCAACAATAACTGCAAGTTGAAAATCCAATCAACATGATTATGCAAAGCCTGCAAAATAACCCCAGTAGACAATTGAACTATGATTAACCTGCAGGCACCCAAAAAAAAGCTTCATACTATGTACAAAACAATTATTATATTCTACAAAGCTGTTTGTTCTTTTCAGCCTACGAACGACTTAGTGAATAATACAAATGACCGTTTGTACATTGTACAAAGAAATATTTGTATATTTTACAAACGCATTCGTTTCATATACAAAGATACAAACAAATATACGAACGCTGCTGCCACCGCTTTGTATATTATCAAACAATTTTCGTTCAGTTCACAAATTTATACATTATAGATTTTTACAAACTAGCGTTTGTAGAATGTACAAAATTACGAATTCAAAATTTTTTTTTCATGCAGCCAATACTACAAACGTTTTTACTATGTACAAAACATTTGTACATTCTATGAATAGCTTCGGTTTGTATTTCTACAAAGATTTTATTCGTAATTTTATCCTAAATATTTTTTGGGTGGGTTAATAAAGAGATATGTTCAGAAGACAGTTTGATGACTTTCTTACTCCAGTTCCTTGATAAAGTTTTGTCAATGTGTAATACCGAAAAATCGAATTTTAAGGACATTTAATGCATACTTAATTTTCAACTTTAATCCACCTATTCAGATTATCAGGAGCAGAAAAATTTTTAAATTTGACCTCTTAATTTTGAAAAGTCTAAATTTTCCTACTGGGATCTTCAGCAAAAATATGTATGTAGCCATTGTGTGTTTATTTTTTTCTCGAAAGTCGAATTAACCTCAAGATTTTTTTGATAAAAAAAAAACATCTGCAGTCAGTGGAGGACATAGTAAAAAGAATAAAAAATTCATTGAACTGAAAAAATTGAAATTGATGTATTCATGCTTAATTAACAGATATCTTTCATATACAGAACACCCAACCGAAGATAGGCCAATAATATAAAAAATTGCAGGAAATATTAATGAAAGATGCCCAAAATATATTGTATAATACATAATTAGTTAATTAATGACTACCAAATAGTTTGACATTAATCATTTATCATAACATCAGTCCACGAGAGCTTAAAAATTTATTTCGGTTTATAAATTTCACGAAAACCCTAAAAAGTTTGCTTTTAGCAAATAAAAACGAACATTATTAAGTTTTGAAGCGAGTAAATTTAGAGAAAGTAACAATAAAAATATGGTTCTGCAAATTTATAATGTGTTTTAATAAACTCTTAAATAAAGAAAATTTGTCTATGCATATATTTAAACCTACGCAAGGCTCTATTTGAGTGTACACTTAACACTTGTTTGAAATTTATATTGCCGAATTCTTTAATATAAAATATATGCCGAGTTAAATATATTCATAAATCAATTTTTGTTTGGCAATATTCTTTGCGAAGTTATGGTCATGCCACTTTTTGACACATGTTAAAATCGTCAAAAACAGCCAATTTTCACATAATTATATCTCACAAGTTCTTAAACAAATTCATAAAATTAAGTTGTCGTTCAAAAATATTTCAATGAAAATTTATATTAATGATACCTTTAAGACGTTCTTAGTAGAGTGGCTTAACATTTTCAACAAAAAAAAAAATATACGATGATATTTTAAAAATAAACCTTTTTTTGCTTTATTTTTTTCATTCAATTTGTCAGTTCAATTTGTTAAAATATTTATATTTTTGAGTTTTCTTCATACCCAATGAATTTGGGTAAAATTTGTTCATTATCTTATCTGAATCGAACATAGCACAAAAATTATGAAAACCACCTACCTATCATACCTTAATATAGTTAAACAATGTCACTTTTTTTTTACTTTTCTTCGATAGTTTTGTGTTTGTGATCAAAGCTTAAGTGCAAAATATTGCAGTAACTGTGTATGGAAAAAAGGCGTGGTTTTTTCCGGGTTGGCGAATTTACATATCATCAGATTTTGCTAATTTTTGAACAAGGAGCTGATGCAGGTGAAAAGGAGACTTAAAATTTTTTGTCGAAATAAGATGCCGATCGAAACAATGAAACTAGCTCGTTTTATTTGTTACAAAACGATCTTTACAATCGAGTTCTAAACTAGATTTTTTTTTTTCATCTAGTATCTAATCTTTTCTTACTGAATGATTAATAATTAATTCTTTATATTATTTTTTTTTAACAAAAGTTTTTTCCTAAATGACCTTGTTATTTAATATGTTGATTTTATATGATTTAAATACAAATTCTAAATGTTTGATAGTTTAAATCATTCTTGATTTTAAATACAAATTCTAGTTGTTTGATAGCTTAAAATCGTTTATTGAGCTTAAGGTCAAAGTTAGAACAATTAATTGTTCTAAAGAATCTTTCCAAAGAAACAACAACAACAACAATAAAGTTTTTTCAATATGAAAAGGAAAAAATCACTAGCCGATTTTATTGCAATTTCGGGCGTGCTAAAGGCTTCATCAGAAACTATCAAACAACTAGAATTTGTATTTAAAATGAAGTATGATTTCAACTATCAAAAATTAAGAATTTGTATATAAATAAACATAATTTTTTTTTAAATTTATAACTTTTACTTGAAACTTTATGCTTAATAGTTTATTCTTAATATTTATATTTTGTACTTTATTCTTTATACTTTATTCTTAATTATTACTTAATATAAAAAATAAAAAAAAAATTAAAAAGTAAAACCGGTAGTCTACAATGTTTAAAACATTTTCTTGCTCTAGTAAAAAATTATAATTTTGTCGCTTATAATGTTATTCGCAGCTACGTTTCATATGAAAGGTACTCGGAAATGTAATTTCTACGTTTTTTCATTTTAACAACCAAAACAACAATTGAGTTATTTTTTAGTAAAAAGTCAGTATTGTGGACCCTTTTTGAAAATATCACAATATATAGATTATTATTATTATTATTATTTTTATTATTATTATTACAATTATTATTATTATAATTATTATTTTTAATATTATTATTATTTTTGTTATTATTATTATAATTGTTATTATTATTATTATTATTATTATTATTATTATTATTATTATTATTATTATTATTATTATTATTATTATTATTTATATTATCATTATTATTATTATTATTATTATTATTATTATTATTATTATTATTATTATTATTATTATTATTATTATTATTATTATTATTATTATTATTATTATTATTATTATTATTTTTATTATTATTATTATTATTATTATTATTATTATTATTATTATTATTATTATTATTATTATTACTATTATTTTACCATACAAATTTTTGTAACTTTGGTTTCATATGGTCTGGTCTATATGTATGCAATTTACATGTACGGAAGATATGTCACTCAAAAACCTAAGTCTCAAATTTTAAATCATTCCGTTCACTCGAGTTACAGATTTATTTCTCTTTAAACAGGCCAAACAGTCCACGCTTTTTGAATTTACGGATGACATTTGGGTTTTTTTTGTTAAATTTTATAAAAAAATGTTTTTATTCGTCAAACTATAAAACGTGTTTTATAAATGTGGTATTAAAACCTTGATGCATTGTATGGTTTATAAAATCCGGCAAAGTTAAAACTTTTTTTACAAAAATAAGCTCAATAAAACCCAAAAAAATAAAGACAAGTTCAAACAATAATAACTTCGAGCACAAAGTATATATCAAGGTTTTGTTTTTTTTTTACTTTTTTATGTCTTAATCGCCATTGAATTAAATATAAAATAAAATTAAAAATGTAAATAAATAAAAATAAAAAAATCGTTGAAATATGACTGTAAATTTTTCAAGGAATGCAAATTTAAGTAAAATTTAGTAGAATTTTCTAATCTAGCTTATTAAGCATTATTAAAGTCGATGGATATAACTATCATGAAATATTGTACTTAAACATTCTGTTTCTGAAAAAACCTGCTGCATATAGCTGCTATTAAGCAAAACCACTTAATTTGAAAAACGTCATAAAAATAAAATTTTGCCCTAAAATGCATTGATTTCCAAGACAATTTGTAGGTACTCTTAAATTAAAAGAAAAGTAAAATAGAATTCATAATTTAAAACAAGTTGTGACTTTATTTTGTATTGGCAACCATATTTTAAAATTTTCTTTTTAAATTTCGTTAATTTGGTAATATTGTTTTATAGGAGATATATCTAAAAGTTTGTCGATTTGAAATATTTTTGGCATGACGTTGAAGTGAAGTTACATAAATTAAATTTAATATTTAAAAACATAAATAAGCAATATTATGCGGGTTTTTTTTATTAAAATTTTTTTTAAATGATCTTGTTATTTATTATGTTGGTTTTATATGATTTAAATACAAATTCTAAGTGTTTGATAATTTAAATCATAATTGATTTTAAATACAAATTCTAGTTGTTTAAGAGTTTAAAATCATTTATTGAGCTTTAGGTCAAGATTAGAACAATTAATTGTTCTAACGAATCTTTCCAAAGAAACAACAACAACAACAACGTTTTCAATATGAAAAGGAAGACATCACTAGCTGATTTTATTGCAATTTCGGTCCTGCTAAAGGCTTCATCAGAACTCTTAAAAATATGGTTATTAAAAAAAAATATATGGTTTGTGTGGTAGGTAGGCGATGCAGTTGACCTAGAATTCTAATTTTTAAAAAAACGAAAACTCATTTGTACAAAATTTCATGGCCCTAGCTTTTAAAGTTTCTGAGATGATGCAAATGTCATCCTAAAATTGAAAACGTGGTAAAACAGTGATTTATTATAAACAAAGCAGACTTAGGATATGTGGTAAAATAAGCTTCATAAACCTAATGGAGATTCAAACTCGCCGAAGAACGTGTTTAAAGATAAAAAAGATAATTTTTTATGTCAATGAAAAATATTAGCTTTTCATCCACTGATTGAAGCCAAATTATAATTTTAAATTTATTTTGAAGATTTTTTTATTTATTTTTTATAATATTTACAGTGATAGTATTTGTGAAAGTGGGTAGTTAATAATCTTATCATTAATAGTGGTAGTGACATTGATACTTATATAAAAATAATAGTGATAGTGAAAGATTGTGTTATAGTATAAATGCTACAGTTTTGGATTGTTTACAAGAACAAATTGGAATAAAAAATTGTATTTGGAGAAGACTTTTTCATAAATCACTTGAAAGATCGAGCGGTAAGCGTGATAACTTATAACTTTTTTATAATAAATGTACTTTTTTAAAAATAATGCATATCTATTCGTTTTCTTTGAATTTTCGCTAGAAACACAATTATAAATACACTCTTTTCCACAACTGCATTTGTGTGCTTTTTTTTAAGTTTTACCACATGTGATTCTAAATAACTTTTACTGCAACCGCTTAACGGAACATACCGCAAACATCAAACCGAAAGAAAGAATGTACAAAAATGAGTTAAGCGAACAACGTCAGTAAATCTCAATGGACACAACGACGCGGAGCTGAAATTTAAAATGGATTACAATGCGTCGTCGATGCAGAGTGATAACCAGAGAATCTAAAACATGACCAAAACTAGCTGCGGTACTAAGGACCTGCTGTGGACCTATACTTCTTAAAAGCTGCACTAAAAACCACTAAAAACCACTCTTAAAATATGCAGAACAGAAGAACTAGGTATGGATAAAAATGTAAAAGCAAAACTGAGTGAAGAAAACCTATAAGTAAAAGCAAAACAGGAGAGGAATGGAAGAACCGCAACAAAACCCGTAAACATTTATGTCTCAAGGGAAGAACCGCGAAGATGGTGTGATGGAGTGGAAAATGGGTAGCGAGCTTAAAGCCAAAGTGCTGTAACATTGTATGCTGCAATGCTGCGTGTTGCTGCGCGCTTGGCAGTGCCAACTATTTATAAAATATTAAACGAGGTGAGGAAAAAAATAAGAGCAACAAAAAAAAAAAACAAACCAAGTGCAGAAGAATTTTCACGAAAATGTGCAAAAACTTCATAGAAAAGAAATTCAGAAATAGTAAAAATCTGCTAGCTTGGCTAGCAGCCGAACGTACTGGAGAAGCAGACAAAACCGCAGAACCCAGAGAATACGTTATCATGTCTTTGGAAAGAGTGAGTTTCGCAATAAAGCTCGAAATTGGCTTAAGTTTTGGCAGAGCGCTTTTAATTTTGGTGATGGCATTCAAACTACAAAGACGTTCTTAAGGAAAAAAAGAAGAAAAAAAAAAATGAGATAAATTAAAGGAAACAAGAGCATAAAAGCGCTTATAATTTCCCAAGTGTGGACAGACATCTGAGCTGAGTGAAGTTGAGCTGCTGTTGGTAAGACTTTAAATAATGTATAACTGTGCTGCGAATGGAGCGAATTTACAAAAATGTATGTGTCTAAAGTTGATTGCAATGTGGTTAAATTTCATTTCATTTCAATTAGATATTTGAAAGTTCCTTTCGCACATGCAGACGTTGCAATTTCAAAATAATAAGTAGTAGTGGCTAATCTATAAATGCCATTTATAAAATTAGCTTCAAGCTGTTGCCAAAATTCGTTTCTATCGCCAGTTAGTGCGGATGAGTGGAAGTTGCTTTCTGATGTCTTTTGGAATTGGTTTAAGTTTATGGAACATCCATTGATGGCAATAAGTTTACTGAGAAGCTTTGAATTCATAAAGGCATTAGACCAGGATGAACTTTGCAATCAGAGTTTTTTCTTCTAAAAAATTTATAATCCAATTTATTTTAAATATTGTACCTTAATAGAGTGATGTTTAAGAAATAGAAAGAAAGCATCGAAATGCTATTTAAAAATCAAAAGTTGAAAAACCTTCAACTGTTCAATGATTATTTTTTTTTTTTAAATTTGAGTAAGCATACAAGATTTTTATTAGGTTCGGCCAACCTACAGTAAGCGGAAATATGTAGAATATAATGTTATTGAATTTTTTTCGAAATATAGTGATGCATATTTTTGCACTTTTTGCGAAATTTTAAAGATATTTAGAATTTTATTAAAATTAGATTACATACGTGGCCACACATGTCGCCACTCTTTTTAGTTTTCTATCTCCATACAACAATACATGTCAAACAAAATAAAAAACATTTTTTCTTTTGTTTTAGAGCCCAGCATTGCACTTTAAGCAGTACTTCTATGTATCTCACTTTTCACCTTGCTCGAGGCTCATATTTTTTTTTTGTTGCGCTGTGTAAGCTGAGCAAAAACGAGAGTAGTAGAGTGCAACATCGAGTTTATTGAAACACTCGCAACACAAACGCTCGAAAAAAGTGGTGCGGTCGGGGGACCCCCGCCAGGAACGAAGTTCCTTACGCTTTTTCCGAATGTAATTCAAACTGAAATCTGAATATATTTTTTTAATTTTTTTTTTTTTTATATAATTTTTTCAAGTCAAACTATGTAAATGAACAATCAACTCAGAGAGTTTAATTTAATATTTAAGGAAAAAGGATTTATTAATTGAAAATTAAGATGTAAAATTATCATGAGAGATAAAAAACTTTTTAACAAAAAAAAAACCCAACTTCAAAACCACTGCAAAGTAAAAAAAAATTTTTAAAAAAAAAACCCAACTTCAAAATCACTACAAAGTAAAAAATAATTTTAAATTAGTTTTCACATAATTTCATGGTCAAATTTGTTAATTTATTAATATATATTAATAAATTGGAAATCTTATTACTATACATTTTTTTCTATTTTGTATTATTACACAGTACAACACAAAAATTCCAAACAAAAAATCACTTATCCCAGCCGAAATTACTCGATGAGAGGAGAAAAGTTATTTCTGGATTTTGCTAGATTGGTTGCCGTTCGTTTTTTATGAGCCTCTATAGTTTTTTCGCCAAATTCGATTTTGAGCACTTTTTTGCAATTTTCTTCTATTTTTCGCATGGCCAAATGCGTATGTGTCAAAATCGTTGTTGTTATTTTTTTTTTAAGAAAGAACAAAGTAAATGTATATACTAATGTTGTTCAAGTTGTTGTTACATGTTGGACTTTGGACTAGAAGTTGTTGATATTTTTGATTTTGTTTTGTTTGTACCGTTTGTCAGAAAACGCATATGGTAAATTTTTGATTTTTGGATCGAAAATATAAATAGATAAAGTGAAAATAAAAAATAAAACTGCCACGATTTCAATTTCTACAATAAAATTCTACTTTTTTTATATAAGTGATTGAAATGAGTGATTGAAAATGGAAAGATGCTCGTAATTAGATAGTTTCTGTTACGTTTGTGGTAAACTAGCGCCAAAACATGGAAAACAAGAACGAAAAAATTTATTTTCCAATGGTTTTAAACTCGCATATACAATAAACTCTATTTCGGTGAAGAGGATACAAGTGGTGACGAACATACGCCAAATACATGGTGTGTTCATTATGTTATGGCAATCTCTTGGGGTGGTTGCATCAAAGAAATGTATGTTTACGGTATGTCAAGCCAATGCTTCAAATACGGTATGTCAAGCCAATGTCAAGCCAAAGGAATATTTCCGAAACTAAGCAATGATAAAATTACTGCAGGTATTGTATTTCATTTTTTAGCATTAATGTTGATTCACTTTGCTATATTCGCACTGTTTTTTATGTATGTTACTTGTTGCTTTTTCTCATTTTTTATACAGGTGTGTTAAATGGATTCACGCAAGTATTGTCTGCCAAAAAAAATTGAGGCTTGGATTGCAATAAAAGCAGTTATTCAAGATGTGTTGGGTAAAAACCGCGTGGACAATGAGAAAGCAACGCAATTGGTGAAGAATATGATCACTGCCTTTGATTCCATTCATGCATCGATGACATTAAAACTCCATTTTATGCACCATCATCTGGACGTGTTCCTGAAACAACTGCCCACAGAATCAGACGAGCAGGGTGAACGATTCCACCAGGTAACCATGCCGATGGAAAGATGTTTCAAAGGTAAGAAAATCGACGCAATGATTGTGGAAGTATGCTGGTGGTCTCAAAAGATATCACGATTCGAGCACGAGTTGACGGAGGATGATAAAGAAGGACATACAGAAGAAGATGTACCGTTATTCACTCCACAAACTGGAAATGACGCAGAAGATGTCGCCATGGCTATTTTAAGCTCAGAATCAGACGACGAATCAAATGAATCAAGCGAACCAGATGAAAAGAAATCTCGGCCTTCCACTTCTGGAACGTCAACTGTCAAATCATCAACTTCGCGCCAGACAGCTCAAATGGATATCGATGATACTGATTAACAAAAAAAAAAAAAATACAAATTAATACCCGTTTGATGCCTTTTTTTATACTTTTTTTCATACTCTTTCACATATTTTCATGTTTTTCACTTTAATCAGAAAATTCAATACTAAATTGCAAAAAAAAAATACATGTGCCTTTTTTAAACTTTTGCTCAATAAAAATAATAAAATAAAAAAAAAAAAAATGAAAATTAATCACATTTGTATGGTAAAATCCGTATCAAGGAGTGGTCAAGAGCTGTAGTCGAAAAACGGAAAAAATCGGTAAAAAAAGTGATAAATTTTTCGACATTTTTGGGGTTTTGAGCATGAAGATGAAATTTTTCCGACTTAATATATTCAGCATTTTTGTTGGCCGAGTCAAGAGCTACAACTTTGCTGAAGACTGCATAAAAAATTCACAGCATTTTTCGAACTATGGCCATGCGAAAAATAGAAGAAAATTGCTAAAAAGTGCTCAAAATCGAATTTGGCGAAAAAACTATAGAGGCTCATAAAAAACGAACGGCAACCAATCTAGCAAAATCCAGAAATAACTTTTCTCCTCTCATCGAGTACTTTCGGCTGGGATAAGTGATATTTTGTTTGAAGTCAAAAAGTTGAATATTGCGTCACAGTGTTATCATAAATATGATGAATTTCATATCAAAACCTATAAAAAAGGGACATTTTGAACCCGACCCTCTCAGATTTTAATGAAATTTTGCATACAGCTACATTTTACCTATAGAAAGACAACCTCATTTTTAGAAATAGCATTTTTTAAAATATGTGGGCGTGGCAAGGTATCGAAATATTTGAAAAATGACGGCAATAGGTACTTTTAAGCTGCGATTACTATGGAATGACTCAACCGATTTGAAAGATCTTGGTGCCATTAGAAAGGTATATAAGTCAGCTTTCGAAAAATTTTATATTACACTGAAAAAAATATTTGCCAAAAATAAGACTTTAAACTTAGAAAACACTTCCAAGATCAAGTTTTTTTTTCCAAAAAAAATTTTTTTTGGATAGGTCTATTTAAAACATATAACATATCTAAAAACTAAAATGGGGTTTTTTATTTTTTTTTTAAAAAATTTTTTAAGTAAATGCATCTTGTTAACTTCCTTATATTTTGATATCTTTGTGTGACAAAAAGAATAAAGTAGCTATACTTTGGAAGTTATACAGATTTTTTTGTTAATTGTAATAGATTAGAACAAGAATCGTATTATCAAATTTTTCAGACACCCCCAAAGATACGAACTTAACCTTGATAATTTTTTTTTATTTTTATTTCTTTAGACTTATTATAAAATTTTGCTCAAGAAATACTGTTGACTTTCGGAATATTTGCTAACATTTAGTGAAGTTTCATCTAAAGGTATAAAAGAATGGAAGCTTTGAGTTCCTGTTATAGTTTTAGCATTTTTATACCTTGAAAATAGCTCTTCTTTTGTTTTGTTGTAGTCGTCAGCGTCTGCATAAGCAACTTCTATGGAGGTCTTAAAAGTTTGTGAAGCCCAATGATAGAGGTCTTTCGCCGTTTGAATTTGGTTTTTATTTGCTATGACACATAAAGAAATTAAAGACATTTTTGGGCATGATTTATCTTACGATTTTGTAAAAAATAGCAAAGATATCCAAAAAAATAGAACAAAGTTTTCTGACATCAAATGATCTAGCATGGACAGACGTAGTTTACCTAAACAAACTTTAAACATAGTAAAATTGTTTTATGAAGATCATGAAATCATCAAAAAGACAAGGGAACTTACGCGAGAAAGTTCAAAAAAGACTAATGCTGTCACCAAGATCTTTCAAATCGGTTGAGTCATTCCATAGTAATCGCAGCTTAAAAGTACCTACTACCGTCATTTTTCAAATATTTCGATACCTTGCAATGCCCACATGTTTTCAAAAATGCAATTTCTAAAAATGAGGTTGTGTTTCTATAGGTAAAGTGTAGCTGTATGCAAAATTTCATTAAAAACTGAGAGGGTCGGGTTCAATGCATATCGGTTTTGATATGAAATTTATTATATATTAAATTCTCCATGAATATAAAACCTTTAAAGCCGGAGCGTTTATTTAATAAAAGTCTGATTATATAAGCGCCGACTTTAAAGGTTTTATATTCATTGAGAAATTAATATATTTATGATAATAATACAAAATAGAAAAAAAAATGTATTGTAATAAGATTTCCAATTTAATAATATATAAAAATAAATTAACAAATTTTATCAAGAAATTATGTGAAAAGCAATTTAAATTATTTTTTTACTTTGTAGTGGTTTTGAAGTTGGATTTTTTTTTGTTAAAAAGTTTTTATTTCTTCCTTTTTAGAGATTATGATAACAATTTTCCCATTCTAGTAACGAATTTACGTACCCTAGTGTACACATTAACTGAAAAACAGTATTTTTTATATTGCCACACCCTTTTGTCCAGTGACGCCTACTTTCTTGACCGTACATTTTCATAATAATGCCTACCCCTGTACCTAACTTCAGTATCCTAGTGTCAATATTAATCGAGTTATGGCATTTTTCTAATATTGCCACGCCTTTATCGAACAACGCCCACTTTTTTACCGTAATTTGTAATAATTGTTCCAACCCTTGTACCAATTTCTAGTACCCTAGTGTCAATATTTACTGGGATACAGTATTTTTCCCATATTGCCACGCCCTTTTGTCCAACAGCGCCCATTTTCTTCATAGTAAATTTTCATAATTATGCCTACCCCTGTGCCTAATTTCAGTACCCTAGTGTTAATGTTATTGGAGTTACAGCGTTTTTATTATATTGCCCTTTATCGAATTACGCCCATATTTTTGACCATAATTTGTAATAACTGTTCCTAATCCTGTACCAATTTCCAGCACTCTTGTGTCAATATTAACTGAGATACAGTATTTTTATTATATTGCCAAGCCCTTTTGTCCAACATCGCCCACTTTCTTCACAGTAAATTTTTATAATTATGCCTATCCCTGTACCTAATTTCAGTATCCTAGTGTCAATATTATTCGAGTTACAGCGTTTTCTAATGCTGCCACGCCTTTTATAGAATACCGACTACTTTTTTGAACATCACTTTTAATAATTGTGCCAGCCCCTGTACTAAATTTCAGTACTCTAGTGTTAATGGTATTCGATATACAAAGTGTGTCGACAAAAAATGGTGGCAATCGGGCAAGTACTTTAGGAGTTATTTGGAATTTGAATTTGAATTTATTAAGTATACATTAGTACAATAAGAACTATGTTCTTTTACAGTACAACAGATAGATATCAGTTGGTTGGATATAACAACAAATTAATAGTTCTTAAAAAATATATTTAATTAAAACATTTAGAAAATAAATTAAGAGTGTAATGACAAAAAGTGAATAATAATAAATTAAAATCTTAATAACTAACAATGTTTCAAATAGTAAAAAGAAAAAAACATAAAAAAAGTAAAAAAAATAGTGATAGAAGAAATTAATGAGAAGAAAAGTGAGTAAATACAGATTGCCTAAAGATTTCCCTCCCTGTTATCTTTCTCAAAGAAATAGGTAACGCATTCCACAATCTTACGGCATTAATGAAAAAAAGATTGGAAGTAGTTAAAGAACAATCTCTAGGAACTATTAGAACACAACTTCTTCTGGATATGCTGAACTGTAGTTTTTCATAAAGATAGTGTGGCGTTCTTTCATGTATTATTTTATGTAGGTAAATACAGTTTCTAGCATTAAGGTAACTTGCCAAATCGCAACCAAGTATAGCAGTTCTGAAGTTTGAAAGGTGGTCAAATTTTCTTAATCCATACACAAAACGCGTGGCATAGTTATATGCAACATTTAGTTTTAGCATAGAGGAAGAATCTAGTTTACTGTACACTATATCTGAGTATGTAATTACTGGTAAGACAAGTTGCTTCACCAGCATACGCCTTAGGTCAATGGGACAAACACTAGCAGACATTCTTAAATTACGTAGGATATAATAAACTTTCTGGACAACACTATTTACGTGATCAACACAGGAAAGGGAAGAATTTATACAGTAACCAAGATTCACAATTTTTGATACTACACTCAACTTTCTTGTTCCAATATATAGGTTAGGAAGTACATTAAGGTGAGTTTTATTCTTACAAATAGGAAGTACATATGACTTGGCAGCATTAAGTTGCAGTCCATTGCTGCTAGCCCACTGGTCAATACTGCTGAGATCCTCATTCAGCCTGCAGCACAGATCATCAAATAAGCCAGTCCATTTCGAAAGATAGAGTTGTATATCATCAGCATACGCATGTACAGAAGAATGTTTGCATACAGCAAATATGTCATTAATAAATATAGAGAAGAGAAGTGGACCGAGTATTGAATCCTGTGGAACTCCATTTAGTACCGGTCTATTTTGGGAAAATGATTGAGCAACTTTAACTCTTTGCAGTCTATTCGACAAATAACTAGATATCAAGCTGACCGCACTATTACTAAATCCAAAGAGATACTTTAGTTTCAGACATAAATACTTATGGTTCACTTCGTCAAAAGCCTTAGAGAAGTCAAGCAAACAGAGCAAAGTCATTGAGGCAGCGTCATATTCGGGACGAATATCGTCTAAAACTTTGACGACAGCCGAAGCACATCCATGGCCTGCTCGAAAACCAGACTGATAAGGCGACAGAAGCGCAGATTCATTTAAGTACTTATTTATTTGCTGACTCATTAATTTCTCACATACTTTAGATAATGGGGACAATATGCTTATTGGCCTAAAATCATTTAACCCACAAGGATTAGACTTTTTAGCTACCGGCAACACAATTGCAATTTTCCACATATCAGGGAATGATGAAGATATAAAACAATGATTAATAACATGTGTTAATGCACTGATTATGTGTGGTAGAATTAGTTTAATGAACTTATTGGGATTCCATCTTCGCCAATTGCGTTTGAACTTATTTGCATTGCACATTTTCCAACATCAAGTTCACATACAGGTGAAAATTCAAATAAATTACTTGTAGACAAGCTTGATAGAAAAGATAAATTATTATTATTATTATTACTAAAAGAAGGATCAGCACAATCCAGAAAAAAATTATTTAGTGTATCAGGATCAACTTGACATTCAGAGGATATCTTATTGCTAACCCCAAGATTATTTATATTTTTCCATAATGTTTTGGTAGGAAAGGAAAGATTTAGCTTCGAAGTGAAATAGCGAGACTTAGACTGTCTGGTTAAAAGAATAGCATAATTTCTGGCTGACCTATAAATTTCCCAGTTTGCAGATGTAGGGTTTCTTTTCCATTGTTTATGCAATTTGTTTCTCTTCTTTATTCCATTTAGTACATTATGGGTGAACCAAGGACAAGATGTATTTTTTACTCTGATTGTTTTTAGTGGAACATGTTTTTCAAACAAATATTTGACAGGGTTTAAGAGAGAGCCAAGCTTATCATTTACAGTGGAAAGACGCCAACAGTCATTAAAAGAAAACAAAGACAAGTCATGATACAGTGATGGAAAATCTATGTTTTTAAAATCGTGATATGAATAAGTGGTTGGAGTCCCATTACGACATAAATTTACATTTAGCGAACAAAAAATCAAGTCATGATCAGATATGAAATATATTTGATCAAATATAGAAACTAAGGAGAGATCAGAAACAATGAAATAGTCCAGAAGGCTGGGAGTAGTGTTATTAGAAAACCGAGTGGGCTCAGTATCATTTACAACAGAAATGTTATCGATGTACATACATTAAAAAAAAAAACCTACCAACTTGAGAACCTCCTCCTTTTTGAAGTCGGTTAAAAATAGGCAGTTACCGTTGCTAGTTATGTTTGTTTCATGACACAACAAGGTGTTGAGCATTAAACACTCATCATGTTCCTCGTATGGAGCGTGAATTGATAAAAAAATTGGATTAAAAACTGGGCTTACGTAAGAGTGTAAAATAACCACATTTTTAGAGTTTACCCAAGTGTCGAAAAAACTTTTTGAAATTCTTACATCAGAATCGAAAACAGCAACAAGCGCATCTACAAAGAGTAAAAAATGAAAACACATTTTAAGGGCCCACCCTGGTGTCAAAAAACTTTTTCAAATTCTTACATCAGGTTCGAAATGAGTGACCCCTTAATACTGCCAGCACAGATATAAAGAGTATTAAACAAAATAACACATTTTTAGGGTCCACCCTAAAGCTAAAAAGGGGTGCGGTCGGGGAACCCAAGTCAGGAACAAAGTTCCTTATGCTTTTTCTTTAACTCCGAATGTAATACGAAATAAAATCTGTATGTTTTTAATTTTTGTATTATATTTTATTTTATATAGTTTTTTCAAGTCAAATAATGTAAATGAACAATAAAATAAAGTTTAATTCAAGTTTAATTAAGTTTAATTTTAGGAAAAAAAATATCTTTTTTACGGAATATTAAGATGTAAAATTCTCGTATGGAGCTTGAATTGATCGAAAAGTTGGATTGAAAACTGGACGTACTTAAAAAAAAATCACATTTTAGTGTCGAAAAACTTTTTGAAATTCTACACCAGATTCGAAAACAGCCACCAGAGCATCTGCAAAGAGTATAAAACAAAAACACATTTTTCGGGTCCACCCTAGTGACAACAACTTTTTTAAATTCTAACATTAGATTTGAAATCAGCGAGCCCTTAAAACAGCCAGCACATATACAAATAGTATTAAACAATAAGGGTATTCACAAGATATGCTGTCATGTCATAATGTCATATTGTCCTAAGATTTTACACTAGTTTCAACATTTTACTGTTGCCTTCTACATAAAAATGGACTAATGTATTACAATTCTAAAAGCTATGTTTATTGAAGTGTCGTAATCAAACAGATGCTTCTTATTTGCATTTATTTATCTCGTAAATTTTAGTTGTAAGATTTTAGGACAATATGACATGACATCACACCTTGTGAATACTCTAAATTTAAGCAAATGCATTTTAAGGGCTTCTCAATTGCCTACTGAGCCCAAAGTAACACCTGTTGGCAAAAGTTATTCTTCGTTTGATCTCAATGCTGATGTCGTTGGTTGAGTTTATGCTGGATCCCAGACAGACGATGTCCTTCACAACCTCGAATGAGGTATTGTCAACTGTAACGTGGGGATCATTGTCAACCAATGATATCGATGTCATCAGCATACGCAAGCATCATAACACTCTTGTAGAATATTGTGCCACTACGTCTCAGATCAGCAGCTCGGATGATCTTCTCCATCATTAGGTTGGAATAGTCGCACGATAAGGAATCACCTTGTCTGAAACCTCGTTTGGTAACAAATGGTGGGGAGAGGTCCTTCCCGATTTTAACTGCGCTGCTGGTGTTGCTCAGTGTCATCCTGCAAATTCGTTTGAGTTTTGCAGGAATACCAAACTCAGACATGGTGGAGTACAGGTGCTTCCTTATTGGGCTGTCAAAGGCGGCTTTGTAGTCGACAAAAAGATGGTGGGTGCCGACTAGTTTTTCTTGAGTCATTTCCAAGATTTTTCGTAGCAGGAAAATCTGGTCGATGGTGGACATTCCAGGTCTGAAGCCACACTGATAAGTTCCGATCAAATCGTTTGCAATGGGATATTTGAAGAGTATTTTGTAAAAATTTCAAGTAAATCATGCTAAAGTTTTTGAAGTTGGTGATCACGATGCCACAAAATCTACTTGACCGATCGTTTTTAAATTTTTTACACTATTTCTACACTTAAATCAACAGGCGTTTTTTCTTTTTTTCCTGTTTTAAAATACTATAATAACCTAAATTTTTCAGCGAAAATAGGCTTTTTGACTTCAAAACTCCACACAGTAAAAAATATGAGCATACATTTTATACTATTTGGTATACATATAAATCCAAATCAAAAATGTCTTAAAAGTTATACCATCAAATCTTATAAATTTTTCCAGACCATTTTTCTCGTCAGACCAATCGAAACAACTATATTTTTTAATTTCCCGATTTCGGTGAAATTTTTACTTTCGAACTAGAATATATTTTGATTTACACATGATATCCACATAAAATTTTTAAATTATATATTTTGTATTGTTTTTATAATATTGAGTGGTATAAAATTTATAAATTATTTGGAATAAAAAATCTTTATACCACACAAAGTTATAAAAAAGGTAAAATTTACCCTCACATTTTTTACTGTGCACCAAAAAAAAAAAAAAACATAAAAAAAATCTCTTCGGTATTACTTCGGAAAACATATTACTTTTTGAACTAATTTTGAATTTTTTTTCAGATAATCCGCTTAGCTCTAACCGTGTTCACCGCAAAACAACTTTTTCTCGAGGTGCCTTCGGAGAATCGCTGCCACGGATTTATTTATCGATAATTTTTATAATTTGTTTTCCAAATATACTTACGAAGTCAAACTATGACATGTATATGCATGGGCGTTCGCAGGGGGGGGGAAAAGAGGGCGCTTGCCCCTATAGGCAATGCACATTTTTTATATATCTTCATATTAAATCAAAAAAGCTGTAAGTTTATATTAAAAAATTTTCGGAGAAAATAAAAAACTTTCTAAATTGTAAGTTGCGTTTAAACTAAGAGTTTTGAGAACTTTGTTAATAAAAACGTCGGTTTTAGTTGTACAAGTGTAAAGTTTTGCAAAACATGTATCCATCAAAATGTCGATTTTGAATTTTTTGTAACTTATGGCTTCTTTGATTTCATATGATGATATGTTCATTATGTATTTAATATATTTTGAAAAGAATACAAAAATACTTCTTTTAGGTTAATTTATAAATAAAGCAGAGCTAAACCATTCATTTTCAAATAGTATGTTGTACCCGTTGCTGTAAGGGTCGTGTTCATATTACGCGTTTTAGTCGCGACTGCTCTCACGATTTTTTTTTGCAAAAAAAAAAAATATATATAAAATAAACTAGCCATTTCAGCCCTTGAAAGGACTTTGTCCTAGCTTCTATTGATAAATTTTCTTTTGCAAGCGCTGCTGAAAAATACTGAATTTTGTATATATTTATTTATTTATTTAATTTATTTATTTTATACTCAGTATTTCTCAGCCGCGTTTGCGAAAAAAAATGAGAGCGGTGTCGCAATCGCAACGAAAAAGAGTAATATAAACACGGCTTAATATGTTACGATACCATTTCATTAACCTTGTTTCACAAAAACTTTTCACTACGTATTCTTAAATTGAAAATTTTTTTTGCGAATTTTATTCGAAATTTTCAGACAAGAATATAATTCGTAGAATGGACGTAGTTTGGCACACATTTCAAATATTTTGTTCGTATTCGTACAAAAACAAATTCATATTAGCTGCGTTCCATTCGCTTCAAAATAATCCAGATTATTTTTTTTTACATGCAAAGCAAAAACAAAAATAATAATCCTATAACAAATAGGATTATTTTTGCTATCCATATAAAATTGAGATATTGCCTTTAAACAATTTGAAACACAGGTGTCGCACCTGTATATTTTTAAGAGCTGTCATTTCATTTTTTGAATTATTTGTTTGTTTGATACAATGACTATTAGGTAGTCATGACAGCTACCTATTTCCTCACGAGCTACAACCATCGAATGTTAAACAAAAGAAAACAAAACAAACCGCGTGTGTCACACACATTGGACACATTCAGCGGAGTCAACAATTGCACTTTAATTATTTATATAATGCCATAATATTAATAATTATATTAAATAATTTATTATTTTCCTGAAGTTTAGAGTAAAACACATTCAGAGAAAAACATCGTTCACTAAGGTATCGCTACCATAACAGTTCACAACAGTTTTGAACGACACACGTTCTCATGACACCAAATAGTTATTGTATCATGATTGCTTGTTTGAATTTAATTTTGACTGCAACGGTAGTGCCCTCTACGCGTCGTTTTTCTTGCCGTTCCTTTGAGAAAATTTGTTATAGCGATTATATTAAGGCGAAAGGAACGCAGTTATTGTTTTTTACATTTACGATACTCGTAAACCTAGTCACGAAAAAAAAACCTTCTGTTCAGCTGGGGTTTGAACCGCGGTTCTTTAGCGTATGGAGCACGTACTTTTGCAGTAGGCTACGGCCACCTTGCAATCACACATGTCCTTATATTTGGTAATTGTTCGACAAACCAGTCTGAATGATTTCAGTTGTAAATTTTTTAAACTCAACTAAAACTTCGTACCTTTTACGAATAATACATACGGTCAAACTGCAATTGAATTTTTAAGTAAATACTACGAATGTAATGAAACAAACTATGAAGCTATTTTGACGAATGTAAAGGAATGATATCCCTTATTAGTCGAAGATCAATCTTCGTAGCAACAGAAACCAAGTTGCATTTAATTTAATTACGGATATAAACTTTCACAATAAGCAAATTTATGTTTCTAAGTCATTGTAAATAAGCAGATGATTAAGTAAATAAATTTACTAAAAATTTAATATTTTCTAAAATGTCGACTATTTTTCTATCATAAAGATGATAAATTTGGATTTTTTTTTATTTTTTCCCAAACTTCATAAAATGACAAACAATTCTACAGCATTTAAATTTAAGAAATTTGCAACGATTTAGGCGAGAGCAAAGCTTCTAATTCAAAAGCGAAAAAAATTTAGGAATTTTAATAAAGTAGGCCAATTTTGGATCAAGGACTAATTTTGTAAAAAACCTTATATCATATTAAGCAAAAGATTTTACATTAGAATATGTTATAATCAAAAGTTTTTTATGACAGAAACGTAAATAGGAGACTCAATTTGAAACAATAATATTATACTTCTTAAAATTCACGTTATTTAGCGGTGCCCACCCAGTTTGAGAATTTTCTGTACTTTTTTGCGTCACGTGCTTATATTAAACCAGGATTCAGAATCAAGCCTTGCAGGAATTCCTGGAATATGTTAAGGAAATGTATGTAACCCAAAACACATCTAATATACATGTTCCTCTTTATTTATTTATTCATACGTTTTGAATTAAAAAAAAAGACTTTTTTTAAATAATTCAGATAATAGGTATATTTCAAGAATAGCGACAACTCAAATTTTTAACTATTGCGAATGATATGGCTTTTGACCTCCTAAGCCCAAATCTGGAAAATGTTAGTCCCCTCGAAAATGGTTTGGGAGTTAAAGGCTTCCAAAGTTAAAAAATGGTCTAAAAATTGAGTTTTTTTTCAGTTCTTAAACAAAAAAAAAATATTGTTTAATATTAGGAAATTTTTGTATTCTAATTTTCAAAGTTGAAATCTTGGAGCTCGATAGTAATAAATGCGATTTCATTTAACCCTTGAACAAACACATGGTTCTGGCCAGACATATTTCATTTTTGAGCGTTAATTAAACATACTTTTAGTTTAGGTAGATACCTGTTTTTCCCGGTAGCCGCCTAAAATATTGTTGGTTTTCTATTTTTAAAAAAAATTCGAAAGTATCGTAACGAAGAAAACTGCAAGAAAAGTCCCCTTCTAACAAGCACATATGCCTGGCTAGACCCCTATACAATTTGTATGAAATAAATTATTGTTATGCATATTTTGGTTTATTTTTCTGCAAATACAATGCAGATTGTTGTTTCCAGGTATTTTTTTTTAAATTTTGGGCTGTTTTTATGTGAATTCAATGCAGATGTTTGCTTCCAGGTAGTTTTTGTGTTCATTTTTCTCGTTTGTGATTTTTGTTTTGAGTTCACTTAATTTATTATTGAATGCTGAACATACAACATCGACAGGCCGAAATATAATTTTTTTTTGTGCGGAAACTAAAGTGAAATTATTACTATTGTTATGGCAGAGGATTTAGAATTTGTGTACAATACGCGCTTGCGTACAGGCAGCCTTACTGATAATTTCCAACAACAACTATCATCAGCGTTACAGCGTGATTTCGGACTTCACAAAGAAGCAGACGAAGAACTAGATTTATTTGAAGATCAAAGCGGTGAAAACACAGATTTTGTGCCCGAAGATGATGCCTCGGACATTAAATATGAATTGGAAATTGAAGCAAATGAAATATTCGACAGCGATGAAGAATCAAAAGAAGAAAGTGAGAATGCACCAACTCAAGCTGCAGACGGTTTTTTGCTTGGAAAAGATGGTACCAAGTGGAGTACAGCTGAACTCGCTACAGTGAGATTCCGCCAGCACAACATCATGAGTTTCAGAGGTGGACCAAAAACAAACCTGACCACTCCGCTTGAGGTGTTCAAGCTTTTCTTTTCACCGAATATTACGTTCATCATCGTAACACAAACAAATCTATATGGAGAAGAATTTACACGCAAATGGAACGCAGAACATGCAAACTGCACACCACGAGTATGGGTTGATATGACAAGTGTTGAGCTTGACGCTTTTATTGGGATACTATTGGCTTTTGGTGTCAGTTATAATACTATGACTCTCTCTCAAGATTGATGTGGCAAACTGATGCACTTCCAATATTCCGTGCAGCCATGTCATATACACGATTTGTTACTTTGATGCGCTGTATTCGATTTGACGATAGTCGCACGCGCGCATTTCGTCAACAAACCGACAAAGCTGCTCCCATTCGCAACATATGGAGCTTCTTGAATAACAATCTTGCCAGTAATTTTGAACCATACGAAAGTATAACCATGCACAAAGTTCACGCAATACATCCCATCAAAGCCCGCAAAGTATGACATAAAAGTATGGTGAGCATGCGATGCGAAAACCAAATATCCGTTGCAAGGAAAACTGTACACTGGTAAAGAGTGAGAACAACGAGAGACAAACCAAGGCGAAAATGTGCTCATGAGTTTGGCGAATCGGTACGAAAACAGCGGCAGAACTATTATTGCTGATAACTTCTTTACAATATTAGACGCAGCTAAACATCTTTCGTCGATTGGACTAGCACACGTTGGTACCATTAGATCCAACGAAAGGTGTCTTCCCAAAGAAGTGAAAAAAAGACAGCAAACGGCCAGTGCTTTCATCTGTTTTCGGTTTCTATGATAACCTTGTATCACTGTGCAGCCACGTTTCAAAGAAGAACAAAGCAGTAAATCTATTATCCACTACACCGAGAAAGTTGAAGGCGTAGCAAAAAACCGGAAGCTATATTATTTTACAATTTAACAAAGGCCGGCGTTGATACAATGGACCAAATGGTAACGCATTACTCCACAACCAGACGTTGGCCGTTAGCATTTTTTTGCAACATGATAGACGTCATGGGACTAGCCGCTTACAGCATATGCAATGAAAATACAGAAGGAACCAGAAAAGAGAAGCGACGAATGTTCTTAAACACGCTGAGTAAACAATTAGTGCTTGCTAATACTGAAAATCGCATGAACAACAACCATATTTTGGGACAACATTCAAACCCATTTGGCCATCTTACTTTGGAAGGCCGTTGAATATTCCCAGCAACATGCTGCCTAACCAACAAAGCGGCCCTAGTACACTGAATTCCAGAAAAGATTGCAGAATTTGTGCCACGCAAGACGAAAAGCTGCGTAGAAAGACACGTTTTTACTGCACCAAATGCACTAATCCTGTGTGCCAACAACATTCTAAAGTTGATTATACTTGTTTTTCATGCATTCCAGAAAATGAATAAAAATTTTTTTACATTTAGGTAGGTACAGACAAAAAAATAAACCAGCGTATAGAAAATCAAAGTAACAGTACCCTTTTTGTCATACAAATGCGTAAAAACGTATAGGGGTCTGGCCAGGCATATGTGTTTGTTGGAAGGTTTCAGAATATGTGTCTTACGGTGGTTAAGGATATAGGCCTCATATTATTTAATATATTAAACTGTTAAAAATATTTGCTTTAGCAAAAAAATACTGAAATGTATTACTTACTTACTTAGTTGGCGCTACAACCGTATGTCGGTCTTGGCCTCATCTAAGAATTTGCGCCAGCCATTTCTGTCTTTCGCTTGCTGGCGCCAGTTGGAAATTCCAAGCTTCGTCAGGTTGTCCTCTACTTGGTCTTTCCAAAGAAGATGCGGTCGTCCTCTTCTGCGTTGACCGCCGCTGAGTATCGAATCGAATGTTTTCTTCACTGGAGCGTCTTTCATGCACTGAACATGACCAAGCCAGCGAAGCCGCTCGATTTTAATGCTCTTGACTATGTCGATGTCAGCGTACAGCTCATACAGTTCATGATTCCACCGTATTCGGTACTCGCCATTGACGCAGATTGGTCCGTAGATCTTACGAAGAATCTTTCTCTCGAATGTTCCTAAAGTCTTTTCATCTAAACTGCTCAGCGCCCAGGTTTGTGATGCATAAAGTAGGACGGGCATGATGAGCGATTTATAGAGCGTGATTTTCGTTCGTCGAGAGAGGGCTCTGCTTCTCAATTGCCTACTGAGCCCAAAGTAACACCTGTTGGCAAGAGTTATTCTTCGCTTGATCTTAATGCTGATGTCGTTGGTTGAATTAATGCTGGATCCCAGATAAACGAAGTTGTTCACAACCTCGAAGGAGGTATTGTCAACGGTAACGTGGGTTCCAAGACGCTGGGACTGTTTGTTTGTTTGTTGACACTAAGTATTTCGTCTTATCTGCATTCACTGCCAGACCCATTCGACTTGACTCTCTTTCTAATCTGGAAAATGCTGCACTGACTTCGCGCGTATTATGGCCAATGATATCGATGTCATCAGCATACGCAAGCAGCATAACACTCTTGTAGAATATTGTGCCACTACGAATATTGTGCCACTACGAATATTGTGCCACTGAAATGTATTACATGACAAAAAAAAAGAGAAATAAAATTTTGAAATATTTCGGTCATGATACGTGAAAGATTTTTACTCCATTGAATTAAATTAGATTTTCTAATAAGTACAAGCGTGTGTCAACCGCTGTAGTGTGTATCTCATATTTACAAAATTAGTAAAATCGTAGTAAATAGCATTATATAGGTTACATTTTGTTTATGTTCATTCTAGATTCAATTATGCCTTTGGCCCCCTCTAGAATAAATCCTGCAGACGCCCTTGGGTATATAAAATAAATACACTGACATTATTCGTGTCTCAAAAAAAAAAAATATGAAAACATGCCCTTTTTCGGCTTTATAACTGTACCATCCCCTTAAAGGTAAATCTTAAAGTAGCGAAATGCACGTTACTTTGATGTTTGCTAAGTACTTGTTACTCGCTTGCTAAGTTATGACACGAAACCATACGACTTTCCTCAACCAAAAATCGTTCAAAGCGTCTAAAGAAGTTTTAACTTCAAAATTTTCACTAGAATTCTATGTAATAGTATAGATAAGCCAAAATTCAGCTTCTTGTTTTATTTATGCTGTACTAAGCAACTCTAGGGTCCAGTGTAGATAGACATAGTTGATTGCATACGTTTTAAAGTTCCTAAATAAAAATAAAAATTAAAGTTTGTCTTGACTTTTTCAAGTACTTCCATATATTTATTTAATTTTTAACGAAACTATCTTTTTGCCACAGCTTAATATACAACTTTTGTCAAGTATTTTCAAGAATTTTCTCATCATAGTTGCCAGCCATGGCCATTGTAGCCCAACAAGAAGCGACATTAAACCAACTTAAGTCCTTTGTTGACAGTTGATGATTTAAATATTTATAAAATATCAGCTTAATGTTTGAAAAGATGCGACAAGATTAAGAAGAGCAGGACAGCGATTATAAAAAGCAGCTTACAGTCTCTTCTTTCATGGCATGCAGTCGCTTCGATAAGTTCCACTCCTTGGTGTGCTTTATCCAATTTTTGTTACTTGTTTTTTAAGATCTTCACTCTTGATGCTAATAATAATACGGTTAAAAGGGTGATTCAGGTTGTGCAAGTGCCTTATCCATCAGCCCATGTAGCTGGCCTGTCGTTCCTGGCTGTTCTGGGCTGTGTCCTTTCTTTGCTGACTACGGTTTGTCCACTTTTGAGGACAAGCAAATTTCATTTGCCAATTATATGCATCCCAGCGACAAAGCTAATTGACTCTGATGCGTTTAATGAACAGATTCGAAAAGCTGGAGACACTGTGAGCTGTTGTGAAAGCCGGCAACTTCGTCGCATTAAGAGACGAGCGAATCTGTGCGGTGGCTATAAGCTTGGTGTGCATGGCAACGTGGGTGGTTGCAAACGTGGTCTTAAGGGCTACTTCCAATGTTAATGTTATGAGTTGCTTTGTTTTCACAATTATTTTTTAACTAGCTATCTATTTTTGACCATATTTTATGGGTTAAAAACTTTACCAATTGGTTGGTATATTAGAGCTTTTCTCGAAAGTTGGTAGTTAAACAGCGGCATTTATGTCTTTTTTTTTTTTTTTTTCGCAAGAGATTCTATTTGAAATTACATGATGATTATTATGTTAAATTATAAAACCCTATTCTTTTTACAGCGTATGTTAACCTTTCATTAGCGGTTCTAAAGTTTCATTAGCACAGCGTTAGTTTCATTTCATCAGTATGATATCTAATTTTTACTATCATATCTCAAATATTATTTAAGTAATATGCTATGCGTTCTTTTTGACTGATGCCTTTTCTTTTTTGCATTATTTAAATTCGAAATTCCTAACTACTCCATAATGTGCTCATTGTTGCTATCCTTGTTGGTGTTTTGCAAGCAATCCTTGTTGTTGATATTGCTGCTGTTACTGATGAGCATGCCGCTTAAATTGATAAAATCTGACAGCGATACACCTGAGCTCCGGAAACATTTAAATCCAATCTATTGGAATTTTCTCGCTCTATAAAGTCCTTTTCTGTTATATTTTATTATTTTGTTTTTTATTTTGTTTTTATTTGAGTTTCTTAGTTTTATACTAAGGAAACTACATATTTTTTTATTGCAAATATCTGTTGGTAAATTGAATTCTAATAGAAAATCAGTGAAAAGTTTTGCCGATTTCTTTAAGTAAACTTAAAAAAAAAAATGTATATACCGATAGAAAACTACACACATAGATTCCGTCGTTCAAAGCTTGGAACAAACATTCGATTCCGAGCCATCTTCAGATTCGCATCGTTGCTTTCGAAACTCAATAAATGTATCTTGATCTTTATCTGTATTCTTATCTATATTTGTGTGCATTTCTTGTGTATAAAAAGCTGTATCTCGGAATGAAACGCAATCGCACAATTTAAAATTGAATTTGGCAATAAAGTTGGCAACACGATAACGAGTGTCAACAGCCAGAGTGCTCAGTCTGTGCACACATACACAAGAGCACGGCCATTCAGTTCACGGATGCAGTAGATTTATTTTCAATCCTTACGAAAAATATCAAAACTAATCGAATTGCAAGAAATTGAGCAGAAACAAAATTGTATTCATAGTTGTCTTTGAATTGCAAATTCAAAAAATTTTAAAATTTGTTAAAAAAAAATGTATTAAGTATTAACACCGCATTCGGTTCATTTATTCTCAATGAATGATAATGATATAAAAAGAAGATGAAAAATTTCTACTACACCAATAAAAAACCCTAGGACGAGCGTTTAGCCATTGCCTTTTAACCCAAATCGCTCAGTTATGTTATGGCAACGCAATGTAAACTTTTAAAGTAGTTTCGTGATTTTAAAGGGTGATCTAATAAGAGCTCCCTACTTTGTTTTCTAAATAAAATACATAAAAATCAATGTATGGATGCAAATCTTTATTTGGAATGATATTCAACATTGAGTTCAGTTCCTACAACTCAATGTTGAAAAATTATTTCGTTGAAATGTTGCCCACGAGTAGCTCTTAAATAGTCCATTCTGTGGGTCCAATTTTCGAAAACTTTCAAATTTCGACAAAATTCGAGTTTGACGACGAATCGATTGTTCACGGTTTTCACGAACACTCAAAATACACCAATAGTGTACACTTAAAAAATTTATTGCTCAAATTTTTACGAATAATATTAGTAAACAATATATTCGTAAATTCTACAAATATTTGTACAATAAAAAAATTATTTTTATTGTGATATTTTTACGAATTCATTATTTTATTAGGCTGACCGCTATTATTAGGCTGACCGTACGAATTATTAGTAGAATGTACGAATTATTAATAGAGTCTAAAAAATTGAAAACCGAAATCGTTCAGCCTTGTTTGTCGAACATCTACAGAACATAAAGAACTGCATGATTGTAAAGTGACTGTAGCCTACTGCTAGAGTGCTTGGCCCGTAAGCTAAAGAGCCGAGGTTCAAACCCCAGCTCAGACAGAACTTTTTTTTTAGAATACGAATAAAATATTCGTAATGTGTTCTAATAAACGTTGATTCTAGGAATCCTATTCGTGGCTGAAAACTACGAATAAAATTCGTTGAATAGATACAGTTATTAGTAATATATACACACAAATATTTTTGAGTGTAAAATTGGTTCAAAATTTGGTGCTGGTTTAATGGTTTGGACGCTCATAACGACTAAAATGATGTTGAAGAACTCTATAACATTCTCTAACTGATGACTGATTTTGGTAGTACGTTGCCATACTTAATAAAAGTTGTTCAGGAGTAGGTCTATTCATGATAAAGTCGTATTGAATACTGAACTCACATGATATATAGACAAGCCATTTGACATATAACAGCTGTCAAAACAACCCAGTTGAAAAAGGGACCTCGTATTAGATCACCCGTTTGTTTAGGGCAGGGTCTCCCAAAGCTCGACCAAAAAACAACATTTTTTTATTTATTTATTTTTTGATAGCTGATGATGAGTAGCATCACACTTATTATTTTGGAGTTAATTGGAAAAACTAACTACTTCATTTCTAGCGCAATTTGTACTTGCTATGAAATAGTACAAAAAACTTTCAGCGTAGAACAGTTCACTTTGATTTTATTTTGTTTTCTTGTCAAAATTTTTATTGACAAAAATAAATTAAATCTGAAATTTAAAGAATTCAACAAAGGTAAGTTTTGGCATTATGTATATGAAAGAATTAGCTACATAGTTTGCGAGCCCTTATTAAAATCAAAATTCGTTTTATTGTTTTTTCTACATCATCTTTCTTCCATCTTCAAAAAAAAAAAAATAAAAATTGCACAATTGCTTACTATTTTAACCTGAAATGTCATATTGTCACTCAAATTAAACCAACCGTTCAAGCAAATATCGCAGTATCTACTATACCAAATATGCAGATACCATTTTTCCCCTTTGTCTTTGTAGTAAATGCTTTTTTAAATGTATTTACTTCTTTATTTCTGTGCCCAAAAAAAAATCTATTAAATATCTATTTTTTTATACAAAACAAATTGATTTTTTATCAAATATCCTTGCGTAAGATTAATGGTTTTAAAAATATACCATTAAAATATAATAAATATAAAAATAAAAAAGATTTTTACTATATAAAACGTACAGTTAATGTGGATACGGCTTTTTGAAGTGTTTGCGATAGTTGATAGAACAAACAATGAAAAAAGAAGCAACAACAGTGTTTGTTGCACCGTTTTTGCATTTTTAATAAAAGCGGAAAAATGTCATTAATATTGAAAGCAAACTGGATTTCACTATCCTGAAGAACCAAATATTTATAACCAAACAAACCCTAATAAGTGAATTTTTGATAAATTACTGTAAGGGCCATTTTGTTCACAAAGGGCATAAATATGATTTAATTCGGGGATAACTATCTCTAGGTTAATTTTATACCAAGCGTATAAATCGGGAGATAAAAAAGTGGTTTTGTTCACATTTTATCCCAGCTTTATGCTTAGAGCATAAATTCGCTCTCAGTTTATATCGATTTCCATTGGAATGTTAGAGTGTTGCTCATTAATTAAAAAATGTGTGGGGATTTTTGGTTTATTTTTGCGAATTTGAGGGTTAGAGTGAACACTAGGTAAAAATGGATCGCTGATTTTGCATCTGATGTCAGAATTTCTAACATTTTAACATTTCTAACATTTTTCTACACAGGGCTGCCAACTAAACATTTTTTTAAGAATTTTAAACATGAAGAAACAGTATTGGGGGTTACTTCTTCCGAATCTGTTGTCAGAATTTCAAAACTCGAAAATTTTTCTACACGTAGGGGTGCCACCTAAAAATGTTTTATTTTAAGAATTTTAAACATGAGGAAAGAGTATTGGGGTCGCTAAGTTCGAATCTGAAGTCAAAAATTTAAAATTCAAGATGGTGGATAGGGTTGCCACCTTAAATTTTTGTATTTTTATGAATTCGGGGCTGGCAAAAAAAAAATGGTACACCAAAAATGGGTCGCTGAATATGAATCCATAGTCAGAATTTAAAAATTATAAAGTTTTAAAATAATAGGGTTGCCACCTAATAATAAGTCATTTTAAGAATTTTAAACATTATTTAACAGTGTTAGGGAGTCACTGATTTCGAATCTGAAGTCAGAATTTTAAAATTCAAAATGGTGGATAGGGTTGCCACCTAAGTTTTTTGCATTTTTATGAATTCGGGGCTGGCAAAAAAAAAATGGTACACCAAAAATGGGTCGCTGAATATGAATCCATGCTCAGAATTTCAAAATTATAAAGTTTTGAAATAATAGGGTTGCCACCTAATAATAAGTATTTTTAAGAATTTTAAACATTATTTAACGGTGTTAAGGAGTCACTGATTTCGAATCTGAAGTCTGAATTTTAAAATTTTAAATGGTGGATAGGGTTGCCACCTTAATTTTTTGTATTTTTATGAATTCGGGGCTGGCAAAAAAATGGTATGCCAAAAATGGGTCGCTGAGTCCGAATCCGTGGTCAGAATTTAAAAATGACAAAATTTTATAATAATGGGGCTGCCACCTAATAATATGTATTTTCAAAAGTAAAAGCAACCCTATTATTTCAAAACTTTATAATTTTGAAATTCTGACCATGGATTCATATTCAGCGACCCATTTTTGGTGTACCATTTTTTTTTGCCAGCCCCGAATTCATAAAAATGCAAAAAACTTAGGTGGCAACCCTATCCACCATTTTGAATTTTAAAATTCTGACTTCAGATTCGAAATCAGTGACTCCCTAATACTGTTAAATAATGTTTAAAATTCTTAAAATGACTTATTATTAGGTGGCAACCCTATTATTTTAAAACTTTATAATTTTGAAATTCTGACCACGGATTCATATTCAGCGACCCATTTTTGGTGTACCATTTTTTTTTGCCAGCCCCGAATTCATAAAAATACAAAAAACTAAGGTGGCAACCCTATCCACCATTTTGAATTTTAAAATTCTGACTTCAGATTCGAAATCAGTGACTCCCTAATACTGTTAAATAATGTTTAAAATTCTTAAAATGACTTATTATTAGGTGGCAACCCTATTATTTCAAAACTTTATAATTTTGAAATTCTGGCCACGGATTCGGATTCAGCGACCCATTTTTGGTGTACCATTTTTTTTTTGGCAGCCCCGAATTCGTAAAAATGTAGAATATTAAGGTGGCAACCCTATCCACCATATTGAATTTAAAAATTTTGAGTTCAGATTTGAAATCAGTAACCTCCCAATACTGTTCCCTCATGTTTAAAATTCTTAAAATAAAACATTTTTAGGTGGCAGCCCTATGTGTAGAAAAATTTTCGAATTTTGAAATTCTGACAACGGATTCGGATTCAGCGACCCATTTTTACCCATTTTAGTTCGCGCCAGCCCCGAATTCGTAAAAATAAAAAATTAATCCAAATTTTAAAATTCTGACACCAGATTCGAAATCAGTAACCCCCAATACTGTTTCCCTATGTTTAAAAATCTGTATTTTCAATATTTTGACACCAAGTAAATAAAAAATATTAAAATGAGAGTGATGAGAGCGAATTAAAAATCTTAACTCACCAATTTTCACGAGTTAAATATTTCTGGGGTTAAGCTATCTCGCCACCATTTTTATCTCCAGCTTGAAGAGTTAAATGCTTAACTCACTGTGAACAAATGAAAAACTGGAAAAGTCATGGAATTAACTCGGGGATAAATTTATCTCTCTGTGAACAAAATGGCCCTAAGTCGTTTATCTCAGAATATTTATATATGTAGATGCTGCACTCTTCCTCATAACATCAGCATAGTAATCTGTGTATGTATAGTAGGGTGGTTTTAAAAAATCGGTGTCGGTTTTTTTTGGGGCATCCCCTAAAATGTTTCATTTTGTTAGATTTTAAGATTGCCAAAGTGTACGCACAATTGGAAGAAGTTAACCCGTGCCATTGGGGCCCCAAAGTTTTGAAAATCTCGATTTTTTTGGCAGTTTGGCGACTTCGGTGACCCAAATCTCTGGAACGGCTAAAGCTATTTGCCCATGTCATACATCAAATTAAAGGCCATACTGTTTTTAACATTTTATATTCTAACAATAAATACGCAACTAGTACTGAAACCGAAAAAATAGAGCCAATGTCCATAAAAACGTGACTAGGTACCCCTGAGAACGAAGATGCGTTATTTGTATTATTATTGCTTATTATGGACAAATACTTGTACTTTGGAATCCCATTTCATTTAAATGTGTTTGCTATGGTATACCGTTAATTTTAGACCCACAACAATGTTTTTTTTTTTTTATGTCAGGTATGTATCTATTTTTTCCTCATACTGTATCACTGGCCACCCTAAGCAGGTAAAACCAAACTAGTTTAAAAATGTATTGGGTTACCCTACTACCTATTGTTATATTTTAAGTAGAAGTCCAGGGGCTTAGAGTCTGTTATTAAAAAAAGAAAAGGATAGCTAGGTGGTTCTTTCTTTAATGATTTTGTTTCTTGGTCAGTTGAAAAGTATTCGCTGAACAGTAAATGTCGTATTTTGTTTTACGTTCGTGTAATCGAGTTTTAAAAAACCCACTTAATATTAACTACAAAAGACACTTTTATTTTAATAAGGTCGGTACCTACTAACATGTACTCTTTGTTTTAGTTAGTGTCATTCTGTGTCACTTATTCTTTCTTCTAGTGACCATTTTCATTTCTCGTAAAAGTGTTGGCTTCTACATCTGGCATGAGAAGTAGAGGTAGAGACAAAATTTTTCTAATTGACTATCCAGCTCATCAGATAACTGGATGTAAGCTGCCCTCCAATCGACAAGTTCTAGCTACTATATTCTACAATTTGCGTACTGTGAAGTTAAATGTGAGAGACTCTGCCACAACTACTTTTGACGAGGTTTTAGTTTTTTGGACAAAAGCTCGAATTCCTACAAAACAAAAGAAAAATGTCATAGTAAAGCTGGAAAAACTGTACGATGATTACAGAAAAATGCAAAAGTACAAGGATAGAAAAACGGAAAGTGTAAGAAATGCTGTAAAAGAGTTTACCCTAAAGTTGGATGATCTCTTTGATATTGCCCACCAAGATGCCTTGACGATGATGACTTCAGAAGAAGACAAGGAGTTTCTGTTGAAACAAAGACGAAAGGAAGACCAGGCTCCATGCTCGGAGTTGACCTGAAGTTGGCTCAAGCTGAAGAAAGACTACTACAGAAATAACGGAAGGTCTTGGACAAACAACTTGAAGCGGGAAATTTCGGTAAGAATTTAAAAAAAAAAAATATTTTCCTTGTAGCGAAACTTTATAAGATCTAAATCACTAGCTCAAATTTCCATCAATATTAACTTTATACTTATTGTCTCACCCATTGTTCACAGAGACGGTAGAGCTCATGGACGACGAGACAACAGAAGAGTCAGAAGGACGTGAAACGCCTTATGAAGAGCTCGAGATGAACGTAGAATCTGAAGGACCATATGCCCCCAAGAGAATCAAGCGTGACTTCAAAGAGGTCCTAACCATGAAATTGTCATTGTTGCTGGACCACTGTAAGGTGTCCGATAGGAACGCTACTCGTATCATTTTGGCTACAGCAGAAGCTCTCGTAGAGGATCTCAATGAATATAAGATCTCCAGAAGCGTTATCAGTGAACAGCGGAGAAGAAACCGTGAAAAATACACGGAACAAATTCAAGACAGACTTAATATACCCCAAAACGAGGCTGTTTGCGTGCACTGGAATGGAAAACTACTACCAGGTATCCTCAAAACAGAGCAGAAAGAACGGCGCGTTCTGGTATCACATGGGACTAAAGAACAACTCCTGGGCGTTCCTAAAACTAACATTAGCTCAGGGGAGGAACAAGCCCTAGCAGTGTACGAATGTCTAGAGAAATGGGGTCTCGCCAGCACAGTCGTGGCTATGTGCTTCGATACAACAGCATCAAATACTGGGAGACTCAATGGAGCGTGCAATCTCCTGAAGCAGATGTTAGGTCGATAGCTCCTGTACCTAGCGTGCCGACACCACGTTTTAGAAGTCTTGTTGAGAGGGGTTTTTGACTGCAAATTTGGAAGCACACCGGGACCTCAACCAGACATGTGCAAGAGACTTCAAAAAGAATGGTCGGCGATTGATAAATCCAAGTTCGATGTAGGCGAGAATGTTTTAAAACTACTGCCCAAAGAAGAAGTAGAGAATATCAAAGAAGAACTGCAAAGAAAACTAATGGAATGCCAGCCTAGCGACGACTACAAAGGACTGCTATAGTTGGCATTGATATATCTGTAACAGTGGTTTTATCTTCTGGCTGAGGTCAGCTCAGCCTTGCCAGGATCGAGTGAAAGACCCACAAACTTTCATCAAATAAGAACGCAGTCGGTGTTGGTTTAATATTATAATTTTGTATTTTATTGATATATTCTCCTTAAAAATACTTAATGCAGCGTGACGTCAGTAGTTTGGGTAAAGTGAATGTAGGCGGTCGAATGGTCGGAGGTTGTGGGTCCAACTGACGGCAAAATCGGTATTCGGTTAATCGGTGGATTAGCAATCGATAATTCGGTGATCGGTAGATCGGTATTCGGTAATCGGTAGATCGGTAAATCGGTGAATCGGTGAATAGGTAATCGGTAATTCGGTAATCGGAAGATTGGTATTCGGTAGATCGGTGAATTGGTAATCAGTAATTCGGTAATCGGTAGATCAGTAATTCGGTGAATCTTGCCAGGGCCCCTAAAGCGAAGATCGGTATTCAGTAATTGGTAGATCGGTAAATCGGTGAATCGGTGAATCCTGCCAGGGCCCTTGAAGTAATGCTCACATTTAATTTTTTTTGAGGCAATCATGGTAGAAAAACCTCATTAAGTTCGCACCATGCAAATATATATAATCAATAAACAATTTAATAAAGGTATGCCGACTGCGTTGGACGAACCAAAGACTGGTTCTCACCGCAAGTGCGACGTCTAAAACAGGTACTCAAAGGGAAGAACCAGCAAGCTGGCTCGCCATTGAGTTACTGCGGCCGGGATAAAATAAACAAAACAACAAACAAAAGTATGCCGACTGCGTTGGACGAACCGGAGACTGGTTCTCACCGCAAGTGCGACGTTTCGAACAGAGACTAAAAGGGAACAACCAGCAAGCTGGCTCGCCATCTAGTCCCGGCGCCAAAACCCAAGCAAACCCCCCATAGAGTATGCCGACTGCGTTGGACGAACCAAAGATGGTTCTCACCGCCGGTGCGACATCTCAAACAGAGACTCAAAGGGAAGAACCAGCAAGCTAGCTTGCCATTGAGTCAATGCGACCAAAAATGTAGAGTATGCCGACTGCGTTGGATGAACCAAGTATTGGTTCTCACCGTAAGTGCGACATCTCAAGCAGAGACTCTAAGGGAAGAGCCAGCAAGCTGGCTCGCCATAGAGTTACTACTTCGAGCTTACCTGAAGTAATGCTGCTTTGGTTGGTTTTGTGTCGCCCTTTTATTCGATATGGACAGAAAACCAGTTGGGAATTATACGTTCAGTTTTGTCTTTGGCCTGCCTGGCTGTGCATAGATAGGTAGTGTGTGTATTAATTAGTGGCTTATGCAGTAGTGCGGTTGTGTGTTGTCAATTAGTTTTATTGAGTAGGTATGTAGCGTGTGTTTGTTTCTATGGTCTGGTGTCGTAGTGCGGTTGTGTGTTATTGCTGCTTTAGTAGAAATATTTAAGTAATACAATGTGAATATATATATCGATAATATTTAATATTATAGTTTACGTAGTGTATAAAAATACAATATTCGTAACGTCTTTATATTTATAATAATAAGTTGAAATATTTAAGTGATATAATATGAATATATATATATATATACTAGGGCGGGTCAATTTGTATGGACGAATTTTTTGGAGGTCTGGCTCAGCGAAATTCGTAAAATACATGTAATTTCAAGACTTTTTCTCCACTACAGCATATACAAATTCTGAAAAAAAGCTGTGCGGACTTTCGTAAATAGATTTTGTTCTCAACTATAAAATATGAATGTATGAATGTATGTGTATGAATCTATTTACGAAAGTCCGCACAGCTTTTTTTCAGAATTTGTATATGCTGTAGTGGAGAAAAAGTCTTGAAATTACATGTATTTTACGAATTTCACTGAGCCAGAATTTGACCCGCCCTAATATATACATCGATAATATTTAATATTATAGTTTATTAAGTGTACACAAAGTATGTTATATTTGTAAAGTCTTTATATTTATAATAATAAGTAGAAATATTTAAGTAATATAATATGAATATATTATAGCGCTTCAGGTCTCCAGGTCCAGTACACCATGCCCGGTGGATGGCAAAAGCTGTCTGAAAATACAACTCTTCCGTGACCAGTTTATGCTGACTTTCCAGGACAGAGTTGACTTCCCATCGTTCGAGTCTACTGTAAAGCCTGGTTTAACGCCCCAGAGCATGTTTAGCACCAAAACAAGACCTAGACCTCATTGAAAATCTATTGAAATACGAAAGCATTGACAAAAAAATATCAGAAACAGGAATTAACAAAATGATAAATCACCTGTGGTATCTTAGTCCTGAACTTGTTGCCCTGGCATTGTTTGACCCGACAGTGCAAAACACCGTAAAGAGCCAAATGGCGACAAAAATCTTAACAAATCAAGCAGAAGAAAATTAGAAGTGCTCCAGAAATATGCGACCTAAACTAAAAAAAGAACAACTGCCGAAATTCCTAGAAAAAGGTCTCCCAGCCCTAATTACAAGTGACACTTACCTTTTGTTCAAGAGATTAAACATTAACCTCGAATTTCTCGAAAAAGATCCTGCAACTTGGCCGCAGAGCATCAACTACCAGGAGGGGCAAAGAATGGTAAACAACTTGAAAGTTGTGAACGACATGGCAGAGCGAGGAGTAAAGCTCATCACAGATTACAACCAATTTCTTACAAAGGACGAGCAACAAAAACAATACGTTCTCCAAGTAGTCAGCAGATGCCGTCAGCTGTATCCAGATAGCTCCAAAACCACATTATGTCATTCCATTGAATAAATTTAAATAAGAACAAAATGAAAAAGATATTTATTATACTTGATTTTTTAAATATATAATTTTTTCATTCCAAAAATTGAAAATATAGGAAGGAAAATGGGTTTTTTTTCACAATAGGTTCCATCTTCGCTCTAAAGGGTACCTAGTCACGTTTTTAGGGACTTTGGCTTCATTATCTCGAATTCAGTACTACTTACGTATTTTTTTATTGCATATAAAATATTATAAACAGTATCGCCTTCAATTTGATGTATGACACGGGCAAATTTTTTTACTAAACCCTTTTAGAGATATGGGTAGGCAAAGTCGCCAAACTGCCAAAAAATCGAGATTTTCAAAACTTTGAGGCCCCAATGGCACGTGTTAGCATCTTTCAATGGTGCTCAAACTTAGGCAATCCTAAAATCTGACAGAAAGAAACATTTTAGGGGGGTGCTCCCAAAGAAATTCTGACATTTATTTTTACTCTATGAGATAAAACCACCCTAATGTATAGGTTTCAAAGAAAAAACAGTTTTGTATAAATATTTATAATTTTTATTTTTTTTTGGTTACAATTTTTTACATTTCTAATTTTTTTGACTTTTTTGTACAATAGATTTTGATATAATTTTTTTTTAAGATTTATCTATTATAATATTTTGAATTTTTTTTTAGTTTTTTAAATACGCATTTTTGATCTTAGATTTTATCTTAAATATGATCTAAATATTTTTTAGATAAGGAATCGCACTTAACTCACACAAGCACAACTCATGGAGTCTCGCCTAGCACACCGTTTCATTTACATTTCCTTATCTCCAGTTTTAAAGAATAACTTTGGATCTAGTTTCTTGTCAAAGTACTCTTCTGCTTTAGATATGTGCGTGTCCCCAATGGCCATTAACATTTTGCAAGTAGGTATTGGGCTAAATCTAAATAAACGCTTACGCAAGTCCAATTGCTCGCGAGCTTGCAGACGTTTGGGAACTAATGCTAGCTTCGGATGAATTTCATCGGGTTGCTTAGTCATTATTGGATTGTTGCATAACCTTAGTTCTAATGGAAGGCTTTGCTTAATACTCCACAGTTGTTGTGGTGTTAAGGATGTATGCTTTTCAGAAATTTTAAAGCGCTCCTGACCGCTATTAAAGGCTACCTTTTTGGTGCTTCCTTTAAACTTACGACGAACGACGTCCTTTTTCTGTTTGCAATTATAATGTTCTGCACGTGGCCTTCGAGTATAAGACCCTTTTTCCCGCAGTGAAATTGGTTGACGGTTTGGATTGTTAATCAAGTTAATGTAACGAGTATCTACGTACAACTTGGGTTGTGGTTTCAATGGATCTATAACTTTGTTTACATCTTTTACTTCTTCTTTCAGAACATCTTTAAATGCTCTATGACTATGATACAGCTTAAAGAGATGGCGATGTCCGTGCCCGATAACGTGATGCCAATCGGGTGAAAAATATTGACGCGCCTTAATTTTTTTGTAGGGCAGCCGACGGAATTTTAGGCGCTTTTCACGATCGATGATCAGCTGTAAGCCTGGCATGAAGATCAGTCCAGACAAATTGCAGGAGGTGACGCTGGGGTAGCGATTTTCGTAGTCTGCAGGCCCTGGACAAAAATTGCGGTTCGGATATATGGATTTTGATGTTTCAGGCACGCTGGTATTGGGTAGATAGATGTAAGGTTCCGGTCGTCGCTTCGTTTTAATCACCGGTGAACTGCATAGAAATGATAAGATTGCAGTTGTTAATATTGTAATCTTCCTTGGACTTTATCTACTAACTCACACATTATGGGCTAGCATAAAATTTTGTGGAAAGTAGTGTTCTGGACCAGGTTCCTTTGGATCGCGGAAGCAACCTGCAATACTGTTGATCATGCAACGTGTCGTTGCGCGGCGTTCGCGTGCATCTGCAAGAACGGAGATATAAAGGTAATTGTTGAAATGAACAGATTTTGGAACATAAGCCTACTCGGTAGAAATACACCCTTATTTAGCAAGCATCGTTCTGACAAACGCTCTAAGTGGTAAAATTTTAAATGAGGTTTTATCTGAGGTAAATTAGCTGTCTGCCGCCGTGACTTATGAATGGGTAGTTTTTTCCAATGGGCACCATGAGATCCCTTCCTTTCGACAAATGGTATCTTTTGCACATTGTAGAGATTTGGGGGCAAATGCCCAGAATCCTTATAATTTCGCTGTGGATGTTGGCTGGTTACACAGGGTGCTTGTGGCCGTAAATTAAAGGCGATGTGCTTAGAGTTCTTTTTGGTTGTCGTTTGAATGCCATTTGCTAATAAATGATGATGTGTTAGTTTTGTACTGTAACGTGTGCAAGCATAATTTTGCTATACTCTTTCTTGCACCATTGCCTCGCTTACCTTTCTCACAGTGGTTTGTGTAGAGCGAACGTTTCTTCCCGATATAGTTTCGAACCTGATCGAGATGTTCTGACTTGATGCGATTTCCTTAAAGTTGCATAGAAAAAGTATAGTTTTAGGCTGCCATTAGCTTAAGCATTACACTCTTTAATTGATTTAACTTTACTTGACAATAGAAAAAGCGGCAAATTATACTGATTCGAGACCATGTTCATGTTTTATGCTTGGCGAAATTTACAAGAGATGACCTCTTTTGGTGTTGGTACGAGAATTTAATGTTGTTAAATAAAAAAATTCCGTGATTAAGAAAATTCAACAAAACCAAAATATTCTCTTTGTAAAAAAGTGACAAAATAACGAAATAAAAAATATTTAAATTTATAAAAATTAACAAATTTTTCTTTTGACAAAAGGTGTTTGTATTTATATCCAAATTTTAACGCCGCAAGTAGTTGTGAATCGGCAAAAGGCATACTATACGTCCATGGTAGCATTAAATGAGGGCAATTTTTTCTTTATGTATATAAAATTTACACCATTGCACAGTGGTTCCGATCTACATAATAAAAGCAATGTACTGAATTAAAAATTTGATAGCAATATTGTGTTACCTCACTTTTGATTCAATTTAATAGTGGAATTGATTGGACTATAATCACGCAAACCTCCCATGTAAAGTAAAACGTTTTTTCTTATTAACTCTTCTGTGAGCTTAAAGGGTATCTGGAGCGAACCTTTACAATGTAACATGTCTGACTGTTTCAACCTGGCGAGGGCAGGTTCTTTGTGAAATCGCCTCAAATCAACTCAAACCTCCACGTGGTGTTTCATGGGCAACGTCAAAACTGACAACCGTTAGTTTGGCGGCTCATCTGAGCGGCGGGCCCCCCTAGGCTTAAAATAGGTTGTGCGTCGGGTTTGAAGCCCACCCGTAAAAACCCATTTCAATGAAAGCAAATAAGAAAAGAAGAAAAATGATCCCCAATCTGATGACGACTACCGCAAACGAAAAACTGATAATGATTTACGGATATGCACCTGTAATGTCCGAACCCTTAATTGGCAAGGTGCCTCTATCCAACTGACTGATGTCTTGGAAAGATACAAAGCTGATATCACTGCTATCCAAGAAATGCGATGGAAGGGACAGGGTTGCATTCGGCATGCACCATGTGATATCTACTACAGCGGCCATGCGGAGAGGCACGAGTTTGGATGCGGATTTGTAGTTGGCAAGAGACTATGGGCCTCACGTCCTGCGATTCACACCTGTGAACGAACGACTTGCCATAATCCGCATCAAGATTAAATTTTTTTAATATAAGCCTAATATGTGTGCACGCTCCGACAGAAGACAAGGACGATGAGATCAAGGAATTTTTCTACGAGCGCCTTGTAAATGCTTACGAGGGCTGCCCCCATCATGACGTAAAAATCGTGGTTGGTGACTTCAACGCTAAGGTGGGCAAGGAAAATATTTTTGGTCCAACAGTCGGAAAATTCAGCCTCCACAAAAACACCTCCGATAACGAAATGAGGCTGATTGACTTCACCGCAGCACGAAACATGGTCGTAAGTAGCACTAGATTCAAGCATCTCAATATTCATAAAGCCACCTGTATATCCCCTGATCAAAAAACCAAAAATCAAATTGATCACGTTTTGATCGACGGAAGGCACTCTTCCAGTGTATTGGATGTACGCACGATCCGTGGAGCAAACATTGACTCGGATCACTATCTTGTTGCAGCCAAGATCCGCACACGTCTGTGCGCAGCTAAGAATACACGCAACCCTACACAGAGAAAGCTAGACGTCGGCAAGCTGCAATCGAAACAGACAGCCGATGCTTTCGCCACTCATCGCCACTCTCACTCCTGCTTCAAAGCACTCCTCCAATCGATGATATATGCGCGCAGTGGACACACATTTCCAACTCCATGCGTGCGGCTGCTGAAGAGGTGATTGGCTACCACCGCCCTCGCCGTAACCACTGGTACGACCAGGAGTGTCGCGACGCCACTACAGAGAAAGACGCCGCCTACAAAGCCACCCTGCAGTCGGTTGTAACGCGCGCTGCTAAGGAGCGATACAAAGAAAAGAGGAGGGATGAGAGACATATTTTCAGGCGGAAAAAAATGGCAGAAAAGTGCGAGCAGGAGAAGATTGAAATGTATGGTGATAGAAATGAGGCCCGAAAATTTTTCGAAAAAATAAGACGCCTTGCCGATGGTTTTAAAACTGGGGCCTCTTCCTGCAAGGATGAAAACGGGAATCTAGTGACAGATGTCCAGAGTACACTGACGTTATGGAGGGAACACTTCTCTAAGCTTCTAAATGGCGACGCTGACAACAATCCCGCCAATAGAGATGATATTCCGGAAACCCCAATTTCGGATGACAGCGTCGAAGTTCCGCTGCCGGACTATGATGAAGTTCTGACAGCTTTAGCTCGGCTTAAAAATAACAAAGCCGACGGAGCTGATGGCTTACCTGCTGAGCTGTTTAAGAACGGAAGCGAAGCTCTACTTAAATGCAATCACGAGCTTCTATGCAGAATATGGTAGAAAGAATGCATTCCGAACGATTGGAATCTCAGTGTGCTCTGCCCAATCCACAAGAAAGGCGATCCCACTATCTGTGCCCATTACCATGGGATAAGCCTTCTTAATATCGCATATAAGGTCCTGTCGAGCGTTTTATGTGAAAAATTTAAGCCCATTGTAAATGAACTGATCGGACCTTATCAGTGTGGCTCCAGACGTGGAAAGTTCACCATCGACCAGATTTTCACGCTACGACAAATCTTGGAGAAGACTCAAGAAAAACAAGTCGTCACCCACCATCTTTTTGTCGACTACAAAGCCGCCTTCGACAGCCCAATAAGGAAGCACCTGTACTCCACCATGTCTGAGTTTGGTATTCCTGCAAAACTAATACGACTTTGCAGGATGACACTGAGCAACACCAGCAGCGCAGTTAAAATCGGGAATCAGACAAGGTGATTCCTTATCGTGCGACTTTTTCAACCTAATGATGGAAAAGATCATCCGAGCTGCTGATCTGAAACGTAGTGGCACAGTATTCTACAAGAGTGTTATGCTGTTTGCGTATGCTGATGACATCGATATCATTGGCCATAATACGCGCAAAGTCAGTGCAGCATTTTCCAGATTAGAAAGAGAGTCAAGTCGAATGGATCTGGCAGTGAATGCAGATAAGACGAAATACTTGGTGTCAACAAACAAGCAGTCCCAGCGTCTTGGAACCCACGTTATAGTTGACAATACCTTCTTCGAAGTTGTGAAGGCCTTTGTTTATCTGGGATCCAGCATAAACTCATCCAACGACATCAGCATTGAGATCAAACGAAGAATAACTCTTGCTAACAGGTGCTACTTTGGGCTCAGTAGGCAATCGAGAAGCAGAGCCCTCTCTCGACGAACGAAAATCACGCTCTATAAATCGCTCATCATGCCCGTCCTACTTTATACATCACAAACCTGGGGTGAAAAGACTTTAGGAGCATTCGAGAAAAAGATTCTTCGTAAGATCTACGGACCAATCTGCGTCAATGGCGAGTACCGAATACGGTGGAATGATGAACTGTATGAGCTGTACGCTGACATCGACATAGTCAAGCGCATTAAAATCGAGCGTCTTCGCTGGCTTGGTCATGTTCAGCGCATGAAAGACGATGCTCCAGTGAAGAAAACATTCGATTCGGTACCCAGCGGCGGTCAACGCAGAAGAGGACGACCAAGTAGTCTTCGTTGGAAAGACCAAGTAGAGGACAACCTGACGAAGCTTGGAATTTCCAACTGGCGCCAGCAAGCGAAAGACAGAAATGGCTGGCGCAAATTCTTAGATGAAGCCAAGACCGACATACGGTTGTAGCGCCAACTAAGTAAGTAAGCATGTTACATATCATCGATTTATCTAGAAAATACTGCATCAATACCTGTCCTTATTAGTATTGTAAAAATATTTGGATCGCTTATCATTCGTAAATTATATTTATCAAAAAGGCATTGCTTAAGTGCCTGTGAACATTCAAGCAATTGGTACCTTTTGATAACTTTCGCCCAGTTCAATGGAGCCTGCTCGTGTATAGCCAGTGGTGCCAGATTTATTGTTATTTCCGTTTGTGAGGGAATTTTCAATCGTCTTGTGAGCTAAAGCTGGAAAGCATTTTCCTTGGTCGTACAAATAAAAGGGAATTTTCAAATGGAGAACTAACTAAAATCTGATGATTTGCAATTGTAAATTAACATACAAAGAAGTTTTTATAATACTTTTTAACATGAAATTGGAAAGTTCAAAAAATATCATATAAATATTTTTTATTTATACCTTTTTGTGTGTAGGCAGTTTTGTCAGTAGCTTTCGATAAAATTTTATACTAAGAAATCCTTTTAAATGCAATTGCCAATTTCTAGAATTAGTCGATAAAAACAGGTAGTACAAATATTGCTATGTATATTTTTTTATTTTTGTATTGTTTCGTTTAATAATTTTTGTACATAATTTAGTTTAATAATTTTGAACACTTAGTTTCAAAAAATTCCCAGTGGAGAACGAATGTATCCGTTTTCGAAGACGTCTTTCAAGACAGCACTCAGTCTTCGAGGACAGATCGCTCCAATCCTACAGCTGTGCTGGAAGACCATTTTGAACAAATTAACCAAACGACTTGCAAGACTATTCTTCGCCATGTCTTCGACAACGGATGGGATTCACGTAATGCCAAATGTACGTGTACGCCTAAAACCAGTACATCTCTTTTTGTGTGTTTGTCCCATCGCGCTCTCTTGCTTTATGCTTTACACTCTCCCTCATTCCATTCATGGATCGATCTGTTATTGAAGCCAGATTTTCTGCTTTTGAAAAATAAAAAATTTCTTTGACAAACATTTCATTCGATTTATTTTGCTCCAGAATTTATAAAAATAGGTCAGCAAAAAACCCATATTGTTACTCCGTTGTCTTCAACGACGGTTTCAAAGACAACGTCTTCGAAGTCTACTTTCGACACTGGGTTTGTATGGAAAATAGTTTTTTATAACAAATTCTTATGTGTTAATCAGAGCAAACAGTTTTTAAAACAGATTCTATACTATAATTCTTTACATTACAAAAAGTTTTGTATGCTTATGTTTACGAACATGTGCTATGTTATCTATGTTACTTTAATGAACTTTTGTGCATACAATTTTATACCTAAATAAAGTTATGTTTGAAAGATATTTTAAAGACTTTACAAAATTGTAAAAAGGAAAAAAAAGGGAATTTTTCATGTGTTTGTGGGAAATCATATATTAATATACTGGCAACAGTGTGTGTAGCATAAAATAATCTGTAAGTGTATGCATAACTTCAGGCTGAACATGTTGTTCACAGGACATGTTGTAAAAGCACTGTATCAATGGCAATGACTTTTATATATAAAGATGTGCATACTTTCAGGCTGAACATTTTTCAGGACAGTTTGAGCGATATAGGTGCAGAGCTGTATGCTTGTCTTTTATGCATTAAGATTGTTATCTGGAGCAACATATCTTCAGTTAATACTTAATATTGAACAAACCAACCAACGCAACAAGGAATATTGGATCAGTTGGTAGTGTATAGGACTATCAATCGAAGGGTTACGAATTCGATTCTCACCTTTATAAAATATTTTTAATTTTATATTATCTTATTACAGACGCAAGCAAAAAGCAACAACAATTCTAAGAAAAAGGTGTATGGAAAAAGTGTTGTTTTTGAGATTTCACTCAAGCAAATCACAAAACGAGGCGTAAGAAGTTTCGCTTCAAAAATGCACTGTCAAAAATCTATTTACTGATTTACAGCAATTAGAAAGTGCATAAAGGAATAAGAAAAGCAAAACCATATGATTCTATTTATTTACTAGTATCCTTCGATCCTTCTCACACTTCCTTTTTGGAGCCTTTTGCTGAAAGCACTGTTTTCTCTTTTTAAAGCTTGATTTTTTATACACTTGATTTTTGCAAAATACAAATGTACCACTTTAAATAACACTTTACTTGTTGAAGCAGTGTTGAAAACTTAGTTCAAGTGTAAAAGTGCAAAAAGTCGAAATTGGTAACAATCATATTCATACACAAATTTTTAAACTGGCCTTGCAACCTTCAATACGTAGCAACTCAAGTGTCGTTTTGCGGCTGATACAATTATATTTTTTGATACAATCGAATCAAATCGACTCAAAAAAATTTCATTAAATTCGTCATAACTTTTTTATAAAAGAATGGAAAAAGAGGTAGTTAGATCAAAAACGTACTATTGTAAAAACCCAATATTGTCACTGATAAGTATCAATTATATTTTCTGTGCATACTTTCAGGCTGAAAATTTTGAGAATAGTGTGTCTTGTAAAATTACTTTACTATCAAAAAATATTTACAATTTAAGAAATACTGTGTGTGGAGCAGCAGCTTGCTTTTTATGTATTAAGATGTGCATACTTTTAGGTTGAACAGTTATTGGACACGAAGTAACGTTCTTGCCTTTTATATATTAAGATGCTTTCTGGTGCAACATATCTTCAGTTAATACTTAGTGCATTATTCTGTATCACGAAGAAGCACACCAACGATGAGAAAGACACGAGAAGCAATACTTTCTTCCATTTAAAATTGTATTGCTTCTCGTGTCTTTCTCATCGTTGGTGTGCTTGTTCGTGATACAAAATAATGCACTAAATATTGAATAAACCCAACAACGCAACGAAGGATATTGAATCAGTTGGTAGTGTATAGGACTATCAATCGAAGGGTTACGAGTTCGATTCTCACTACATACTAAAAGATATTTTTAATTTTATATTATCTTGGTGTAACAGACGCAAGCAAAAAGCAACAACAATTCTAAGAAAAAGGTGTATAGAAAACAGTGTTGATTTTGAGATTTCACTCAAGCAAATCACAAAATGAAGCGTAAAAAGCTTCGCTTTAAAAATAATCTATATTAGTTTGAAGGGAATGGAATGCAGCTAATAAGAAGTATATAACTTGAGTGTTATTAATTTAAGTATTACATAATTCTACGTCTTGTGTTACATAGTCGAAACTGCTGTATACTTTTTTGTTTTCTTTTGTTTGACATTCAATGACCGCAGCGTGTGAGAGAATAGGTAGTTGTCAAGGCTACCTAAAAGATTGTTATATCATGGAAAAATACTACTTGCCTTCAGTAAAAAATTAAAAGGCAACTTTTGAAATTTTGAATAGTTTCATAATTTTTTGTCACTATTTGTATGAGTTTTATTTTGCTCTGATCGATACACACACTTTTATTTATTAATTTTTTTTTCAAGAAAAATTCACACAACTAACGCAATATTAACTATTAACACTAAAAGAAACACGAAATTTCTTGACAACCACAAAATAAGAAGAAACGGTATAACAAAAAATGCCTGATGCTACGCATGAAATCAAGACAATGAAGTTCGTGTCAAAAAAATTAGATTTACCGCTATTTTTTGTATCAAGTAAGATTGATATATTCAATGCCAACTGAAAGGATCACTTTTAAATTGTTGTATTTGAACAATAGGAAATCGCATCAAACAGAACTATCTTAATCCGATGCGAAGTTATATTGAACGAAAAAGTTTGAGTTACACCAAAAACTGTAATAAAGGTAAGCCCAGGCATTATTACAACTAAAGTTTGACAAATAACGGAGAACTTTTTTTTTACAATGCGATAAAGAAATTGCTAAGGAAACAGCGACAACTAAGAAGCAGAAGCACATCGCCGGCTTTGATCACGAGACCGCACCATCCTGCCCACAACCGCGTCAAACAAGTCCTACACGGGGCTCAAAAATAGACAAATGGAAGTTAGCACCAAATCGATATGGAATGCATAAGGAACCTTTTGCAGCTAAAAAGGGTAACTTTGGTGCCTATTGGAATATTCCGATACGCAACAAAAATTATGAAAATCGAGTGCTATGGAAATTCTACGAGCTCAGGCTTCAATTGGATCATTGTTCGAAATACAAAGGCATATTTTTAAATAGTGGGTCACAAATTATTTTCCTTAATTTTTGATCTAACTGTGTATTTACTTGAAGATGCACGCAGTAGGCGCAATACCGAGCGTTGTATGATATCAGACATTAACTCGTGCTATCGCGACCCTAGTGAGCCAGGTCCGAATCGTTACTTTCCACAAATACACACCATATCCTATAACGCGTGAGTAACTAGTAGTTTTTTGTTTATAGTTTATTTGTAAGGCTCTGTATTTTTTCCACAGCCATCCTTTGGTGAACCTAAAACCACCGCCTTCGCACATCTTTTACCATCGCTCTAGCGTGCCAGTAAAACGCAATTCTATACATACAGCAAACAGCAGCTTTACACCTGGTCCTGGTCGTTACAACGTATTCTTTCCCAATATTTGTCCATGCACATGGCGTCTGGTTTTTATACCAGGCTTACAGTTAATAATCGATCGCGAAAAGCGCAAAAAATTCCGTCGCCTACCTTATACAAAGGTTAGAGCACGTAACTACTGTTCACCGGACTGGCGTCACGTTCCTGGTCATGGACACAAGCACCTCTTTAAAAAAACGGAAAAAATGAAAATTGAAATGAAAAGGCTTGAAAAACCTCTGATAAAAGATGTTAAGGATACTAAAGAAGCCATGAAAACGGAACCGAAATTGTTTGCGGATGCGGCGTACATAAACCTGATAACCAGACCTGAACGCATAAATATTTCCTTTCGAACTGCAAAAGCTATGCGGTATCACAGTCCTGAAAAAATAATCTTTCACTGCATGCAGAAACACGGTGTGCGCCACAAGCTAGGAATAAACAAAAATGTTGCCTTTGGCAGTGGTGCGGAGCGCTTCAAGACTCTTAAACGAGCCAAACCACTTACTGTCAAAGACATGGAAAAGTTGAAGAAGAGATTGCCAGAAGAGCGTAGACTGAAAGATTATCCGGTGACAAAAACGCCAATTGCAGATATTAAATTGAAATTAAATAAGGTGCCTCAACATATGATGCCCGTTCACGAGTTGGATTTGCGTAAGCGTTTATTTAAGTTTTTACCGTTACCCCCACCCAAGGTGTTGGCTACTGTACGGGATATCAGCATCGATAAACCGAATAATACTTTTTACGATAAGATTTTAGACAGCAAGGATTTCATGAAACAACCAACGAGTCAATCGGAAAGCAAGATTCTCATTACGGTAGACAATTGAGCCTATAGGCGAGCTATAGAAGATAATAAAATACGACATAAAATAATATTGCATTCTTTTAATTAATGTCGAGACAGAAAAACCTGAAACATTGGTTTGTACACCATTGTGCAAGTGCTTGTTATATAACTACATTCAGTTACGATTTAGCAACTATATTTCCTTGCGAAATAAACTAAGAGACTACGTTACGAAGTTGTGCGATATTCTCTAGGATTTCGCAACGAAATCGGATACGAAATCATAAAACTTCCGAAATATTCGTAACGAATTTGGAACATTTTCCTGGGAAGGCAGAAGATGAAACAAGGAAAAGGTTTTTTGACATGTTAGTAATCAACATTCAGAATGAGTTAAAATTCTATGGGTTAGTAAAGGTAACATTATTGTATGCTGTAGATGACTTTCTGACAAAGATTGCATCTTATACGAAAATAGCTTTTGAGCATTTCATGCATTAACAACCTTTTTAATGACCTATCAGCATGAATTATATTTATAATTTGAAACAAATAATACCATGATTTATTCCCTTTATATATATTTGCCACGAAACCAAATTAAAATTTTTAAATGAAAGTTAGTCAAAAGCTGCGTTCCATTCGCTTCAAAATAATCAAGATTATTTTTTTTTTACATGCAAAGCAAGAACAAAAATGATAATCCTATAACAAATAGGATTATTTTTGGTATCCATATAAAATTGTGATATAGCCTTTAAAAAATTTGAAACACAGATTCCACACCTGTATATTTTTATGAGCTGACATTTCATTTTTTGAATTACTTGTTTGTTTGATACAATGACTATTGGGTAGCCATGACAGCTACCTATTTTCTCACGAGCTGCGACCATCGAATGTTAAACAAAAGAAAACAAAACAAACCGCGTGTGTCACACACATTAGACGCATTCAGCGGAGCCAACAATTGCACTTAAATTGTTTATATAATTGCATAGTAATAATAATTAAATTAAATAATTTACAATTTTTCTGAAGTTTAGAGTACGACACATTCAGAGAAAAACATCGTTCACTAAGGTATAGCTACCATTGTTTTACACAACAGTTTTGAACGACACACATTCTCATGACACCTAATAGTTATTGTATCATGATTGCTTGTTTGAATTTAATTTCGAATGCAACGGTAGTGCCCTCTACAAGTCGTTTTTCATGCCGTTCCTTTGAGAAAATTTGTTATCGCGATTATATTAAGGCGAAAGGAACGCAGCTAAAATCTCAAATCTTCTTTAACTCTGGATAAATTCAAGTGATGACATTTTCGTAGTTACTGTTTAAAGCTTACAGTATTGTAACGTGATATTTTGTAAGGCTTTTTTACACATTAAGACTACATTTTGTTATTTTAGACTTTTCGAATATTTATTCTCAAACTCTACTGATTTCCATATAAAGGGTGTCTTTTATAGAGTGATACAACTTTGAGTTAGCATCACTGCTTTATTTGACCATTTATTTAACAGCTGATATTCTCTTATTGTTTAATTTGCTTTGACATTTTATTGTGGATCGACTCATACCAGAGCAACGCGTGCAAATTGTGGAAATTTTTAGTCTAAATAATGGTTCTGTTCGTCAAACTTATCGTGCACTTCGTCCATTTTATGGCGTACATAATCGTCCTTCAGAGCTGCTGATTCGAAGAACAATAGATCGTTTTCGGACCACATTTACTGTAACTGATAATGTGCATCCCGTGAGACGCCGAACAGTGCGCACTGAAGAATCTGTAGCCGCTGTACAGGAAAGCATTGAAGATGATCCTAATCAATCAATTCGTCGCCGTTCTCAGCAACTGGGGTTGAGTCCTTCCACTTTATGGAAGATTTTACGGAAAGATCTTGGCTTAAAACCTTTCAAGATTCAACTTGTGCAGGAATTGACATCAACTGGCTTAACAAGAGGTGGTGGTGTCTTAATTGCTATCCGTGCAGTTTATCGTTGTCAGCAGATATCATTGCTAAACACATCCGATCTCTTGGAACAAATATGCGTTCGTGTAGATTGCCCTTCGGATGGTGATGGTTCTAACTATATTAAAAGTATATACATATTTGTATCTTATATTCCACCTTGCTCTTCAAGTGAAGTTTATTCTATGCACTTTATTAATATGTTGAACGTAATTGATAGGCTCAAAGATAATGAATACCCGATTGTATTGGGTGATTTCAACTTAAGTAGTGTAAATTGGACTTATTCTAAGGATCTTTAAAGTATGATTCCGAACTCGATGTGCAACAATTTGGAAATCGATTTTTTAGACTCTATATATTCCTTGGGTCTGATTCAAATAAACTCTGTCACAAATAGTTTGAACAAAATCTTAGATCTTATTTTTATTGATTATGAGCTAAATGCCAATTGTGTTGAATCGGATTTACTTCTTTCAAATAATAGTTTTCATCATAAAGCACTTTTAATACAATTAGAAATTCTTATTAATGATACATCTGCCATAGAAGAAGATACTTTTGTTTTTGCATTTAAAAAAGCTGATTACACAGCGATATCTACATTTTTATCGTGTGTGGATTGGATAATTATGACTTTTTTATCGAAATTATAAATCAAGGATTTACTCGCTTTGTTCCTATTAAAAAGATAAGGAAAAGTTCTAAGCCGGAGTGGTTCAATAAAAGTCTTTCAAAATTAAAAAACCGTATGAACAAATTGTTCAAAAAAAGTAAAATAAATATATCTTTTCGTCAAAACTATTTACAGGCGCGTAGTGAATACGCATCTCTTAAAGAATCGCTCTACAAATCTCACCTTAATAAGCTGGAGTCTGATGTTAGAGAAAATCCGAAGAACTTTTGGAATTTCTTAAATAAAAAAGGAACACGAAGGGTTTCCCTAAAAATATGTTTTTTTAACGAAAAAACTGCAAGTAGCACTTCAGACGTCACAAATCTTTTTGCTGATTATTTTCAATCGAATTTTTTATTAGACGACGGAGATGACGTGAACTGCCCTTTTTATTATAATGACAACCCTATTATTGATATGGGTTCATTAGTTCTTTCTGATGATGATGTCTTACAAGATTTGCTCACTCTAGACATTAATAAACGAACTGGTCCTGATAATATTCCCCCAATATTTCTAAAAAACTGCGCAGCTGTGCTAGCCCAGCCATTAGCGCTTTTATTTAATTTATCTTTAAAGACAGGGCAGCTTTTGAATATTTGGAAAGAATCCATTATAATCCCTATCCATAAGTCTGGCTCTAGGCAAAATATAGCGAACTATCGACCGATATCAAAATTGCCTTTGATCCCTAAATTATTTGAGTCAATTGTCAAAAAACACATTTATGCTAGAATTAAAAACTCTATCTCTGAATTCCAACACGGTTTTGTCAGTGGTAAATCTACTTCTACAAATCTAACACTGTTCTCTCACTTCATTAAAACTGAAATGGAAAAAGGCAATCAAATTGACGTAATTTTTACTGATTTCGCCAAAGCCTTTGATAGAGTTCAGCACTCCATTATGGTTAAAAAACTTTCCCTAATGGGGTTTCATTCCTCTTTGTTATCCTGGCTGAGGAATTACCTTTCTGATAGGTATCAAGTTGTTCGTATTGGTAACTGCTACTCAAAATCTATTACTAACCATTCTGGTGTGCCCCACGGAAGCCACCTTGGACCTCTATTGTTCGTCTTGTTCATCAACGATCTCCCAAACTTTTTACAGCATACTAACTGTTTGATGTATGCTGATGATGATGTTAAACTGTTTAATTCGGTTTCTTCAACTTCCGACCATCGACTTCTTCAAAGTGATTTAAACAATATGATTAAATGGTGTTCAGTTAATAGACTTTATTTAAATGTTGCCAAATGCAACATTATGTCTTTTTATATGAAAAATGAACCAAATTTTTTTAATTACTCAATCGCAAATAGTAGTCTTTCACGTGTCGAGTCTACATCTGATCTGGGAATTCCATTTGATAGAAAAATTTCTTTTTCCAACCATTATGATTGCATAATTACTAAGGCTAATGCAATGATGGGTTTTTTGAGGCGTAATTCGAAGGAATTTAATGATCCATATACCCTTAGAACGTTATTTTTATCTTTAGTAAGGTCTATCTTGGAATATGGATGTGTGATCTGGGATCCATATTACGAGGTCCTTTGCGATTGGAAAAAATACAAAAACGTTTCACTCGTTACATAATGTTTAAATTAAATTGGAATTTTATGCCAACGTACGTATCTAGGTGTGCTCTTCTGGGTCTTAATACCTTAGCCTCCAGACGTAAATTTTTTCTTGTTATTTTTGTTTGCGATATAATTATGTCACATACAGACTGCGCGCCACTCCTCGCTCTTTTAAGAATATATGCGCCTGAGAGATATTTTAGGCAAAGAGATTTTTTTTGCATTCCGTATCATAGGACAAACTATGGCCGTAATGATCCTATTAATAATATGTGCTTAGCGTTCAATTCCATAAGGGCTCAAATAGATCTCACTCTGAATAGACAAACTTTTAAACAAAATTTATTAAGAATTGTTTAAAATGAATTTATAAAAGTGTAATATTCTTTAATATAATTATGATTACATTTTATTAGTTTTATATCATATTTTTTTTATAATTTATATGTTATTACTCAAACTGTTAAACGATTGTTGATAGTTAAAATAGAAATAAATAAATAAAATAAATAAATAAATAAATTAAAGCCAAACGACCATGGTATGCGACGACAATTTGGCGAATGGGCTGAAGCACAAATTTATATTGATTTTGAATTTCCATGGAAAATTTTATTTTCCGATGAAGCCCATTTTTGGTTGAATGGGTACGTAAATAAACAGAATTGTCGTATTTGGAGTGAGGAGAATCCACAAACTTTTGTCGAAACACCATTCCATCCACAGAAAATTGCTGTTTGGTGCGCTTTATGGGCAGGCAGAGCCATTGGCCCATATGTCTTCAAAAACGATGATGGTCAGAATGTTACTGTCAATGGTGAACGGTATAGGAACATGATTCGAAGTTTTTTCGTACCTCAATTAGCTGGCATTAATCTTGCTGTTATGTGGTTCCAACAGGATGGAGCCACATGCCACACAGCGGGCGCTACAATTGATTTACTCAAGGAAACTTTTGACGAAAAAATAATTTCACGAAATGGCCCAATTAATTGGCTCCTAAGATCGTGTGTTTTAACTCCATTGGATTATTTTCTATGTAAAATCACGTATCTACGTTGATAAACCACAAACAATTGAACACCCATTCGAACACCCATCAACCTGGAAATCAACATTCGAAGAGTTATCGCGAGATACGGCCGCAAATGCTGCGAAAAGTTTGTGAAAATTGGTGCTCCAGATCGCACCTTGTACGCGCCAGCCGTGGTGGCCATATGGCCAAAATCATATTTAAACAATAATGTCGTAAAATTTTCTATCCAATAAAGCTCGTTTTATTGATTTTTAAAATTTAATACTATGTTTTATTATAATTTAAACTTGTATCACTTTATAAAAAACAGTCTTTATATTTTGAATGCAACTTAATAAGTTTTTCAAAAAAATTAAGATGTGGTTCTATATATATTTTTGGCATAAGAAGTGGTAAAAAGGTAATTTTGTGAATTTGGATTCTTAAAATATTTCTGAACGAAACACTGCCTGAAAGTATTTCTTAAAAACACCAGGTTAAGACCACGATTTTTTTTGTGTTTCGATTTTTTAAAAAATTATTTCTGCCTAGCATGAAATTTATTATTCCGTCAAAACACCTCACCTCATCATTTACCAAAATGTTAAACTAAAATTTTGAGTTTCTGAGCCTGCCATTCGATGAGTCTCAACTGATTTAACAATTGTTTTCAAGAAGTGTTTAAAAAAAAAAAATAATAAACTTAAAGGAAATATCTGAAGAATTCAAAAAGCGAAAATTATTTTCGCTACCACTTCTGATGCCTGCGATATAAAGCCTTATATTAATTTTTTTCAAAAAGTTGAAAAATTGCGTTCAAGTATAATTTTCTCAAAAAATAGTAAATGCATAGGCAAAAAATATGCAAATTTTAAATACACAAAATATAAGGAAAACGTAAACACTTTAATAAATACCACTTAAATTAACACAATCAGATAACAATCAAAAGTTCTGTGCTATTTCGAGTGTACCTTAAAATTCGAATATCCTTCACACAGGACACTGTGAGTAAAAATCAAGAGTGGCATCTTGTTTGGCGAGATATTGTTAGTTAAAGTCTATATTTTTTTTGCTTTAAGACGTATGTAGTATTTCCTAAAAAAATCAAATTATTTATAAGGTTGAGGTTGAGCTGAGAGCACATATCTGTCGGCGAATGTCAAAAACAGCTATTTGGTGTTATCTTTTACTTTCACATTCTCCGATCCAAATTCCATCCATCCAGCGTTTTTGTTTAAAAAGGTCACTGAGCACTTTGAAAAGGAAACGTTTTCCTTGTTCCAATAGTTTTGGCGAATCACGTACTTTTTCGGCATATTGAGGCGGTAACAAAAACTCAAACTCCAAGAAAATTGTTTAAAAAATTATTTTAAACACTAAGTTAATATTAAAATTCAATAGTTTGACTTTTAGTCAGAAATTTTAATTTGATTATGTACTTGCCTTTTTTGTTTTACTTTGACATTTTGTGATCCAAGATTTGTTGTTGTATGAGAACAATTTCATGGTAATAGTGCATTTACACCAAACCCTTATAAAACACCATAAAAACACTGTAAAGGTCGAAACACACATGGTAAAAATGAAAGATGGCAATACCTCAAGGGTCAAAGCTTCATTTTTTCACGAAAATGAGCAAAATAAAAGCAAAAATGGAACAGTAAAAAAGGCGGTGTAAACAGTTGTGTTTTGAGATAAAACACAATAGCGATAAAACTTCCCAGTTAGACAGCTCTAACGAGTTTACAAACACATTTAAACACAATTTGGTTTTCACAAATACATTCATATGTTCTGATATTGTGTTAGACAAGGTAGGTTGTATATGTTTGTATATCTTGTTCTTTTACGGTCAAAAATATATGCTGAACGAGCAAAAATATATAAACAAATCAATCAAAAGGAAGTGCAATCAAAAGGAAGTTTGTAAATTATATCGATCAAATTAAAAACTAAAAAAATTAAAAGTTTGTAAATTATATTGATCAAATTAAAAACTAAAAAAATTTTCATTCAGGAAACTATGGGGGTTGGAATTAGTTTTAAAGGTTTTCTAAGAGATGGCGTAACTATCAATAGATCGCATCGGGCACACCTGTGACTATATTCATTTCAAAGCACATTGTCTAAGCTTCATTTTTTAGTATGTGTCATTCCACTGAAGTGTAAACAACATATATTTTTTTTCTCTGTGAACATGTCGACTTTCGTTCCAACAAAACGCAATTTGCGGGAAGGTTTACTTTTGTGCTTCCATTTGAAGAAAAAAGCGGTTGAAGCACAACGCACGCTTACTGAGGCTTACGGGGACTATGCTCCATCGATTTCTACTTGTGAGTACTGGTTCCGTCGGTTTAAAAGTGGTGATTTTGATACGGAAGACAAAGAGCGTCCGGGCCAGCCGAAAAAGTTTGAAGATGAGGAATTGGAGGCTTTGCTCGATGAAGACCCGTGTCAAACCCTTCAAGAATTGTCAGAATCATTGGGAGTCGACTTATCAACGGTCGGCAAACGCTTGAAGGCCATGGGAATGATTCAAAAGCAAGGAAATTGGGTGCCGTACCAGTTGAAGCCGAGAGACGTTGAACGGTGATTTTGCATGTGCGAACAACTACTTCAACGGCATAAAAGGAAGAGTTTTTTGCATCGTATTGTCACTGGCGATGAAAAGTGGATCCATTACGATAATCCTAAGCGAAAAAAATCGTGGGGACCACCCGGCCATGCATCAACATCGAGGGCCAAGCCGAATATTCATGGCGCCAAGCTTATGCTGTGTATTTGGTGGGATCAGAAGGGTGTCGTGTACTATGAGCTGCTAAAACCTAACGAAACCATCACTGGGGAACGCTACCAACAACAATTGATGCAATTGAGCCGAGCATTAAAGGTTAAACGGCCGGAATATGCCAAAAGACACGATAAAGTGGTTTTTCAACATGACAACGCACGGCCACATGTTGCAAGAACCGTCAAGGAAACGTTGGAGGCGCTGAATTGGGATGTGCTACCCCACCCGCCTTATAGCCCAGACATAGCCCCTTCCGACTACCACCTATTCAGATCGATGACGCATGGCTTGGCTGAGCAGCGCTTCACTTCTTACGAGGATACCAAAAAATGGGTCGATTCGTGGATTGCCTCAAAAGACGAATCGTTCTTCCGGCGCGGAATCCATATGCTGCCAGAAAGATGGGAAAATGTTGTAGCTAACGATGGACAATACTTTGAATAATATACATTGTACCGTTGTTTCTAAATAAATGCTCAAAAACCGAAAAAAAACCTTTAAAATTAATTCCAACCCCCAATAAATAGATTCCTGGGAAACTTTGAATTACCAAGGAAATCAATTAAAAAAAATTTACAAATATGTATGTACAAACTGCTGCTGCCACTGCTGGTGTTGATAAAAAAACGTTTACTTTTATAATTGTGTGTGCTTTTGTTTTCATTTTTATATCCGCAATTTATATGTCGTCGTCATTAAAGAAATTTATTCAAAAATTGTGTTTTAAAATTGAAAAAAATTCAGGCTAGAGTTCTAGGGGTTGGGCATGATGCAACTGATTCGGGGGGAGGGGGGGGGGTAGAAGTGAGTAAGCTGAAAATGTAATTGGTGTGAGCAGTTGAGGTATACGTTTTTCTTATGGATAAAACATGGGTGGCAAACAGAGATGCCAGATCACACGGATTAGAATCAGAGATGCAAACCTTGTTATACTTTTGCGTACCGCTAGAACAAATGTAAGTTTTGTATGGATTTTTCAAGTAGAAATAACACGAAACGTGTTAGCGCTCGTGTTAAATAATACGTTATCTAACAGTTACGTGTCTAGCTGGGTTGTTTTGGTTTCAATGTCAATGTATCATTACTTAACCTTATATAATTGAATCATGAGCTGCCATAGTACGCACTCGCTTTGATTTTCTTTTGTTTGACATTCGTTGAACGCAGCTAGAATTGTTGCTACTACTTGTATTATTATACTGTGTTCCCGATGATTATTTTTAGTGGAAAAGTATATAAAATAGCCTGCTTCATTTTTCAACGATCGATTTTGAAAATTTTTAAAAAAGCCGTCTTGTAACGACCGTTGCAATGAGCAAAGAAAGATTTTGAAGATTTTTTTTGAATCGCGCATTCATCGCTTGGGCGAACGAAAAGCGATCCATCTTTCAACGATCACCGGAGTGAACGATGAAGGAAGATTTTGAAAATTTTTCTTGCATCGCGAAACCGTCGCTTAGGGGATCGAAAAGCGGTTCATCTTCCAAAGAACCATTGAGCGAATCGCTAGTGCTCCACAAAATCAACTTCTCTTCCTGAAGATGTCGAAAAAGAAGTTATAGTAAATAAAATGACATGAAAAGACTTGTTTACTGAATTTTATTATTTTTTCTCTGGCCTTCTCTAGGCGTTCTGCGAGGTAGATGTTAAGTGTAGTTCTTTCTTCAAAAAAGAGGCGCAATCCAGGATCTTGTCGAAAAATTTTATTCCCGAATTAGTTCTAACATCGTTTTCGGTGACTAGCCTTTTAATGCCAGGTAGTGGCAAAAATGTAAATAGACGTTTACGTGTCTCCAGTTCGTATTCTTGTTGCATATATTTTGGCACAGCCGAGAGTCTTGATTTAATTTCTTCTGGTTTTTTTCTCATAATAGGTTGATCGCGTAACTGGCGTTCCAAAGGAAGACTCTCTATCAATTTCTTTAATTGCGAAAAAGTAAGAATAGCTGGCCGTTCACCCGAAAGAAGGCGTTCTTGACCGCTATTAAATGCAACCTTTTTGTTGACGGCCGTAATCTTTCCTCTTCTCGAATACCGTTTCAAACAGTTGAAAACGATTTTCGGTTGCGGATCTCTAAGCGGTTTCTTGCGAAATGATATTAATTCACGATTTGGATCATTTATCATACCAATATAGTGTGCATCCGCATAGAGTTTTGGTATTGGTTTCATGGCGTCTTTAATATCGATAATATTAGTATCTTTAGACTTTCTTTCCCTTCTCTCCCTCTCAAGCTGTAGCTTTTTACTGTTTGGAAGCTTAAAAATATGCCTGTGCCCATGACCTTCAACATGACGCCAGTCGGGGGCACAATAAAAACGTGCCTTGATTTTCATATAAGGACGCCGACGGAATTTCAAGCGCTTTTCGTGGTCAATCAAAAGTTGTAAGTTTGGTATAAACACCAGCCGCCATGTGCAAGGACAAAAATTGGGGTAGCGTACTTCATAGCGGCCTGGACCGGGCGTGAATTTATTTTTCAAACTCATGTAGGTCTGTTTTTCTGGCACAGAAGAGCGGCGCAAAAAGGTGTGCGGATTTGGTGGCTTTGAAATGATTGGCGGTGAGCTGAACAATAGCAAAAAGTCAGCAGATATTTAAATATATATACATGCTTTAGTTGTAAGCTACTTACACATTGTGCGTCAATGTATAATTCTGCGGATAATAGGTATTGGGTGCGGGATCGTTAGGGTTACGATAGCAGGAACTAAGATCGCTTACCATTAAACGAGAGCCGGACCGATGACTTCGTGCATCTGAATCATCAAAGAGATTGGTTAGAAAAAATAAACTTCTACAAAAAGAAAGCTGAGATGCCTACTTGATTTAAAGATGTTCTTGTATCGGTTGCAGGTTACATCTTTCTTGTCTACATCGTAGTATTTTTTTTGAGGTTCGTGCGCTTTATTCGGTCGTGGTTGACTTTTAGGCCAAAAAGCACCTCCAAGTCCCTTCCTATCGGAAAAAGGCTGCTTTTCCAACTTATACATATTTGGGGCCATTATCCAGGAGCCTTTTTTGCCCAAATCTCGCGACTGTTTGAGTATGCGTTTCGTTGGGCAGGAGACAGGTGGTGTTGGTTCGAGGCCATGAATATGCTTGTACTTTTTTAATGTCGCCGTTTCGGTTTCATTTTCTATTTGATATGGATAAGCAAATATTTATTAACTTTTCACAATAATCACAGGCTTACCTTTATTGCAGCTTTTGATATAGTGCAAACGTTTTGACCCAATATAATTTCGCAGCGGGGTAAGATTTGACTTGATGCGATTCCCTTTTTGTTGTTTTTGTTGAAGGAGAAAAACGGCATCATTTATAAACAAAAAAATTCTATGTGAAAACGAAATATACTCTACTTGACACAAGGAAGACTGGCAAATTTAATCCGTTCGAAACTAATTTCATGTAGTTTTTTTCGTGTATTGTTCTAGCCATTTTTAATAATTGCTTGAATTTATCCTTTATTTTATATCTTCTTTCTATTGTTTTGAAACCTTCGCTGATTGTGAAGAATTTTTTGGTTGAAAAAAAAAAAAAATATCGCGAATCAATAAACTATCAGATAGAGGAAAATTGTGTGCTTTTATAAAAAGTAAAAAAAATATTCTGAAATTATTTCAAAATTTCAAAAGTTCGTTATTTTTTTATTCGTTCGGTTTGAAAATTTTTCTGGTGCTTCCAGTAGCAGTGTTAAGGCTCAAACATAATAGGCTCGAGCTGGCTGCAGTTAATATCAAAAATCAACGAAAAGCTAGCTCAAGTTCTGCCAAATACTCAATTTGACCAAAATGACTTGAGCAAGCTCGTCCTTAAGTCATTGAATAAATTCTCCAATTTGTATATCAATTCGTTTTGTTTGGTTTGTTCCGTTGAATTTGTGATAACAGGAATGAATCGTGAAAATAAGTTAATGTTAATTTCATTTAAATTCGTTTGAAAGAAAAAAACAGCTGATTCCTAACGGAACATTCGATTTGAATCGCTTTGGCTGCAGCCAGATCAAGTTAACGAAACTTGACGAACAGTTGTCTTGAGCAATTATGGGTTGTACGCATAATTTCTATGTATTCGTATAAAATTTGACATTAGCTGCAGCCAGCTCGAGCTTATTATGTTTGGGCCTTTATAGTAAAATATTCTTTACTTATGTCTTAGTTCGTCAAGCAACCCTCCAGGAAATGGTATCATTCCCGGATATAAACAGGAAGCATTCCATGTAATGTAGAAAACGTTCCCTTCCGTTGGACACTCCATTTCTTTTTTTACATAGCATGTCATTAAAGGGAAGTATTCCTTTCCGCTGTCTTAAAAATTAATGTGGAAACATTCCTCTCCCTTGCTATGAAACTGCCCCGCCATGATTTGAACCCAGGACCCTTGAGCGAGAGTCAAGCGCGCTACCACTAGAATATCGAATTCTATAATAAGCGGCTAGGAAACAATGATATTAATATTTTCTGTTGTAATTGCTTGACAATAAGTAAAAGTTTTCATATGTATTCTTAAAGAAGCGGTTTGGAAACAACATAAATACAAAACTACCCTTAAGCTTCCGAAAGATACGTTGGGGAATGTTTCTTTATCACTTTTAGCTGGAAGCCTTCCGATTTTTCCTGGAGGGAAAAGAGCTTAACCATAATTGTGGCGGTTGTGGCCGCACACGTTTGCATCCAAGGCCAGATAAATACGGAGAGCCTGGATTCAAATGACATCTGAAAGTGCATTTATATAAAAAAATTTCTCTGATCGGCTTGTACCCCTCTCCAGCGACAATGCCAAGGTCAGGTTAGGTAAGGGTGGCAGCCGGTCAAAGACCGTCCCACATAGACCAGGCAATTTGTCCGTTGTGAAACCACAAGGGACTTACTCCTTCCCTTTGACTCTCCCAGGCACTTTCATGGCACCATCCAGTAATAGTTACAAATAATACAAGGAGAGAATTCGCTGAAGATGTTATTCCCTATGCCCATATACATATATATATATATATTATAAGTCGGGGATTTGTCGAAGCAGACACAGTGGCCTATGCCCATATATATATATATAATAAGTAGGGGATTTGCCGAAGCAGACCACAGTAGGTCCCTTTTCATCCCCTATTGGACAAAGGATGCTACTGGTCGAAGCACTCATACGTGAGCATGCTCCTTGTATAAGCAGCCTTTGTCACCTCAAGCCTATCCTTGTAGGTCAGTTGACCAATCTCGGTAGGTCAGTTGACCAATGTGTGCTGCTGTTTCTGACTCCTCTAGGTACAACCTACACGCATTGTCCTCTGTGAGAGTCATCATCCCGAGATGGTACATGAAGGGACCATGTCTTGTGACCAGTGCAGTAAGCCAGCTTAAAGCCCTTCGATTGTATCGGATCACTTTGCTGCCTTTGATTGTCTGCAATTAACAGCTTCTTCCCACCTGGTAGGGTGTTCCGAGTTCGTTCATTGTTTAATAAGGCCTACCACCATGTTGTCGCCTATGGCGATACGTGGTTCTGGTCCACAGAATTCTTCTGCTGATCCTTCTCTTGCTAAGGAATCAGCATTTTCATTTTGTTCTATGCCAGAGTGTCCTCTCAGCCACATGAGTGTGAGCTCATTTGTCTGAGCGCACCTATTGAGTTTTGTAAGACATTCTATGGCCAACCTGGAAGTGGTGTCTGTCCGTTGCATACACCTAATCACAGACTGATTGTCGAGAGCAATGACAATTTTCTTGCTATTGATCCGGCCATCTATCAGGTAGTCCAGCGCATGCACTACGCCAGCATTTCCGCCTGGTATACAGACACAAACCTCCCTGACCTCAGTACACAGGATAGGCTTAACTCTTCTGAGTAAACGTCTGCCCCGGCTCTGCCATTTATCAGAGAGCCGTCTGTGAATATACTGATATCATTACCAACGATTTCTTCACAAACGGCTCCATCTGTTATAAGAGTTTTATAACATTTTGTTTTTCTGTTTTCCCCTATGCCCACAGCTTGTGCGCTTATAACGCACATTTAGCGACTATGAGCAACTGATCATACAGAAAGTATTTGTGCTCATAAATGTGTAGCAAGAGAAAATCATTACCAAAGTATTTATAATGTATGAGCAACTGGCTTAAGATGTGATGCTCAAGTGTTCATGGATCGTGCGCAATTGATATTGAATTTATTCTTGGGAAATTAACAGTTGATTGTAATGTTTTAATATACTAATATTTTAATGTACTAATTTTTTACAACTATGAGCACAACTTAAGTGAAAAATATTTATTAACAGCGCTGGAATCTTTAATATGCAGCTCAGATGCTTTGGATTATATTAAAAGTTACACATTCCAAATTTAATATTAAGTTTTATTAAAAACATCATCAAAATTACTTACCAGCAAACTCATTTTTTATTCACGTAAAACAGCTGTTTACGAAATAACACATTAACACTCGACAAAAGCATGCCTTAGGGCATGTTCAAAAGTGGCAACATTTAACACACCTGTTTGGTTCAGGGAAATAATTCCCAATGAAATAAAGCCCAAAATAAAAAAATTAAATAAAGCCAGAAAAAAATAAAATAACGCCCAAACTGAAAATTAAATAAAATAAAATAAAATAAAAGAAAACAAGACCCAAAATTTTTATGGGAAAAAAAGGGAAGCCTTTAAATACCTCTAGTTAAAATGGATTTTGTTTTCAAAATGTCAGTAAATTCAACACCAGCTTCGCTATCTACAGTACTTCTGAATTGAATTTGAAATCGATCTAACATTTTGATGCAAAAATAGTTCACATATAAAGTGTTATAGATTAGATTAGGTAAGATTTTATTATAAAAATTCAAAATATTATAAGAAATACACAATAAAAAATCTTAATATATTGACAATAACATTTTAAGTTGTGTGTCGTTTGAAGAAGTTTACTACCTAGAAAGCTAATATTATTTCATGTATCATTAAAAAAAACAAAAATTATATATTATATAAATTCATTTAATCATAAATATCGAGATTTGAGAGAGCTATTTAAAAACTCATAAAGCGCACTGTTATTACTTCCATTAAGCAAGTCTTAAAATTTTGCCACCTTTAATTCTTTTTTGCCGAAACACCTGATTCTGCTTGTTTTGAAGATAGGACATACACCTACGAAATGATATGTGTTTTCTATTTTATTTAAATACAAAAAGTGCAGGTACCTGGACTCACACCTCTAAAAGCTCGTACATTTAAATCAAGCAACCCGCCTCTTGCTTTAAAAAGTAAGGTTACGACATTTGCGGATGTGCTTTGTAAAAAATACTGAAGACTCGTGCTCTAGTTGTGAATACAAGTCGTGATTTTGAGATGTTTTTGCACTGTCAATGTACTGAAGGTTTTGTTTATTATCAATAAGTGTAGTTAAGTTTGTGTAATACTCCACTCAAATGTCTTCAAATGAATTTTAACTAAGGTTTAATGGCATATCCACACGATGCTCAGCATTTAACTTATTTCATTCCGCTGCCCAAAAAACATCCTTCTCAAATAATTCTTTAGCTAAAATATTTGGGAGTGCGTGAGGAGGTAGGCTGAAGACTTTATTAACGTAGTTAAAATGTAAGCACAAAGACAACCTAGAGGCGACGTTGAAAATTTTCAATTTATTTGACAATGCTATTTTTGGATTATGTATATAACTAAGCCGTTATGCATTATTGCGTTTTTTGCGGTCACTAGTTTACTATCAAAATGTTTGCGATACGACAAGTTGTAGGTCAAAAGAACACCAAGATATTTGTATCCGTTAACAATTTCAATTTGCTGGTCCCCAAACGACCAAGCAAGCGATTTACTGATTCTCGTACTTTCCTTAAAAATTAAAAACTTTAGACTTAGAAAGATTTACTTTACAGAGGGGTTACACGAGACAAAAGTGTTAAGACAGTTGCAACACATTCACAAATTTTTACCCAAACACACTCACTTTTCCTACTGTCTGCTACTGTCTTAACTTTTTTGAAGACAGTTGGCAGGACAGTAGCTAGCACAGTAGAATGATGTTTTGCATATTTAATGATAGAAGATGAGTAAATTCAATAAAATTAATTGTAAATTTGCAATACTTTGGCGTGGTCGTAGTTTTAACAAAAATATTTTCCAGAAAATAGAAATTTTTTACGATTTTGTCTACTGTCTTGCCAACTGTCTATACGCTTATTCACAGACACAAAGTTTGACAACTGATACGTATTCTTGACTGTCTTAACAGTACTGTCTCGTGTAACCCTCGTGTTAAGCTGCCATAGCAGACAATAGCTATAAGTTAACGACAAACATACCCAATGTAGTTAACGACGCAAACTGTCGGTCAATAACAGCCCTCATTAAATTAAGTTTAATTACACATATTTCATAATCCATTATAATCATACTGCGCTTCGCAATTTAAAGTTATCGACCGCTCCACTTATTTTCGCAATCATGTTGCGTTGGAAAATATTTATGCTGATGCAGGAGAACTCATAAGAAAGCAACCAATAGTTACAACAACAACAGCAGCGGAATAGCAGCGAAGCTTTAGGTAATAAGTTAACTTAAGAATATTTTGTAAATTAGTCTAAGTTCAGAATTCAAAAAATAAAGAAAGCCATCAGAGTTCGCTCGGATGCTTTTTAAAAAACAAATTTAATAAACAATTTATTTAACTTATATAAGGAATCTATCATAGATTATAATTCAGCAGGAGAACTGGACAAGAGAACAATATCATCAGCATACATAAGAACTTTTACTTTTGTGTTTGCCACTTCTATATCGCCAGGAAGTGATTCGTGCAAGTCGTTGAGATACAGAGAGAACAGAGCAGGACTTTTAATAAACAACCTTGTTTTACTCCTTTACTTCTACTGAGAACGATTTTGTTAATGATTCGCCAACCCAAACATGATTAGCAGCATTTTTATAAAGCAATTGTAGAATCATTACAATTTTGCTTGATAGCCCGTACTTGGAAAGCCTATAAAAAAGAGAATTTCTTGGTATAGTGTCGAATGCACATGAGAAGTCAATAAAAAATGCGTACGTTTTTATTTTTTATTTAAAGTTAAAAAAAATTATGTTTAACAAATTAAAAAGATTGTCAACTGTTGAATATTCTTTACGAAAACCCGCTTGGTATTCATTAACAATATTGTTTAGACTAATCCAACTATGAACTCGATCAAGAAGTAAGCCTGCGAAGACTTTGTACACGGTTAGAAATCTTGGATTAAATTTTAGTCCCACTAAAATATTACTGCATGTTTTAAACCTTGCGGTTTCAAATTGAAACTTTTCAAATTCTAACTCATATTTAAAACTTTTCTGTTCTAGAATTGAAACCAAAAGAAACATTACAGCATCAATTTTAGCTTTTTGGTTTCAATTTTAGTCTTTTTGGTTTCAATTTTAGTCTTTTTGGTTTCAATTTAAGTACAACTCTGAATTACTTTTTGTAATGTGGATACTAAATTTGGATTTAGGCCCGTAAAAAGTTGGCCTGGCAATGCTGCGACTCCATATTAGGCGACTCGGTTCATATGTTTCTTTATCGCGCTTTTTATGTATAAGCCAATAGCTCTGTGGTTAGAGTAGTAAGTTTACAAACTCAATGTCGTGTGATTGAATTTCGTGTTGTTTGTTATTTTTTTTTTGAATCCAAGCTTGTACTTAATTTGAAACCAAAGCTGTATTAAAACCATTTTTTAGTATTTTGTAAATACTAGATTTGAAACCAAAGCTGGTGTAGACTTATATGTAGTACAGAAAAGTTTCAATTTTAGTACAAGATTTCTAACCGTGTAGTTTGTATCTAGCAATGACAGCCCTCTGTAGTTACCAACACACTTTGGATCTCCTTTTTTAAATAGCGGAGCTATTAAAGATTTTCTAAAAGAATGTGGAATCTCAGTTCGTAAGAAAATTATATTAAAAACCAATATATTTCTTCTAATAAACAGCGTGGAGCATTTTTATAGAACTCATAACTAATTCTATCTATTCCTGGCGCTTTATTTTCCTTACATCGTTTTAGAACGCTGAGCAAATCTCTATACTCGAAAGGTGAATTTAACAATGCATCAGTCCAATTGGGATCTGACTAGGAAAAAACTTTCAAGGATGGTTCAACAGTGAGCAGCGCTTGAAAATGACAACGAAAGTCCTTGGCTGACAATGCATTACCAACAGTATATGTTGATTTCTTAAAGGACTCCGCTAATTTCCACCAATCGCTCGAGTTTCTTACCGTATTTAGTTTGTCAATGTTGTCATGTATGAGTTTTTTTGATTTACAAATATTTATGTACATACATATTTCGTTTTACTATCCAAATGGGCCTTACGATATGCTTCAAGACCGTGTTTTCTAAAGAGGTTAGGTTTATTTAACATTTTACTACGTGCATTTGCACATTAACAGTCAAACCATTTACTATTGGGCTCAAAGAACTTCCTCTGTTCTTTCCCATCTGTAGCAGCTTTTATTTTACCAATGCACACGTTATTCCTCTCATCGATAGTCGAGCTATACCAGATATAGTCCGAATTTGAAAATGATTCAAGGACTTGCGCATAATTTTGTGCTTTATTTGGTTTCCATTGTAATTTTTGAGGAAGTGAAATCTCTTTTACAGACGCATTTGAAACTTGCAATTATATATTTAAAGTCAGCGGCATATGATCATAGTGTTCCCTGCATGGGATGGCAAAATCTGTTATCATGTTTAGAAAGTTAAAAGAGCTAATACAATAGTCGATGACAGAGTTACCAACACCACCACAAATTCAAAATCACACTACCAACACTTTCTACAAGATCCAGTAATTTTCTACCTTTACTATCCAAGACAATATCTTAAGAATTCCTTTCCTCACTAATAAAGAGGCAATCTGTTATTAAATTTTTATCGAGTACTTGTGCCTTAGAAACGCATGCATTTGCAAAGTGTTATATCATGGAAAATAATTAACAGAAGTTTATGGTTAATAGCGTAATGAATAATTTACTTTTTCTAATTCCCATTTGCTTAGTTTTGATTTTATGTAGCAAAGATATAGCGTCTTTTCCGAGCCCATGTTTTCAACTTTTGGGCCCAATAACTTCTAAACCAATTGAGAGCGACCATTAATTTTTCTGATTTGGAATAAGAAGAAGTTAATTCATATGTTCCACAAAAAAAAAAAACTGAAAAAATTAATATTAGCTAAAAGTAAAATATGCCAGAAATAGATAACGTTAAAAAATTATTTATGAAACAAAGCCAAAAAAAAAAAAATATATGAAATAACTCCCAAAATATATAAAGAAATAAAGCAAAAAATGGTTGAGAATTATTTCTCTTTAGAAGAAGCAGATAAAGAACACAATCAATTTAGGTCTTAAGTTTTTTTAAAATAAAATGGTTATTTTATAATTTTTTCTTCTTTAATTAAATTTTAGAATTCAACAACACAAAACTGTCAAAACATGTTATGTTTAGAGTAAACTACATAAAGTAGGCCTGCTCTTACTGGCTTTCTGCAATATGTGTTAAAAGGGTTTGACCACATTGCAGATATGTTTTTACCATTCCGTGCAAGGGTCAAGCATGAAAGAATGCCCAAAATAGAAAAATGAAATAAAGTCCAATTACAATGAAATAAAGCCAAATTTTTTTGGTCTTTTTTCATTATGAAATAACGCCCAAATTTGTATGAAAATTTTCTGACATTTATTTCATTGGGCGTTATTTCCCTGATCCACTTGTTTAACTTGTGTTTACATGCAAAACAACACAAAAAATTGACAGGCAAAGTAACACATTTCAGAATTAACACATTCAGCCTTTATTAGCAAGAACTGCAAATTTCCCAACTATATTCTAGTACATTTGGATACTAAATTTTAATTTGGTCCCTCAAAAAAGTTAGTCTGGCAAAGCCTGTAGCTAAAATTGCTAACAAAAGTAACTAAAAAGAGCTAACCATTTTTTAAAAGCTAAAAAAAGAAAATAGTTAAAAGCAAACACAACTGCTATATTTAATCAGTTAATTAGATTAATCAGTTTATCAATCATATTGATTGATTTGTAAATGCAATGTATTGCTGCGTAAAATATTATTAAAAACTATCATTATTCAATTTTATGTTAACAAAATTAAAGGAAATTGATAAAATTGTATGTATATTAAATTGAATTAAGGTATTTTTGATAATTTTTTTTAAATTTTCAAATATAGTTTAATATTGACTTTTAGTAATAAATACAAGTGTTAGTTAAAAATAGCTAAGCTCTAAAAGAAAAAAGCTTGAAAAAGAAGCTAGCAGCTAAAACAATCTATCTGAATCTAGCTGAATCTAACTGGCAGCACTGATGGTGGGTGTGATAGTCTGCCTTACGAAAGTCATAATATAGCTCATTAATGTATACAGGGTTACCATATTTGTGCTATTAAATACATTATAAAATAAATCTTTTAAAAGTTCTAAAAATATTTTATAACTGACAGCTAGTGTGTAAAATCAAATTGAGTTTAATAATATTGTGGTTTTCAAAGTGCTTTTAATGCAATGTGGAGGCAAGGCGCATTATTTATTCCAAGCTGATATCAGAATTTTGACTTCTCAAACGCCAGTATATTTTGAACAGTTCAAATCTTGAAATTAAAGACTCAAACAAAATAGGCTTGAGCTGGCTGTAGCAAAGCTCAAATCATTGTAATGTCAAAAATCAACTAAAATCTAGCTCAAGTTCTGCTAAATACTCAATATGACTAAAATGACATGATCGAGTTTGTCTTTAAGGGCCAATTTTTCAGCACGAGTTTAAGGTCTAGTCAAATTGAGCAGACCTTAACTCAGCAAAATTGGACGATTTAACTTTGTTAAGGCAAAAAGGAAACACACTATTTAATAATTTAAGTCAATTTAACTTCAACGAATGCTCAAATATCTAGTTAAACCTAGTTTAAACGTCTAAATTTGGTGAGTAAAGCTAGGTTTAATTTGACTAAAATCTAAGCTCGTACTGAAAAACTTGCCCTAAGTCATTAAAAAAATTCGCCAATTTGTATATTAATTAGTTTTGTTTGGTTTGTTCAGTTAAATTTGTGACAACAGGAATGAGTCGCAAAAATAAGTTGATGTTAATTTCATTTAAATTCGTTTGAAAGAAAAAACTGCTGATTTCTTAAGGAACATTCAATTTTAATTGCTTTGGCTGCAGCCAGATCAAGTTAACAAAACTTGACGAAAAAACTGGCTTGAGTAATTATGAGTTGTACGCATAATTTCTGTGTACATAGTTGTATAAAATTTGACATTAGCTGCAGCCAGCTCGAGACTATTATGTTTCGGCCTTAAGATAGCGTTTTGAGGAAAGGAAAACAATTAAAATTATATTCTCCAAGTTAGCGGTTCCAAAAAACGTATTTTTGACCGAACGCTTTAACTGAATTGTTCGTTTCATAAATTTAATTTTTTTTTACATTAAGGTCAAATTTAAAGAAGAAGTTTCCTATAATTTTAAATCGTAATATTATAAATAATAGTATAATATTATGTTTGATAGAAGAAGTATTAATATATTGACTTAAAAATATATCATTTGTATTCTTAAAAAAATAGTTGCATGGTAACCCTAGCATGAGCGCCTGCATTGCGAAAATTATAATTGCGCTCATTGTGTTCAGAGCCGCCTAAAATCAATGTTGCATCCTCAGTGATATAAAAATCGGGCGTTTTATAACTGTAATCGTAAATAATGTGCGAATTATCCAGTAACCGTATCGAGTATGTATTTTGTCATAAAAACAAAAAAATTTAGTAATATTTTGACTGTTAAAATTTTGAGGAAAAACAAATACATATTTTGTTTTTTTTTTATTTTGGCAACAATAAAACTTAAAATTTGCCTGATATTCTGCCATGTGAGACGTTCTAATTGTATCTGCGGAAAAACGTTACACAATTTTATCAATATTCGCTACATAACTGATATTTGGTTATATATTTTATCTTTGAACGTTGAATATTAAAGGCTGTACGCTTACCCCAAAGTTCAAACAAAAACATACAAACAAATTTGTGCTGTAAGACGTAGTTACACGTCAAAGCAACATCGCTTTTTGTAGCTATGTCAAATAATAAAAACCCTTTTAAGAAAAAATATGCAGAATGTGCAACACTGCTTTTTCATTACAACATGCTCTCGCTCTCACCTGTTCTATACAGCGTTGCCGTTTGGCTACAATTGTAGCCAATTGGCAACATTTAAAATGGAAAGCTACAATGCTACGATGCTTCTTAAATGGCTACATTTTAATAGTTTCAATAATTTTTTTTTGTATTTTCAATAGAAAAAATTGTAAAAGGAACACTTTATATGTAAAAACAAAAAAAAAAATAAGATTTTGTTCATGCCTTTGTGCATTATATTTAACCTTTAGCGCATATAACAACTGTCAGTTTTCACTTTGTACATTTTCCTTTCTATATGTCAAAACTATCAATATTATTATGTGTGACGTTTGAAGCACTTGTTAGCTGATGTGAAATGGAAAAATAAATAAATAGGTATATAATGTTTAATCAATAGGCCTAAATAAATTGTTGTGAATTTTAAGAGCAAATCAAATCAAGATTTGATTTCACAAGAAAATACTAGAAACTTTTAAAAATAATAACTCCAATCGAGGTTTTATCATACCATGACAGTTAAATTTTGGATCTAATTTTCCAACTTGAAGACTTATGTAATTTTGATTGTGATAATATCGTAATTCAATGGACTTTATTGAAATTAAGTGAAAACAATTTAAAATGTGATATCGATATCTATTCCTTTTTCGAACAAGTCTTGCATTAAAAATGGACAAGCCGAGCAAATGTTCAGATCTTACAAATTTCCTATTTAATAAACAATATTTGCCTCATTGTTATGCAGTCGCAGGAAGAAAGTTTTTGGCCTTTCGACAATTAGAAAAAAAACGTATATAAAAAAAATGGAAGAAATAAATCATGACTTGTAAGGAATTAGTTAAAAAATAATGTAGGGTCGGCCAAGAAAGAATTTTGTAAAAAGAACTGAAATTTAAATTTTTGTTGTTTAATATTTTTATGTTGCAGGCTGTAGTTCCACTGTCATATTAAAGCTACTTCATTAGGGTATTGAAACACTCAATGATATATAGGTATATTTTATTTAATGAATTAAATTTTTGATAAAAAACAAATTCTATGAAATAGCTGCCTTCAATTACACGGTGCGACAAAATTAACTAAAAGCATGCACTTTTCAAATGACCTAGTGTAAATTGTAGGTTGTTACGGTTGGCTAAAGGGGTTAATAGTTTTTAAAGCTTCGCACCCTGTAATGCCTTCACAAGTTGCGCATTCATTAATGTGTACATGCCCCCCCGCTATCCCACACTCTGTTGTCACGTATAAAAATAATAAAAAAAAAAATATATAATATCTATATGCACATTAATTGGAGCAAGTGTCATCATGACCATATTTGGTCATGCGGCAAAGATTTTGCGAGAGCATTAATCACGGCAACTAGTTTTGACCAACACACTTGTCTTTTGCTGCAGCATATAATAAAAAAATATGAACATGAGAAAAAATTACCTGCAACCAACGTTATCATGACCATATTAGGTCATGCGCAAAACACTTTGCGAGAGTGTGAATACATGGCGACCGGGGGAGCACAATAAGAATTTGTGCGCTAAAGAGTTTAAGGGCGGCGTGCAAAGTTAGTTGCTGGTCTAGAGTCAAGCCGTAAAGGTTAAGAATTGATTGTCGCGGATATTGTGCGCGAGCATAAAATGGAAAAAAAAAACTAATGTGTGTGTGTGTGCGTACTACTAAGTTGTGTGGCACTCAACAGCAAGAATTGAAAGTAGTTAAAATGATTTTAATTTTTTTTATCATTAAGAAAGTGCAATTGTTTTGTTTTTTTCAACAAATATTATAAATAAAAACACACTCTCATAGACGCGTTATTTTTCTACAAAAATGTTAATATTCGAATTTAACTGGAATAAACTAAGCCAAAGTTAAATAGCTTTCATACAAAAATATAGCTAAGCTAAATCGATCGAATATTGTTTATATTTTCGAAACACGTTAACAATCAAATCAAATTGATTAAGATTATTGAATAAAATTGCATTTGAAGTTATGTAATTACACACATGCAAATACACATTAAGTTTGTAGATTCGTGTGTTATATTCAATCAATTATTGTTGAAGCACAACAAGAACACGAACTAGAACAACAAAAACAATCAAACAAAATGTAACAAAATAAACTAGAATCTCTCTTAAAATTACTCAATAAACTTTTTTATGAATAACTAACATAAAAATAAAAGAACATGAACATAAAAGAAAAAAAAATAGACGGTTAACAAAGTGTTAGCACAGTTAATATAAGGAAAAAAAAATGTGTCAATTTGAATACTGAATACTGTACAAAATGCTGATGTGAATAAAATTACAAATGAAATATTCACACACAACAAAAAAAATAATCATTATTTTTGAACTATTGTAAATCTGTTTCTAAGAAAATTTTTATTACTATTTTGCAAAACCTTTTTTTTTTTTTTTTTGCAAAGATAAGATGAGCAACTTTAATATGTGTTTGTGCGACTTTTCAAAAACAAACAAAACAATGAAAAAAAAAGCTAAAATCTAAATAACATAAGTGTTTGTTTACAGCCATATTTAATAATGAAGTATAAAGTAAAAAAAAAAACAATGCATTTAAATAAAATCTAAAATATTGCCAAAACGCTAACAGAAACTAAGACAACTAGTTATTTCTGCTCGTTTAGCATTTAAGCTATTTTTGATGAGAGTATAAAAGCTAAACTTAAAAATGAAACAAACTTTTGCAGTCTTTACTTTTGAGCAAAGCCAAGTGTGCAATTCATCACTGAAAAGAAAAAACAACTTTACTCATACCCAAATGCTGCAACAACAACAATCAACTAGCGATGAAAGCCGGACAGCAACCGTGGCCACGGATAAAAATTAAGTATATTTTTATTTATATTTAAAATATATTTATTATATATTATATATTATATTTTATATTTTAGATTTAAATATATTATATTTTGTTTTATAAAAAGAAAAATAACTAAAACTAAAATTATTTTGGGTTTTTTTTTTTTTTTTGACTTAATGATTAAATGAAATTAAAATTAGTAAAATCAATAAAATGAAACACTAATTTTTCATTTAAGGGAATGCTGAGGATGTGTGAGTGAGGTAAGTGTAGGGCTCTAGGTTGATATCGGGGGTAAACAAAATGCAGGGCTCTAGATTTACCACAGGACGGGAGGGAAAGGTGAGCTCAAGTGGCAAACCACCCAGCCACGAGAGTCGGAGGAATTAATGGCAGACTTCATGACGAAGTACACCATTAAGTACGGAATTTTTCTTTTGTAGTTTTTTTTTTTTTTTTATTGCCTATCAAAAGCATGCAATTTTTCTGTGCTTACGCGTTTGAAATTACGGGAAGAACACGACCACAGGTAGGCTAGCCAGTGCAACCTTTCGAAGCATGCTAATTTTTCCCAGTTTTCGCTTTTTTCAAATAAATATATTTTTTTTTGTGAATTTTTTTTTTTTCTAAAGAATTTTAAACAGCGCGTAACATAGATGGCGCCCAACGTAAATACAAAGAAAATTTATCGCCAGTTTTAATTTAACAGTTTAATTTTTTTTGCTTATCGTTGTGTGCGAAACATAAATTAAGCCCAACGTAAATTTAACGTAAAGTTGAACTGTGATGATTTCTTCCTCCGATTTTAAATTTATTGTTTTTTTTTCTCTCTGCAAGCAGTTTGTTCAAGGTCCGAAGTTGAGATCCTGCACTAGTCGCCAGGACTGTTGATTAATAAATAATTTAAATTGAGCAGCAGTGTAGTATCCGACTTCCGTCTAGAACATACGTGTGGCTGTTTATGTAAATAGCAGTTATCTGAAAATTAATTTTTTTTTCTCTCTGCTTTATGGACATAAGACTTTTGTGACCAGGGATGGTAGTCCACGAGAATCGATCTTTAAATCGGTTTTTTTTTTTGTGTTGCACATTGCACGGTCACAAGAGTTTGACAGGCCATACTGAAGTTATCAGTCCCTGAAGATCCCTAGCAAAGGAGTTTCAGGTTGCGATTAATGTTGGTTGGTTTTTTAAATTGACAACACACAAAAGATTTTTTTTTGCTTGTAGAGACGAAAAAGAAAAAAAAAACAACTTTAGAATGACAATGTTTAAATTATATCGTTTTATAAAAAATTTTTTTTTGTAACTTAGCAGTAGTCGGTACTAAGACCGTTAGTATAATGTACCAGTACACTGTTTTCCTAGGTAGCTCTACATATATCTTATTTCATAAACACAACTCAGCATTCCCTGTAAATTTTTTCCATATTCATTTGAACTTTATTCACTTTCAAAAAACTGGAAAGCCAACCCGCACAGCGGAGAAAACAACGAACTTTGCACGCAGCTTTTTTTTTTTTCTCTCTTCTTTTTTTTGAAAGGGTTATTTTTTGCGTATGCGTCCGTATTTTGAAGGAGAGGCATCCGCATGTAACCGAGGTATATTCGGATATATTTTATATATATATTATTATTTTGCTCATCTATTAATATTCGTACGGCTTAATAGTAAACCAGTTAAATTTGTTTTTGCTTTTTGAATGTATTATGCCAACAACCCGGAATCGTGGCAGTAGCTCTAGAGGAACGGTAACTCCTAATAGAGGTCGAGGTAAGCCAATCGCCCAAAGTGCAAGTACAAGTGACACAAGCTCCTCCAAGAGAGCCATTACTCGAAATCCCGTTGAGCACTCACCTCCGACCACCACAAAAGTATTGCTGGATAGATCGCGTGACAGGCACCCTGAAGACTTTTCAGACCCCGCTCTTGTAAAGTCCTTTTTATCAAATTTGTCCGGAAGACCATCTGAAACTGGTTCAATCGAATCTGAAAATAACTTATTAGACCTTTCTTTGATTTTAACTCCACAGCCACCAGCGCAAAATTTGATTCCAACTATGGAAAACGTTGAGGACAAGCAATCACTCGAGGTTGTTGAGGACCCAAACTCACACTTAACGTCAATTAATGCGCTAGCTGCACTTTTGCGAGAGTCAATTACCAACACTCAGGAAGAACTAAGAGGCATCAGATGTCATATGGACAGCCTTAATAATAGGTTACCGAGACAAAACCCACAGCCTTTACAACCATTACAGTTGCCTAGTCAACAGCCTTTACCGCCATTGCAGTTGCCCAGCCAACAGGCTTCTCAACAAATGCCTTTGTCTGATTCACAGCCCATTTCTAATTCTAGGTTTGAAACTTTTACAAAGCTACAAGATTGGAAAATTACATACGACGGATCTACCAATGTTCAAGATTTTCTTTTTAAAGTTGAAACTCTTTGTCGACGCACCAGATGTTCATTTGATCATTTAATGACCAGCTTTCACGTGCTTTTACTTGGAAAAGCTAATGAGTGGTTTTGGCAATTCATTAGACAGAATCCTGAGGCTACTTATCCGCTTCTTTGCTATTATTTAAAAAAAGAATTTGGAAGGCTAGAGGATGATCATGAAGTCATTCTTAAAATTTCTCTGAGGAAGCAACAACATAAAGAGTCTTTTGACGATTTTTACGGTGACGTAGTTGGGATGAATTCTCGACTAAAACAGCCTATGGCCGATAGCGTTTTAATTGATATTATGAAGAAAAATCTCAACTTCAATCTAAAGTATTTGCTGTTCAACTGTAAGGCTCATAATTTAGACAATTTTCGTGATGAAGCTCGAAAGGGTGAAGAAGTTCTTCGTGAGATTAAACCTACTACCCCATTTGTAAATCCTCAAAGACAGGTACATGAAATCGATCTCGTTTCAAATGATTCTGTTGTTGACTCTGAAACTGATCCGCAGATAGAAGCGCTGCAATTTACTCGTAGTTTTACTAGACCGGATTATTCCAAAATAAAATGTTGGAACTGTCTAAAACTCGGACATTCATACATTTATTGCCATGAGGCAATTGTAAATATTTTTTGCTTTAAGTGCGGACAAAAAGGAGTACTCACTCCAAATTGTCCTAATAATCATCAGGGAAACCTAAAGCAGAGCGTGAAGGCTACCGGGGACTCACGTTCTTTCCACCCAACCCCGAGTTACAAATAATATCATCCGGAACAGTTCCAGATGGTGCATTTAATTTACCCAAGCCCAATCTGGATAAAATAGTTAGAATTTTAAAACCAATTGCCCGTGACTTTTCTGGTCAAACAGATATTACTTGCTCTGACTTCCATAATCGCTTAAATAACTATCAGACAGTTAGAAGCCGAATTTTTAAAACAGAAATTTGTTCTATAAGTAAATTAAAAAAACTTAAAAAGTGCAGACTACGGTATAAAAAACGCAGAAGGTATAGGAAGATAGTAGAATCCACTGTGTTATCCACTGATAATGACGATCGTCCTTTCATTAAAGTCAAAGTTTTTGATGGACTTTTAGTGGGACTTCTTGATTCAGGAGCTAGTGTTTCGGTTTTGGGAAAAGATTGCCATACCTTTTTGGTAAAACACGACATAGCAATAAAACCTTTTAAATCGTCACTTTCTACTGCAGACGGAAATAAGCAGAAAATCATTGGATTTTGCGAACTTCCTATCACTTTTAAGAACATAACGAGATTAATACCTTTTTATATTGCACCGTCGCTAACTCAGGAAGCTTACTTCGGAGTAGATTTTTGGCGAGCATTTGCTATTGCACCAGACATTTTTCCACAAGTTAATTCACTTAGTATCAATGAAGAATCCCCTGAAACCAATGATTGTTTTTTTCATATTTTGACTGCTGAACAAAAGTTTTCGCTTGAAAAAACCATTTCTCAATTTCCCTCTTTCGAAAAGACTGGACTCGGTTGCACGAATTTATTAGAGCACCATATAGACACAGGTGAGGCCGTACCTGTGAAATCCAGACATTTTCCTCTTTCACCTCCAAGACAGGAAGAAGCGTTTCAAGAAGTAGATAGATTATTGAAAATGGGCGTAATAGAGGAGTCAAACTCGCCTTGGTGCAGTCCTGTAGTCTTAGTTCGTAAACCAGGAAAAGTGAGGCTGTGCATTGATTCGCGAAAGCTGAACGACTTGACCAAAAAGGATTCTTACCCATTACCCCATATAAACGGGTTATTAAGTAGATTGAAGGATACGTATTTCATAAGTGGAATCGATCTTAAGGATGCGTTTTTGCAAATAAAATTATCTGAAGCTTCCAAGGAGAAAACCGCCTTTGTAATTCCAGGGAGACCCTTGTATCACTACAAGGTAATGCCTTTTGGACTTTGTAACGGTCCTCAGACTATGAGCCGCTTGATGGATAAGGTAATCCCTTCAAAGTTCCGTGAAAACGTATTCATCTACTTGGATGACTTATTGGTTTGTTCCGCAGATTTTGACACTCACTTGCAGTTGTTGAGCGAAGTGGCTAAGTGCCTAAAAGACGCTAACTTGACCATAAACGTTGCAAAAAGCAAATTTTGCCAAAGAGAAATAAAATATTTAGGCTATCGCATAGGTCATGGCTGCCTAAAGGTTGACCCTGAAAAGGTCAAGGCTATTGAAGAGTTTCCTTTGCCTAAATCTCCTCGGCAAGTAAGACGTTTTGTGGGTATGGCCAATTGGTACCGCTCATTTATAAATAATTTTGCCAACTTAGCTGGTCCCCTGACTGACTGCCTGCGTAAAAAGACTGGTCAATTTCGGCTAACAGATGAAGCCATTGAATCCTTTAAAAAAATTAAAATAGCACTTTCTTCAGCGCCTGTTCTGGCTCAGCCAGATTTCTCTAGGGAATTTTTTATACAGTGTGATGCCTCACGAGTTGGTGTTGGTGGTTTACTTTTCCAATGCGATGATGAGGGCAAGGAGCACCCCATTGCTTATGTTTCCCAAAAGCTTAACAAAGCTCAGCGTAACTATACAGTTACGGAGCTGGAATGCATGGCAGCGGTGGTGTGCATAAAGAAATTTCGACCGTACATTGAAGGCTTGCCGTTTCGAGTCATAACTGACCATTCAAGCCTTAAGTGGCTCATGACTCAAAAGGATTTAAACAATCGTCTAGCTCGCTGGAGCTTAGCACTGCAGTGTTTTGATTTTAAAATCGAGCATCGAAAAGGATCCTTAAACGTAGTTCCAGACGCTTTATCCCGTTTCGATGTAGATGAAATTTTTGCAAAACCGCATATGCCTGATATTGACCTTTCTTCGTCAGAATTTAACAGCATTGAATACCAAGAGCTTCGAAAGACCATCACAGAAAATAAATCTTCTCTACCTGATTTATACATTAGTCCAAATGAGAATCTTGTACTAAAACGGGTAAAGTTCAGGCAGGGCGTAGAAAATGAGGAAGATGATTTGTGGAGGTTATGGTTACCCAAAAATCTGGCTACTGAAGCCATTGAGAGCGCTCTTGATTCAACAACTGGTTGTCATGGCGGATATGTTAAAACACTTGCAAGGGTCCGTCAGAAATACTTTTGGCCATCCATGGCAAAAGATATTAAAGCTTTTATAGATAACTGTGACACTTGCAAATGTATGAAACCAACAAATCAAATTCTAAGACCGCCCATGGGCCAAGCGTTTATAACAGAACGACCCTTCCAACGGTTGTATTGCGACTTTTTGGGACCTTATCCCATGAATAAAGCGACCAAAAACACTTCACTTTTCATTGCCTTGGACCATTTGACCAAGTATATTTTTCTTAAGCCAATGAGGACGGCAACAACGGCCAATGTGATAAGCTTTTTACAGAACGAAGTTTTTCCCGCCTTTGGGGTGCCTCAATTTGTTCACAGCGATAATGGTAAGCAATTCGTGTCGAAGGAGATGCAACAATTTTTTTTCTGTGTATGGGGTTAATCATATTAAAACTGGGTTTTATTCTCCGCAAGCAAATGCGTCCGAGCGAGCTAATCGCGAAATCATTTCCAAACTACGTATTTTCCTTGAAGGCCATAGCGATCACTGCACTTGGGATAGATACATACCTCAAATTCTTTCAATTTTGCGTAGTGATTACCACTCGGCAATAAAATGTTCCCCATACTTCGCTGTCTTTGGACAGAATATGTGCCAACACGCTTCTTCTTATGCGATCTTAAAAAAACTTGGGTGTATAAAATACGACAATGTTGATATTGAGTTTAATTTTGACCGCTTAAATAGAATGCGCGATAAAATTCGTAAAAATTTGGAAATCGCTCACGCAAAAGCGACAAAAACGTATAATACCCGGTCAAAACCAGTTAACTATCGTATCGGCCAAGAAGTTTTTAGAGAAAATGTTAGCCACAGTAATTTTTCAAAAGGCATAATTTCTAAATTCAACCGGAAATTCATCAAGTGCCGCATAAAAAAGAAGCTAGGAAACGCTCTGTATGAATTGGAAGACTTAAATGGGAATTTTATTGGAACATATCACGCTGACAAAATTAAACCTTAACTCCGTCTCTTAAAATATTCATTTTTCTTATATAGGTGGTCGAGCTGTACGCTTGCTTAAAACTTTGCTCTTTTGCCCGGCTTATCGTGGGTCGTGCCACACGTTTCCTTGAAAAAAAAATAAAATATATATTTTCGACAAATGTCTTCTATGTTGCATGCGGATGTCCCCCCCCCCAACTTTAGATTTCGGTTGCACCGCCTAACTTTGAATTTTAATCATATACCCGTTTTCCTATTTGTTTTGGCGTCCGAAAAGGTCTTCAAAACAAAGCAGGTTTGTTACGGTTGGCTAAAGGGGTTAATAGTTTTTAAAGCTTCGCACCCTGTAATGCCTTCACAAGTTGCGCATTCATTAATGTGTACATGCCCCCCCGCTATCCCACACTCTGTTGTCACGTATAAAAATAATAAAAAAAAAAATATATAATATCTATATGCACATTAATTGGAGCAAGTGTCATCATGACCATATTTGGTCATGCGGCAAAGATTTTGCGAGAGCATTAATCACGGCAACTAGTTTTGACCAACACACTTGTCTTTTGCTGCAGCATATAATAAAAAAATATGAACATGAGAAAAAATTACCTGCAACCAACGTTATCATGACCATATTAGGTCATGCGCAAAACACTTTGCGAGAGTGTGAATACATGGCGACCGGGGGAGCACAATAAGAATTTGTGCGCTAAAGAGTTTAAGGGCGGCGTGCAAAGTTAGTTGCTGGTCTAGAGTCAAGCCGTAAAGGTTAAGAATTGATTGTCGCGGATATTGTGCGCGAGCATAAAATGGAAAAAAAAAACTAATGTGTGTGTGTGTGCGTACTACTAAGTTGTGTGGCACTCAACAGCAAGAATTGAAAGTAGTTAAAATGATTTTAATTTTTTTTATCATTAAGAAAGTGCAATTGTTTTGTTTTTTTCAACAAATATTATAAATAAAAACACACTCTCATAGACGCGTTATTTTTCTACAAAAATGTTAATATTCGAATTTAACTGGAATAAACTAAGCCAAAGTTAAATAGCTTTCATACAAAAATATAGCTAAGCTAAATCGATCGAATATTGTTTATATTTTCGAAACACGTTAACAATCAAATCAAATTGATTAAGATTATTGAATAAAATTGCATTTGAAGTTATGTAATTACACACATGCAAATACACATTAAGTTTGTAGATTCGTGTGTTATATTCAATCAATTATTGTTGAAGCACAACAAGAACACGAACTAGAACAACAAAAACAATCAAACAAAATGTAACAAAATAAACTAGAATCTCTCTTAAAATTACTCAATAAACTTTTTTATGAATAACTAACATAAAAATAAAAGAACATGAACATAAAAGAAAAAAAAATAGACGGTTAACAAAGTGTTAGCACAGTTAATATAAGGAAAAAAAAATGTGTCAATTTGAATACTGAATACTGTACAAAATGCTGATGTGAATAAAATTACAAATGAAATATTCACACACAACAAAAAAAATAATCATTATTTTTGAACTATTGTAAATCTGTTTCTAAGAAAATTTTTATTACTATTTTGCAAAACCTTTTTTTTTTTTTTTTTGCAAAGATAAGATGAGCAACTTTAATATGTGTTTGTGCGACTTTTCAAAAACAAACAAAACAATGAAAAAAAAAGCTAAAATCTAAATAACATAAGTGTTTGTTTACAGCCATATTTAATAATGAAGTATAAAGTAAAAAAAAAAACAATGCATTTAAATAAAATCTAAAATATTGCCAAAACGCTAACAGAAACTAAGACAACTAGTTATTTCTGCTCGTTTAGCATTTAAGCTATTTTTGATGAGAGTATAAAAGCTAAACTTAAAAATGAAACAAACTTTTGCAGTCTTTACTTTTGAGCAAAGCCAAGTGTGCAATTCATCACTGAAAAGAAAAAACAACTTTACTCATACGCAAATGCTGCAACAACAACAATCAACTAGCGATGAAAGCCGGACAGCAACCGTGGCCACGGATAAAAATTAAGTATATTTTTATTTATATTTAAAATATATTTATTATATATTATATTTTATATTTTAGATTTAAATATATTATATTTTGTTTTATAAAAAGAAAAATAACTAAAACTAAAATTATTTTGGGTTTTTTTTTTTTTTTTGACTTAATGATTAAATGAAATTAAAATTAGTAAAATCAATAAAATGAAACACTAATTTTTCATTTAAGGGAATGCTGAGGATGTGTGAGTGAGGTAAGTGTAGGGCTCTAGGTTGATATCGGGGGTAAACAAAATGCAGGGCTCTAGATTTACCACAGGACGGGAGGGAAAGGTGAGCTCAAGTGGCAAACCACCCAGCCACGAGAGTCGGAGGAATTAATGGCAGACTTCATGACGAAGTACACCATTAAGTACGGAATTTTTCTTTTGTAGTTTTTTTTTTTTTTTTATTGCCTATCAAAAGCATGCAATTTTTCTGTGCTTACGCGTTTGAAATTACGGGAAGAACACGACCACAGGTAGGCTAGCCGGTGCAACCTTTCGAAGCATGCTAATTTTTCCCAGTTTTCGCTTTTTTCAAATAAATATATTTTTTTTTGTGAATTTTTTTTTTTTCTAAAGAATTTTAAACAGCGCGTAACAAGGTCTGGTCGAGTTTAACTCGAAACGCCGCATAAAAGTTGTCTAACATCCTCAAAATTTTGACTCACCGTCAAAAAACTGCATATGCACTCCTTCAAGCCAGTTAGTTATAAGCTAATTCAAAATTTGTTGATAAATTTTGTTTGGCATAAAACAGATCTTTCAAATGATATATACTTAATACTTTGTGAAATATGTATAGTTTGTTTGTCAAGTAAATATTAAGTTTTTGATATATTTTCCAACTTATTAACCTCTGCCGATGTTTTTTTGATACAATTTCTTCAAAAAATATAGCAATCGTATTAATATTCGAAAATAACGTACATTTATTTTACGAGTATATTGAGTGTTCGCTATTCAAAATCGAATAAAAGTTGACAAAATTATGGTACATTATTTAAAAGCGTTTTTTTAATTAAATTAAATTTTCATATAACTTGTTGAATTTATTTGTTTCCAATAAATTGTAAAGTTGAATAAATTGAAATAAAAAATTTGAATCTTTCCGTTTACTTGATAAATACACATAGTAAATACATAACTATCACAAAGTTTTGAATATCTTGATGCAGTTGATAACTGATTGAGTATATGGGTAGGAAGTGCATGAATGAACGCAAAGCTGGGTGTTAGACAACTTTTGTGCGCTGTTTTGTGTTGTACTCGAATAGACATACAAACATCCCATAATACAAAGAACTACAGATAAAGTATTGCTTGCCATCTTTGCTGTGACGTACAAGGTGGTAGCAACGTAGTCACAATTTATTCATAGGGAGATTTTAAAATGTCGAAATTTTCTTACGAAAACTTTTTTACTGAAATGAAATAAATATTGTTGAATAAAGCACATGTCCAAAATAAAGTAAATAAACTTTTTAGTACTGTTTGTAAAAAAAATTTCCATATTTTGTAGGGGTGCTTATCCCCTTTTTACAGCTTTACACAAAAAGCTGCTACATTGCTTGATGTGCTTGGCATAATTTTGACTGTTTGTTCATTTTCATTTTGCTATCTTCGTCTCTTTTTGACATTTTCTTTTGAATGTATTCATCAAGTGTCACATTTGATGAGCACCAATGACGAGGTGCGCAGTAAATTTTGTTCATTGCGCCGGGAAAACATTATCTGTAGTTCTTTGTATCATGCATACATCCTACACTAGACCATTTCAAAAGTGCAAAATGACAGTTAAATCGTGCTAAACTAGGCTTAAACCTTTTTGGCTACATTGCAGCAAGACTTGATATATTCTTTGCTACGAAGAAAATGCAGTGAGTGGCAACACTGGTTCTATACATCTACGCTCTTCATCCTCTCAAAATTTTCCGCTCCTCTTTCCACTTCACCCCCGAATTCAACCAGCAGACGACAAAGTGTATTGACGGCCTTAATTTATACGATCCGGTTCATGTTTCTTGCTTCTATTACGCATAGCGCAATAGCCCAGTGCACAGTGGTTCAACCGCTATAGTGAAGCGGTCAAAAATCTTTAACTTAGAAAGTATAGTAGATAAGGCTTTGAAATTTTGTGGTGTTTTTCATGAATATAAGATCTTTAACTTCATGAATACTAGAAAAAAAAATAATATTTAGAATGCAAATTATTTAGAATTTATTAAATTTAAGCAATAAGTAACACAATATTTACTTACATTTATGATAGGCCGAAGCGAGTTTCAAAAGTGCATAGCATCGATTTGGCTCAGGGCACGTTCAACAGGTATTGTAACAAGTATGCAAACTACAACATTTGACTTTGATCTGGTTGCATCTTCCTGCTACGGTTTGTCCTGAAAATTAGGACATTTTTTAAAAAATAATTGTATGAAATATTTTACAGAGTAGTTCGGTTAGTACAAACATGAAATGGAGCTACACAAAATTTCGTCCTGTTCTGATCACATCTTCCTGCCCAAAGATATCCTCAAAAATGACATAAAGTAAAAAAAGAAACTATATTGCAAAGATTTTAATATAAAGTTATAGGCACTAGCCCAAATATTGATTATATGAAATTTTTTCCGATATGACGTCATATTCTCATTCGAGAATGTCCCTGAAAATTCCTTATTTTTTAAAATCATAAAAATCAGCCAAATCAGCTGATAATAATAGAAACTACAAACATACAAATATACCCCAAGTACCTACTTCAGAGTGTCCTCCTAGGCATTTCCTAAACGGACTGGATTAGAGTAGATTATAGTTTCTGCTATAGCATCATCGTATGCTATTTTCAAAAATTTAACATTAAACTCGTGTGAGTCCAGCTTTTAACATTAACATACAAAATCCTATTCTTTACTTAAATTAAAAAAAAGAACAGTTGTCTGTTTGTTTATTTGTTTGTTTGTACGTCTTTTACGTTCCAACAGAACTTAATGAAATTTGGAATATAGGTTTAATAGGTTGTAGGATATTATAAAATCTTCAAATCTTGAGATTACAATAAATACAAATGCAGTTATAACAAAATTTACAGGTTTTGCGAATTTTTAATGGTAACGAAAATGTTTCTAAATGAGTCAGTTGACAAGTTATTTAATTTTAAGAGGCTGACTCAGAATTTTTTTTTTTGTATTTTTCCTCGTTTCTTATCATTCTTTGCTTTTTTATCCTTACATAGAAGTATCACTTATTTAAAGCACGGTTTTCAATAAGTGTGAACAATGACGCGAAGGTTTTTCTATCTTTTTATCTAAATTTTCGAAATTACATTCCGCTGGTTCCATGTTAAAGCGCCTACGTTTCTGACATCACTATTTTTGAAAATTTTGAAACTCTCTAGGTGGATAGTTTTCCGAAAAAGTACTATATCTGCGAACTTTTTTTTGATTAAAATGTTTTTTTTACAGATATACTCTGTGAAAAATATAAAAAAATCTTAGAATAAGTGCATGTATATAACTTATACTTGTAAATTATTTTACTGTAAAAGAACTTAGTTCTTACTTGTAATAATGCTATATGAAATAAATAAAATAAATATATAATTACATTTTCAAAAAGATGTAGTTTTGAAACCGTAAGTTGTATAGAAAAAATAGAACATACAGTTGCGGTCAAAATAATAAATAATACATGTTTGGATAAATAATACTAGTATACGAATATCGGATCCGGTAAGTCAATTTTCATTCCTATATGTACTTTCAACACTCGTTCCAACTCCGTACTCAGTTTCCTCCTATATTGTAAAACTTTCAAGATACAGGGTGTTTTACGGTTTTGGTACGTGTTTAGTATTATTGATCTAGAATAGAATATGTTAAGGATATTGAATTTGTCTTTTTTGTGGCATATTTTTTGCAGCATTTTTATGAACAATTATTTTTTACCCTGAAATTTTCAGTCGCATTTTCAGTCACAAACTTTTTTATTTTTAGTGCAGTGTTGAGTTAAGGCGTTAATTTTAAAGGCTAACATACAATTTTAGGTTGGGGCTTCCAACGATTGCTATTTTTAACGAATTTTTTCAAAAATGCCTACCAAAAACTCAATTTTTTTATGTTAATACCGACGAACATCTAAAATAATATATGTTATTGTACAAATAAATCCATTAGTATTCAAATGAAGCTAAAAATTTGTAAAACCAAACATTTTTTATGTTTTTTATATTTTTAAAAATTGTAACGATATTTGAAAATATGGAATTTTCGGTGCAAAAACAAGAAATATTTTGTATGCATTTTTAAAAAAATTTGTTAAAAATAGCAATCGTTGGAATCCTAATCTAAAATTGTGCGTTAGTCCTTAAAATTGATGCCTTAACTAAACACTACACTAAAAATATGAAAAAATTGTTGCGAAGGAATTTTTCATAAAAATGCTGCCACTAAAAAGACAAATTCAAGATCTTCAAAATATATGCACACTGTTTTCTGTACAACCTACGGTTTCAAAACTACATTTATCTGAACACATGCACTAATTGTATTTTTTATGTTTTCTTTTAATATTTTCACAGTGTATAACTTTCGAAGAAAAATTTTAGTCGAATTGATATGGAATCATCGATTCAGAATTTGAGCTAAAATTTTCAGTCATCGTATCTACAAATTTTTAAGGTATTGAGCCAATGTTCAAAAACAAAGCTTCTTGAAAAACTACAAATTAACGAAAAGCCTGTAACTTTAACGAGCGCGATATTTCAATACGCAATTACAAAGTTTTTTGAACTTTGATATCAAAATACAAAAAGAACAAGAACAAATAAAACCAAAACTTGTTTTTTTTTTAAACAAAGAACTCTCTCAACGAAACACGATTGGCAAGTACATTTCACAACACAAAGAATGCTCTTTTTAGCTGATATTATTCAACTTGATGATGTAGTAGAAGCTGAGGGGCAGCTAATTTGTTTTTGTCTGAAAACCTAAAATGCATAAATTTAAACGTATCAACATCAAAATACTAATATCAAACGCTGCATTACTTAAAGTTTAAGTGAAGAACGAACAACAACAAAAAAAATTGTCAAAAAATACCTTTTTATTCACACTTGTCAAGTGCGTCCGCAGGATTTGTTATAGGGGGAAAAACCAACATAATTATATTTTCTGAGATTTTTGGTACTAATTTTGTTATCATGATACACACGCTTACACACGCTTGCACACATAAGAAAATTATATATATTTTAAAGATAGGGTAAAAATCTTTCTAGTTTAATGCTAGAAACATTTTGAAATTTATTTTTTTTTCATGTAATTTCAAAAATTTTATTTCTCAACTAGTATTCTTAGTAATTTAGTAAATTAAATAATCTGAGGTCTCCTTTATCTTTAAAAAAATTGCATTAATTACTATTTTGCCCCCAAGCTTTTCTCTTTTCAAATAACAATACAAAAATTTAACATTATTTTTTCTTTTTTTTTAAAATTAATAAAACCAGCAAGATTTTTAGACCATTTTTTCCAGTTTTGGAGGCCTAATGCTATGTTCACACTGAGAGCTAAATGCGCATTTAGAGGATTTACTATATATATTTGTCCCTGTTACTCCCACATCAAGTAAAGAGCCGTTCGTAAATGTGGATTTCGTAAATGCGCATTTAGCTTTTAGTGTGAGCATACCATAAAACTCAAAAATCAATTGCGAGCGTCCTGAAATTAATCAGATTTTTATGTAGGAGGTAAAAATCCATATAATCCGCAAAAGCTAAGAATTACAGTTTTCGGTACTCTTGAAATGTCCCGCATGAGCATCAACTGACTTATTTATTTTTTCAACATGCATCAACACGGAACATGCATGCAACATACTCTAGCAGCATGCAAGTTACTACAATCGAGTTTGGAAACATACCTGGGGCCGAATTACAGCATCCGTGATCGAGCAAAATTACGAAGGGCACGACGAGACAAGTTCCTACACAATTGTACAATTTTGCTCGATCACGGATGCTGTATTTCGGCCCCTGTTATATGAATAATAAAGGCTAGCGTAAGACGAATTGCTTGAACAATTATTTGTGCGACAGCAACTCATTGTCAAGCCATGTCATGTTGTTCGAACTAGTTGAGTGTGGCTTTCTACAACAGTGCTAGGCATGATTCAAATAACTTAGCGCATTGAGTTCGATAATGACGTGGCTTACTTAAACGTTTGCATGGTGCACAGAACAGTTCATTAAAATCGGTATGAAGACACCATGTTATGTGTCGTTATAGCTTGGGCCGTTTTCGAGAACTCATTTACAAACAAATAAACAAACAAACAAATAAGATATATAAATATAAACAAAATGTATTTTTTCATATTATAAACAGCATTACATTCACATACACAACATGAGCGTCATATATCAAATATATGTATGAGACAGTGATTCAACACATGTTTTTAAGAAGCCATGCAACCTATGAGTTGAGAAATCGGTTGCATGTCATAGCTTGAGTTGGCGTTGTCGTTGGCATGGCTTGGCGTGAATTGCTTTTTGGTTCGATGAGTTCTTTGAATTGAAACATGCACTTATGCTAGCCTTTAATGAATAATTATTTTTTTTTAATTCAAAACGTGTGAGGTACATGTATAGATGGGTTTTGGGCTCCATTAATTTTCTTAACATATACCAGAACTTCCCTGCAAGGCTTGATTCTGAATCCTGAATATAATATAAGCACGTAACGCGAAAAAAATTCAGAAAATTCTCAAAATGGGTTTATGCCTGTTAAAAAATATGAATTTGAGAAAGAATAATATAAATGTTTCCAATCGAGTTTCCTTTATTTTATAAATTTTAGTCACAAAGCAAACTTTTGACCATAACATATTCTAATGTAAAAGCGTTTTCTCAACAAGATTTTGCTATTAGATTTTTAGAAAAATTAGTGTTTTATCTAAAATTAGCCTACTTTATTCAGAATTTCCTCATTTTTCCCCCTTTTTTATTAGAAGCTTTGCCCTCGCTTGCAATTTTCTAAAATTTAAATGCTTTTTTCGTAAAATTGTTAGCAATTTTATTGAATTTAAGAAAACTTAAAAAATGATCCCAATTGGATCATATTTAAGTTAGAAAAACGCATTTTTAAGCCGACTTTTGGGAAAAAATGTATTTTTTAAAATTTATTTTACTTTGTTTTTTTCTTGTGTTTAATTACTTTAAAACATAAATTTGCTTATCGTCCAAGTTCATATGCGTTATTGACGTAAATGCCCCTTACCATCTGTTGCTCCAAAGAATGATCTTCGACTAATAAGGATATCATTCCTTTTCATTCCTCAATTTCTCGTACGAATAACTTCGTAATTTCTTCTATTACATTCGTAGTATTTACTAATGGATTCGTACTATTTACGAATTAAAATTAATATCAGTAGAAATGATTCATTCGTAGGTTGACCGTACGCATTATTCGTAGAATGTACGAAGCATTAGTTAAGTTTGGTTTGTTGAACACTTACCGAATATAAGGAAATGTATGATTGCAAGGTGGACGTAGTCTACTGAAAGAGTACGTGGAATGTAAGATAAGAAACCCCAGTTTAGATAGAATATTTTTTTCGTTATTAGTAAATGTATTCGTGCAATATAAATTTGTTTTTGTACGAATACGAATAAAAGATTTGTAATATCCCTGCAGGAAAATCAACTAATTTAAAAGTAGTTGAAATAGTAGTTTTTTGTCAACCACAACTAGTTGAAATTCTGACTTTTTTCCATTGAACGAACTAACATATTTTGTATGGTGATGTCCGCTAAATAAGTCAATTGACTTTCGTCAGCATATGTTTTCAACTACTTCTTAAATTAATTGAATTTAAATTATTTTTTAACTACTCTAAAATAAATCAACTGAAAACCGTATATATTTTCAACTACTTATTAAATTAGTTAGATTTAAATTAATTTTTTAATTACTTTAAACTTTAAAATAAATCAATTGAAAACTAGTTAATATTCCACTTACTGAATATGAATTTAAAAGCATAAAAATTTTAAATTTCTGTACATCAAAAGATCATTTATTTTATTGGTTTGAAAAAAAAAAAACTACATAAATTCATATTAGCGAAAGCCTAAAGCTAATTATATTTGATGAAATGGCATGGTTAAATATATATAAACTTGAAATCTAATAAAAATTTGCAATAAAAACATGCCAAAATCAGAGTAGTCGCCGCCTTAATATAAATCGAAGTAGTTTTTAAACCAATTGTTTTGAAGTAGTTTTTCAATTACTTCATATATAATGCAATAAAAACTACTCAAAATTAAGTGGATGCCGGGTTAATATAATTGAAAGTAGTCCATAAACTAGTTTATTTTAAATTAGTTTTTTAATTAGTTGTTTTTAAAAATAAGTTAGTTTGTTCCTATAGGGATGCATCAAACTACGTCCAATCTACGAATCCTATTCGTGACTGAAAACTACGAATAAAACTCATAGAATGGACGCAGTTATTAGTAATATTTACACACAAAATTTTTTGAGTGTAAGAATACCTATTGAAAAGTGCTTGTGAAACAAGGGTAAATTAAATGGTATCGTAACTTATCACTGCGACGGGTACAACATACTATATAAAAATGCATAAATGCATGGTTTAGCTCAGCTTTATTTATAAATATGCCTTAAATGTAGTATTTTTGAGTTCTCTTCCGTAAGCCGTAAGTTACAATAAATTCAAAGTCGACTTGTTGATTGATTATTGATGCACCTTATGAAAATACATGTTCCTGCTAAATTTTACACTCCTACAACTAAAAACGATGTTTTTATTAAAAAAGTTATAAAATCTCTAAGTTTGCGCGTAACTTACAATTCCAATTAAAATTAAGAAAGTTTTTTTACTCTATCGTAAAATTCTTAATTGTAGCTTACAATTTTTTGATTTGATATGAAGATATTTAAAAAATTGTCACTGCCTATGGAAGAGGCACTTGCCCCCCTGTGGACGCCTATTACACGGCTTATTGCTACATTTTTTACAACACAGAAACTATTTTCACTTTAAATTAAAGTACCTTCATTTTGAACATCTATAACAAAGTTTTGTTAATATTTTTAATAATAATTAAAAAACTTTTTTAACACGATTATCGCAGCTACTTCAATACCTACACTTTAAAAGCAAATAAAAAATGACTGACTAATGAAAAGTTGTTGTTTTTTTATTCATTTGGGTTTATAAGAAGAAGAGACAGTGAGAAAAACGGAGAAAAACATATATGCTTTTTTGATTTTTGGCCTATGCGCTGAACCACTGTGCAGTGGTTAGACTAGAGAACTTACAGATTTTATGTCGTGGGTTCGAATCTCACAGTGTTTGTTATATTTTTTTATATTTTGTAATATTAAAAGCTTGTATGAAATTTTAAACCAAAGCTGTATTAAAACCAAATTTTGAAGCAAAAGCTTAAATTTTGGTACGAGATTTCTAACCATGTACATGGGACAATATGTAGAGTTTGAATTTAAAAAATCTACTTTAATTTTCAAATTTAATGTGATAAAACTATTATATTCTATTAAAATAAAAATATTTCTTAAATATTTATTTCTGAAATATTTCTTAAAGAGTACCAAGACTATTATTATATAAATAAGATGCACTTATATCACAGCGAAAAAGGCTTTCTGCTGCATTAACCTCATTAAAAATTAAAAAAAAAAACCAAGATACAAAGCACCGAAATCAGATAATGTGGTGGCAACTCGTTAATGCCGCCATTTTTTTACAAGTCAGCGTTTTTTCGGCAAAGTTGGCATGCATGAATATTTCACGCTCATATTTTTAACTTAAATGCGACTTGCAACAACCACAAAGACAATAAAAGAGAAACACATTTGCACTCACGCATATCCATATGTATATAAATCTATATACTAAAAGGAGATATACATTTAAACATACACTTTCACACAAATGTGGGTACTTAACATAATATGTACGCACATTAAATGGCAGAAATATGACAAATACAAATGAAAGAATAAAATATAAGAGCAAAAAAAAAAAAATGAGCTACTGTAAGGGTAAAAAGCGAAAAAAATGCAGATAAAATAATAAAAATATCTTAAAAGAAAGCAGCGTATGAAATGTTAATGTAGAAAAATGGCAAAATGTTGCGCTGACATTTTAAGTGCACCATGCATAAGAAATATTTAAACATTTGTGTGTGTGTGTTGCAGTTACACTTACAATAAAATAGTTTATTTTTCTATCTCGCTTACTTTTGCACTCGCTAGATTAGTGAAATACTTCAAAGGGTAAAAAAAAGAGTCTACTAGTGGAAAAATTTGCAAAACTGCGCAAATTTTTTTATTATTTTTTTAATGTTCATTTTTTACGAACTTATAAATACACACACACACACACACACATGCAAGGCCAGATAGATACTTCTCTCGTCCGGGAATACAATGCTGATGTCGCCATTCTTAGCGAGCCATATCGTACCATCGAGAATTGTGACCAAATCAACGATAGTTCCGGGAAAGCCTCCATATGGAGCTGTGGACAGCAGCGGCAACAAATAAGGGACCAAAAATCTACAAACTACTTCGTGAGGGCCAAGTTGGGAGGACTTTCTGTGTATAGCTGTTACTTACCCCAAAGCTTTACTTTAGATGAAGCCACAAATTGAAAGAAAGAACTTAATGAAAGAAATTGCAGATGACGCTATCGGAAGACAACCAGTTGTCATTGCAGGGCACTTCAACGCATAATCAACCGAATGGGGATGCCCTAGAACCAATCACAAAGGATAAGCGCTCCTAGAAGGTTTTGCAGTCCTTGACATAGCCACACTAAGCACGGGGCGGCAGAATTCTATGAAAGGGCAGGAACAGGTTCCATTATAGACCTCACCTTTGTTAGTAGCAGCTTGCTCCCTAGATCAGCCTGGCACGTGAGCGACCACTATACAGGCAGCGATCACAACGCAGTAATCTTCAACACAAAAGACACCGTTAGAAGACGAATGGAAGCAAGCCATAAAAGTTATAAAGTTAGCACGTTGGACCCAGACATCCTACAGGTCATGCTATCAGACATGGCTCTCTTGTCTGACTCGGCGACAGATAAATCTGCGCAAGTGATGACGTACATAGAAGGTGCATGTGATGCTTTAAAGGTTAGAAGGGGTGCCGGAATCAGTAACCGAGTTCCAGTCTACTGGTAGACTGACGAAATATCCAACCTCTGAAGATGCTGCATACGAGCAAGGCGTCCCTACTATTGCTAGAGAGGTATGGAAGATTTCCTTCCAAACCAAATACGTTTCAAACTTGCTAGAGCACAGCTTACAAAAGCGATTAAAAATAGCAAATCCCGATGGTTCAACCAAATTTGTGACGACGTGACCAGCAACCTAAGTGTTGCAGAACATTCAGCCGGTGACCAATGTTGAGCTCTTTAAAATAGCTAAGTAGTTCAATGTAAAAAATCTACTGGACTGATGGAGTTCCAAATAAGATACTTAAAATCGCTGTACAGCACAAAACTGAGGTGTTCACAGACTTGTATAATGCCTGCTTTAAGGAAGGTGTCTTCCCATTAAGGTGGAAGCGGCAAAGGCTGGTGTTGATCCCGAAGAAAACCGGTTGCCCGTAGGATCCACCTATATGTATGCTTAACTCTGCTGGCAAGATCCTCGAACGGTTGATAAGCAATAGGTTGAAGGCTTCAATTGTAAGCGCTGGAAATCTTTCCCCCCAACTTGGGAAAGTTGGAAATCTTTCCCCCCTCGGTTTTCGTAAAGCTCGTTCGACAATTGATGCAATTGCTGCGCATCAAAAAAGATAGCGCTTGATGCAATAACCGGCACGCGGTGCCTGTACGGCGACAAAGAGTACTGTCTTGTAACAACACTCGACATCAAAAACGCATTTAATTTGGCGAACTTGTCCAGAATACTAGAAGCTCTCGCCCACTTCGGCGTTCTCTTCTATGTCAAGAGAATTAAACGAGACTATTTTAAAGATAGATTTCTCTCTTATGAACCAGAAGTAGGTACTGCACTATACAAAGTTACTGAGGGAGTTACTCAAGGCTCCGTTTTGTGTCCAGTTCTTTGGTACATCATGTATGATGGAGTCTTACGGTTCAATAGTACTAAGATTATAAACTTTGCAGATGACATTACGGTAGTAGTCTTCACGAAACACTTGCACGAAGTTGAGGAAAAGTGCAATTTGGCGATAAATGCAGTTCAACAATGGCTTATGACAGCTGAGCTCAGTCTAGCAGAGCATAAAACAGAAGCAGTGCCCAAAAGTAGTATAAAAAAGGTCAAAACAGCTACAATATCGGTAGGAGGGCTCACTATAGTATCGAAACCATCTATGAAGTATCTTGGCATCATTTTAGACCACAGAATATGGCTCACAGATATGGTACACTGATGGGTCAAAATTAGAAAATGGAGTAACGGGAGCGGGAATATATGGTCCCAAGTCCCAAAAAGCTCTTCCAATGGGAAAACGCCGACATTATTCCAGGCGGAGTTATATGCCATTGAAGTTTGTGTCAGAGAATGTGTCCGCAGGAAATCAAAGGGGGCTCACATCTACATAATTTCAGATAGTCAAGCGGCTTTAAAAGCCCTTCAAGCCTACGAACTTGAATCGAGACTTGTGTAACAGTGGTTTTATCTTCTGGCTGAGGTCAGCTCAGCCTTGCCAGGATCGAGTGAAAGATCCACAAACTTTCATCAAATGAGAACGCAGTTGGTGTTGGTTTTGATATTACAATTTCAAGTTTTATTGAGACTTGTTCCTTAATATTACTTAATGCAGCGTAACATCAGCAGTTTGGGTAAGAATGAATGTAAGCGGTCAAATGGTCGGAGGTTGTAGGTTCAGCTGGCGGCAAAATCGGTATTCGGTTAATCGGTAAATTGGTGAATCGGTGAATCGGCAATGGGCAATTCGGTAGATCGGTGGATCGGTGAATCGGTTATCAGCAATCGGTAATTCAGTAATCGGTAGATCGGTAAATCGGTGAATAGGGGAATCGGTGAATCGGTTATCAGCAATCGGTAGTTCGGTAATCGGTAGATCGGTAATCGGTAGATCGGTAATCTGTAGATCGGTGAATCCTGCCAGGGCCCCTTAAGCGAAGATCTCTATTCGGTAATCGGTAGATCGGTAAATCGGTGAATCCTGCCAGGGCCCCTAAAGCAAGACTCGTGTCCTGAAAGAATCTGAAGTAATGCTCACATTTAATATTTTTAGAGACAATCATGGTGGAAAAACCTCTATGAAGTTTGCACCATGCAAATATATATAATCAATAAACAATTTAATAAAGGTATGCCGACTGCGTTGGACGAACCAAAGACTGGTTCTCACCGCAAGTGCGACGTCTAAAACAGGAACTCAAAGGGAAGAACCAGCAAGCTGGCTCGCCATTGAGCTACTGCGGCCGAGATAAAATAAACAAAACAACAAACAAAAGTATGCCGACTGCGTTGGACGAACCGGAGACTGGTTCTCACCGCAAGTGCGACGTTTCGAACAGAGACTAAAAGGGAACAACCAGCAAGCTGGCTCGCCATCTAGTCCCGGCGCCAAAACCCAAGCAAACCCCCTTTAGAGTATGCCGACTGCGTTGGACGAACCATAGATGGTTCTCACCGCCGGTGCGACATCTCAAACAGAGACTCAAAGGGAAGAACCAACTAGCTAGCTCGCCATTGAGTCACTGCGACCAAAAATGTAGAGTATGCCGACTGCGTTGGATGAACCAAGTATTGGTTCTCACCGTAAGTGCGACATCTCAAGCAGAGACTCTAAGGGAAGAGCCAGCAAGCTTGCTCGCCATAGAGTTACTACTTCGAGCTTACCTGAAGTAATGCTGCTTTGGTTGGTTTTGTGTCGCCCTTTTATTTGATATGGCATGAAAACCAGTTGGGAATTATACGTTCAGTTTTGTCTTTGGCCTGCCTGGCTATGCATAGATTGGTGGTGTGCGTATTAATTAGTGGCTCATGCAGTAGTGCGGTTGTGTGTTGTCAATTAGTTTTATTGAGTAGGTATGTAGCGTGTGTTTGTTGCTATGGTCTGGAGTCGTAGTGCGGTTGTATGTTATTGCTGCTTTAATAATAATAAGTAGAAATATTTAAGTAATATAATATGAATACATATATCGACAATATCTAATATTATGGTTTACGTAGTGTATAAAAATATAATATTTGTAACGTCTTTAAATTTATAATAATAAGTAGAAATATTTAAGTAATATAATATGAATATATATATACATCGATCATATTTAATATTATAGTTTATGTAGTGTATAAAAAAGTATATAATATTTGTAACGTCATGTTACACTTGTCTCCAACTGCGAAGAGCTATTAAATACGCTGGGACAAAGCAACAAAATTGAATTATGGTATGTTCCAGGTCACGATGGATTCGAGGGCAACGAAAGGGCAGACTGCCTTGCCTAAAGAGGAGCGTCTTGCACTCTTATAGGACCTGAATATGGGAAGATAAGAAATTCAGCGCCACTGGAACAACACTAATGGACAGAAGCAAAATAAGAAATTTCTAACTCTAAGTAAAGCAAAATCAAAAGATTTTCTCTAGCTTACCAAAGCAGACCTTAGAGTTCTCACCAGTTTCGTCACAGATCACTGCTCTCTCAGATACCATCTTAAAAAGATGGGTCTTTCTGAATCAGACGTCTGCAGACTATGCGAGGAGGAAGAAGAAACCCCCGAACACATTCTATGTGAATGTCCGGCAACCCATAGCCTAATATGCCTCCATTTTGGAGGGAAAGTAGTGCCCCCGTCCACAGTTTGGAACACCAAGCCAGAGTCAGTGCTAAAATATATAAAAAGCCTAAGTCTAGAGTGTTAATTAAGGGCATGCACAATAGATCCTATGAGTCGCGGTGCACGTGGACCCACTATAAACTAACTATACCACTGAACTTTAGAGAGCATCTTATTTATGCAAGCGGCAGAGCCAGTAAGGCAGCCACAGAACTCTCAAGATTCTTGTCCAACACGAGAGGTCCCCGACAAATACGCAGGAAACTCCTTGTATGTGCGGTCCAGTCTATACCTCCGTACCTCCGGTGCACCGAATCAGTTTATCGCCTATGTGCCCTCAGAATCTGCTGTGCATTCCGAACAGTATCAACGGATGCAGCGCTAGTTGTCGCCGGTACTCCCCCAATATACCTTATGGAAAGAGAGAGCTTGTTCTGTGAAGCGCTCCCACAAGACATGTCCAAGACCTCAAGACGTAAAATAGCAAGAGAACGTAGTGTAGCTGTGAGGCATATGGTCTAAGATGCATCACAAAACGGACGATGGAAGCACCGCCTTATTCCAAATTTGGAAAAATGGCTAAACAGACAACATGGGAAGGTAGATTACTTCCTAACCCAAATACTAACTGGACATGGGTGTTTTAAATTTCACCTTTATAGATTTAAACACGACGAAAATCCATTTTACAACTTTTGTGCACGGAATGTTATAGAAGACGCAGTACATGTTGTTTTTGTCTGTCTGAAATTCACTAGAGAAAGACTTGAGTTGAGTGAAAGTGTGGGTAGTTCGCCAACAGTGAAAACATTGTTGAACATAATGCTTAACTCAAAATATAACTGGATTTCAGTGTGCAATATGGCATGCACCATAAACAAAGAAATGCGTCGCGTAGAAAGACTGCGCAGAGCTTCTGATTCTAGATGACATCGTAGAAGGGCCTTCGTTGCCATTCTGCCTGCATGAAAAAGTACTCACCAGCAGCTCTATGCAGGAAATCTGGAACCAGGGTTTAGGTTTTCGTGGAGGAAAGTCCCACACTATTCGGCTTTCAATGCTTCCCCCTTGTATAAATAAAAAAAGATATGAAAGATACTTTCCAGTGTGTCATACGGTTCCGTTTCGAATTCGAGATGGACTTACTTCTTTGTATATTTTATTAGAAACTTGTATTGTGGGACTTAAGTCCCACACTAAGTGCAATATTCAGATATATTTATGTAACTAGTTTTGAAATATAAATTCATTATTTGTTTATGTGTATCAACAATGTAAAGGGTCCGCCAAATAACTTTATTTTTTTGAAAATTCTATAAAAAAAAACTACTGGATATTTTCTCAATTTTTTTTGATTTGAAAGTACAATCCTTCCAGTTAATAGTGGAAAATAATTTCATTTAAATGGCTGCCTCGGCTGGCCATGTAGTAGCCTACACGATCGGTCCAATTTTTAAGCACATTATCGATTGTGTGCAGCTGTATTTCACCAATGGCTTCACGAATATTGTCCTTTAAAGCGTCAAATTGTCTCTGGCTTGTCGGCGTAACACTTATCTTTGAGAGCACCCCACAAATAATAGTCCAACGGTGTCAAATCGCAGCTCTGAGGTGGCCAAACGACATCAGCTCTGCGGCTGATAATGCGATCTTCAAAAACAGGGTGCAAAACATCGAGTGTAGCTTCGGCTGTGTGGCACGTAGCGCCGTCCTGTTGAAACCAAATGTTGCCAATATCCATCTCTTCAATTTTTGTGAACAAAAATTCGTTCAACATGGCCCCATAACGATCGCCATTGACTGTAACGGCCACTCCTTGCTCATTTTCGAAGAAAAATGGCCCAATTATACCTCTGGAGCAAAATCCGCACCAAAAAGTGACTCGTTTTGGGTGCAGCGGCTTTTCAATGTATGCGTGCGGGTTTTCTGTGCCCCAAATGCGACAATTGTACTTGTTTACATACCCGCCAAGATCAAAATGAGCTTTATCTGAAAAGATGATTTTTTTGGCAAAATCGGCATCTTCTGTAAGTCGATCGCAGGCCCACTTAGCGAAGCGAAAACGCATTGGATGGCCAGTTGGCTTCAACTCCTGAACCAATTGGACTTTGTATGGCGTCGTACCAAGGTCTTTATGCAAAATTCGTCTCAATGATGTCTCCGAAATGTTCAATTGTTGAGAACGACGGTGAATTTATGTTGATGGCGCTTCACTCACACTTTCTGCCACAGCAGCAATATTCTGGGGTGTACGCACTGCTTTTGGCTTTTCACGCTTTGGTTTATCGATGAGGATGCCAGTTTCTTTCACTTTTTTCACAAGATAACGAACATACGGAGCTGACGGTGCTTCTCTTCTTCCAAAATCCGTACGCAATTTTTGTACACATTCTGCAACATTACCATGATTTTCAAAGTAATATCGCAATATTTCCCAGCGTTGTTCAAGCGTATACACAACCATATTCGTTTAGCGGAAGGATAAAACTAATTATCTGTCAAATCAGACATAAGCTAAGTGTTACCATTCACGAAATAAGCACCGTAGAAATATACATTTAATATTTGGATTGCTCATATTGAAATCCTAACTTATACATTTTATGTATATTTTCTTTTAGTTTTCTTCTGTATTTATGTGTCCTTTTATGATACTGCCGAATACTAGCTAACTTCTAGCTCTCGTACCTTAACTGCACGTTGACCTATTGCCTACTATTTCACTGACAGGGGTTTACCTACTGAAACCTATACACTAGCGTGGCTAGCTTTACATCGGTATGTCCAGCGATTGGCTGAAGTGTCCGACTGAGCAAGGAGCTGGCCATCCCGGGCTACAAGCTCACCGAACGAATCGGACTACTCCCTAGGCTATTGAAAGGTTATGTTCGTTGGCGAGCAGAGGCTGGCCTTCCCGGGCCTCCACTTACACCGTTTCCGAAGTCGAATGGTGCTTCGCGTGGTGTAAAACTTATATTGCTTCTTCAGCGAGTAGCTGAATTATTTGACTGAACAAGTGGGCTGGCCTTCCCGGGCATCCAGAATATATATATACCAAATATATTTCTTTACTAATGCTGATTGTGTTAATAGCTTGGCCCTTTCAATCCCTTATATCTACAATCGGCACCCAAAGAAAAGTTCGTACTATGTACAAAACAATTATTATATTCTACAAAGCTGTTTGTTCTTTTCAGCCTACGAACGACTTTGTAAATAATACAAATGACCGTTTGTACATTGTATAAAGAAATATTTGTATATTTTACAAACGCATTCGTTTCATCTACAAAGATAAGAACGAATACACGAACGCTGCTGCCATCGCTTTGTATATTATCAAACAATGTTCGTTCAGTTCACAAATTTATACATTATAGATTTTTACAAACTAGCGTTTGTAGAATGTACGAAGTTACGAATACAAAAATTTTTTTCATGCGGCCAACACTACAAACGTTTGTGCTATGTACAAAACATTTGTACATTCTACGAATAGCCACTGTTTGTATTTCTACAAAGATTTTATTCGTAATTTTATCCTAAATATTTTTTGGGTGGGTGTACAATAATGTACAACCAGGTTGAGTTCTAAGTCGAGTTAGTTTATCGTCGAGAAGTTTGGTTAGCCGTGGCTGGTCGTCCCGAGCCTGCGGTTTCAGCAAACGTACCTAATCCTGTACCCTAAACTGCCTATGTCTATTAGGAGTTGTCTGTAAGTTCTGGTACGCTAGCCTTTTAAAAACCCTATTTACTGGTGATCCCAAGCGTGTAGCTAGGAGGCTTGGCTGAGCAAGAGGCTGGCCATCCCGGGCCTCAAGCTCACCAAACGATCTTTCCAGAACTACCTACTCTTCTTAATGGCTGTACCTTGTATGTCATGTCAGTGAATGACTGGCTGCATTAACTTCTCCTAAAAAATGGCCAGACGTAGCACTATCCCGTGCTCGCCACAAAATTGACACTTTATTTTAAACTCTAATTTATTATTTTAGCTATGGAAGATAGCTATTCTTTAATCGCACTATATGTGCGTCACCTATGCACTCTCTTTATTTTAAGTTTATTCACTTCTAGCTCCTTAGTTCAATGTTGATATGAATACTTTTTCACTTTAATTAATATTTAGCAAATAAATTTAATTTAACAATAAGTAGTTAAATAATACAATTTCTTTTATATTTACGCTGTTTTGGCTCTTTTGCCGCAGCGCTCATGAAGCGCAGTTGACGTTCTGTCTCCTCCTTCTGTCGCGGTGCAGTCGACGTTACCCTGCTCTGCTGCTACGGCGCGGTAGCTGTTGTTTCCTCAGTCGGCTTAGCTGCGGTTCTCTGTTAGCAGCGTGATTCGCAGTTCTGCCAGTCCTCTGCCTGGTGTTCTGTTAGCAGCGTAATCAAATCTCTGCTAGCTGTCCTTTTATTTCGTTATACTTTGTTTGAAGAGCTAAGACCATCGACCGGTCGCTATCACGCGGGTTTCGAAAAAGCTCCCGTTTCATTGAAGGTCTCCCTTTAATAGACTTCTCGTCGTCAAGCACGCTATGCTTCTTATTCCAGCACTTGTCCGAATTTCCCCTTTAAATCATGTGATCGTGCCGTTTTGCACACTAATCACTTTGGTAGGCAGGTACCAGCCGGCTCCATCATATGGGGTGAGTGTGTATGTCGTTTATGTTCATGAAAAGAAACCAAAAAGAACATATTAAGAATATATCACCCCAGTAGGAAATTATTTAGCCACTAGGTGAGAGGTAAGTGCCCAGGTAAGGGGTCGAATATTGTACTGGTGTAAAGACTCCTAATAACGATTGTGTGCCTATGGTGATTCGGGAGTGATGAAACCCTTTTCCTTTCCTTACACTATTTTAGAGTAAATATTCTTATCCGTTCTAAACTTATTCAATTATTGACCTACTTTTGATGTTAAGCCACCGGCCGTATGATTTTCCTTTGTTTCCACCTCCATCATTTATTAAATCTCCGCCACTATGTCTCCTATATTTTGGTTTTATTTATTCATTTTAAGTATATTGGAACTTGAGTTCCCGTAAAGTAGCTTATATAAATGAATAAATATTAGGGTTTATGTTAAATTTATGTTAGCTATTTACATTATTTATTTTATTTACACTTTGCACTTATTGTGCCTTTAAAGTTCATAACATTATTTAGTACCTTTTATCTTAATTTGTATTTTATTTAAAGGTTAAATTATTTTAAGCTTAAAACTAACCGCTGCTGTGGCTAATAATATCGTTAGCTGCAGTGGTGGTGTGATCGTCTAGACGCGCGCTGGACTGGATAGCCGAGTGGTTACCATCAGCTAAATGTTGGCGCTGTTGAGAGTGACTTTCAACGGGGCCATCTCTTATGGCTTTTAGGGCTACCTGACCCAGTTGTCAAACTAAAAAAAAGGCTTAATAAGATATGTAGGGATAGAATTAGTAAAAATTGTGTTCTTTACACACCGATCCGTTTTCGTATGAAATTCCTCCTAAAAATGAGAATCGCTTTTTCCACTTTTTCGCATACGTCTCGGAATCTTTTTTCGATTCAACACGAACTCGTTTTTTGCAAATAATTCGGATTAAAAACGTAACATTAAGGTGTAAGCTAGATTCAAGATATTGTAATTTTATTTTTTTTTTGTTATAATTATTGTTTTTACATTCTTACATAATACAATCTTAATAAATAAATTAAACAAAAATTCATTTTAATACGGATTTGTAACGGGTTGAAAACGGGTCCGTCGAAATATAAAAGAGTGAATTCCACACTGACGGACTTGCAAGGAGTTCGAAACGGATCCGAAACGGGAAAAAACATATTTTTAGAAATACAAAATAAAATAAATTAAAATATGCCATAATTTATATACCAAATATAAAAATATATGGAAGCTATTTCCCATATCGAAAATGAGATAAAGCCAAAAAATATTAGAAAAAAATAAAAGGCGAAAACATAGCTAAAACATGAAATTAAACTTAAAATATTTTTAATTTATATAAAAATCTAGCTAAAAAATAATTCATTTAAATAAATAATATAAATAATAAATTAAAATAAATAATTTTCCTTTCAAAACTACTAAAACTTGTTCATGAGTGTTTTTATATATAGCTTATGCAAGTAAATAAACAGAAGCACACTCGTAAGGTGCACAAGAAACAGTAAAAAATACAGCGTGGCTGCCTGCAAATTGTTTTATTAGCAAAAACTTCAACTAACACATTAACAGCTAGAATTCTTATAAAAATTTTAAACCAACCACGCATATAGCTACATACATAAAACCCACACAACAAAGCATAACATAAAAATAACAAAGTAAAAAAAAAACATTAAAACAAAAAATTATTTTTGCATAATTCGCATAATCTTTGCATAATAAAGATGAAAGAGAATTCGTGATGCGGCTCTGCTTAAATATCTTTGCAATTAACATAATATTTATGCGGCATGGGCAAAAATGTACTTCACATACAAACGTACAAACATGCATGACATGCGTTGTATTCTTATGAACAACATAAAATCATAACAAATTTACACGATAAAAGCACATAGTAATAAAATGCCAAAAATCGTGTGTTATTTTTGAAATATTTAAAATTGGGCGAATACTTTGGCCCTAAATTTTAGAAACTCTTTAATATTCGACATTAATAGAAGTATTGAATGGAAAAAGGTTATAAAATAAATAGATTTTCCGCTGTTGAGATAAATTAATTACTAAAAATATAGATTTTTTAAAACGTGATCCGTGTCACTCGTGATGTTAAAATGTGTCTTAAATGTTCAAAATTTGTAGTTTGTGTGGATAGGGATTTTAGAGTAACCAGCTGATAAGTTTTTTAATTTGCGAGTTACCGACTACACGAAGCAAAACATTGAAAAAAATCGTTATTTCTGTGGTCACAAGCCTTAATCGCCAAAGTCGAATTAGGACGCAATTGAGTTATTAACGTGACTGGAATCACAATATGCGAATCTATATGCCAACAAAATTTAATGCAAGTTGCATAAAATTTACGGGTGCTGCAGCGAAAAAACCAAATAACTTAAGAAGTCATTTTTAGCAATAATTATTTTGTCATAACACTCTAGCTCGTAAATTTTTTGAGTACATTTCCCAACTCAATATTTTTATTTGGGAAAAGCAGCTAAAGTTGAGATTAAATCTTCTCAAATCATCAGAAAATGTTCCAAAATTGAGTTAAGTTGTTAGGGCAAAATACAGTTTTTATTTTTTGTATTCATATTTTGAGTTAGGTAACAACTATTCCCACACAAAAATTTCTGAACATCGAACGATATCAAAAATCATATCTTTAATTTAGATTATTTTCCTTATCTTAAAGTTAATAAAAAAATTGGCAAAGTCAATTTAGGTATTTACTTCAAATTATTTTAGGATGAGAAATGAGTTGAGGCTTTGTCACAACTCGAGTTAAGTGTAACGATAAATTTCAGCATAACGAGTGCACTTTAAAATTAAACCAAAGCTAGATACAAACACCTTAAAATTTCACATAATTTTTAGAGAAATCTTGAAAAGTAAAACATTGATACTTCCTTCACGAATTAATTTGGACGAATTTAAATTCAGTTATTTCAGGAAATTTTGATGAAAAAAAAAAGCTCAGCTGAAAACAGTCGGAAGTGTAAACCGCAAGCCAGTCATCAACTGAAGTTTCGTAGATTAGCAAAGGTAAAAAAGAATTTTAATTACTATTTTTCTAAATACCTTTTTTTTGTTAGGCGCAGAGTTGCTGCAGCAAATAAAAAATCGTGAAGCATTTAATTTCGATTCTGATGATTCTATTAAAGGTTTTCGTTCAACATCTAATTCAGAAATTTCAGGAAATGCAGAAGACGAGGAAAATGTACTTGTTAGTACACCTGACTTCATAGAAAACGGTGCTGTTGATCAATAATGAGTAATTTGTTTTAATATATGTTTTCTATTTCCTTAACTGGTTTTAAGAAATATGTTATTTACGTAAAAACAATTTTATTTACTTTCTTAATTCGATATTTCAAAAAATAAATGACTTTATGTATTTACAATTTCAAATAAAGTCAATATAAAACAGCAAGAGTTTCCTTTATTTTTGTTTTCTGGTTGAATCTCCGATGATGATTTAATAGTTGAAGAAAACATTTTATAAAAAAGGGTACATAATAAAATGATTTGAAATTACATGCTTCAATCAGAACCTTAAAACGCTTTCCACAATAAATTTTTCTGATGTTTGCATACGATTTTGAACGTGTATGCATTGAAATATTTTAAATTGCAAGTAATTTACAACAAAAGTTGGTAGGCTTCTATCTTTTCTTGCGCAAAAAAATTTACTGCGGATACTGCTTAACAAAATAAAAAAAATATTCGATCATGTACGTGTAGTTTGGAATAACGACTTAACTCAAGTTTGGTGTCTTAGAATTGGATTAAAAGTTCAGGATATAACAAAATTAACTTAGGATAACTACACGGCTAGAAATCTTGTCAACACCAGCTTTGGTTTCAAATCTAGTATTTGTAAAATACTAAAAAATGGTTTTAATACAGCTTTGGTTTCAAATTTTGTTCAAGCTTGTATTAAACTAATAAAACAAAAAAAAAAAAAGCAAGCACTGCGAGATTCAATCACAAGACATTCAGTTTGTAAACTCACTATTCTAACCACCGAGATATTGGCCTGCACATAAACCGAACCGAGTCGTCTAGTATTGAGTCGCAGCATTGCCAGGCTTACTTTTAACGGGTCTTAATCTAAATTTAGTATCCAAATGTACTAGAAGTTAGCATAAATTGTATTAAGAAAAAAATAATGCAGAATTGTACTTACATTTATACCAAAAAGGCTAAAATTTAAAACAAAAAGCTAAAATTTAAACCAAAAAGCTAAAGTGAATTCTGGAATATTTCTTTTGGCTTAAATTCGAAAACAGAAGAGTTTCAATTATAAGTTAATATATGCAAAGTTGGAATAGTTCCTTAACACATTAAAGACTGCTCATAGATTCCGCCGTACGATTTTTTTCAAAATTTATCAGGAAGCATATATAGGCCATAGAAGTTGCTTTGCAAAATTTCAGGTTTGTAACGATCACCGTAGTTGAGATCTGCATTGGGTATTTAAATACCCAATCGGCTAATCCGGGTTCTTGGTGTTAATAAAAATTTGCATACATGGCAACATTCTTTTGTCATAATGAACACCTGATAAATAGAGGATACTAGAGGCAAACTGACCATAAATTTTTCCCTCAATCTTTCCATTTTTTAATTTTCTACATAGCTTTTCTACATATATGGATTTTGTCATTTTTGAAAATTACACATCTTCGATCTCGGAAAGGAACATTTAACTGTATGAATTTCGTTTCACATTGTAAAGACAATAATTTTTCCGTTATGTTTTAAAACAAATTACCCCCACGACTCTGGCAGCACCTTGACGTAAGTGGTCCATCCGATCGCTGGGTGTGGGGCCTTACGTTCTTCACAGGGTTGTGTTACCCTACAAATTCTGTGAGAACAACCAAGACTGCCTCCTTTTTCCCCTAGTATCCCTTCTCTTCCCCCTGGGTCGGAACAAGGTGTCACACGTACCGTGCCGAGGATCAGCCTGGCCGGGGACCCAGTTTAAAATAATTGCCCGTTCTTGAATGGTGTGCTCCGGATACCTGGCGTCCTCCGGTTCTAATCAGCCCTATCCAGGTACTGCGGATCTCTGCCTGGGTCGACCTTCCTCTCTCCACCACTCGTGGGATCTAATATGGAAAACATCAATCAAACAGCAAAAACTTCAACACCCAAAAGGGGATCCGGAACCATAACAAAAAACCCGGTAGCTGTGGTACCACCAGGCTCCTCAATTACAAATAAGAGTCAGTCGATGATAGTGATACCATCAAACCATCGACCCCTCTCAACAACAGCAAGCACATCGAAAGCCTGTGCATCGGGCATTGGACCCTCTAGTTTCTCGAGCACTGGTGGTAATCGACGCGGAAATGCGGGTTCGTCTAGTGGATTGGGGGCTAAGGTAATCCCAATGGTCAGTGCTAGGGCGGCCGATTATGAAAGAAGGGATCCTCTTAAAGCAGGTTACGCAGACCACAAAAAGGCATCCCGAATTCTTCGATGTCTGGCCACTGACCCTATTAAGGAGGGTCAGGTCTCGAAGAGCGACATACAAAAAATTAAGGAGGATATTGAGTGGGCAAAAAGGTCTTACCGGACTTCACGCTAGAGCCTCCCCGGCAAATTGCAGCCGCAAAAAGAAATCGATCTGTGGAGGAACCTACCCAGAACCCGACCGCCAAGAGGGCTAAAGCCCATGGTGTAGGAGCAAGATCCTTCGCAGAGGTTGCTAAGAACAGCACAATTGTAGGGGTGATAGACCAGAACAGCGAGGATGGTAAGATACCCAAGCACAAATGGAGAGGCTTCGCTCGCTAAGGTCGCCTTGCAGGTCCTGAAGGACAACCCTGGACCACCTCCGGCACGCACGGATGCGGGATGGTTTCAGGGCAATGTCAAGCTGATGGCCTGTGAAAATGAAAGATCCGCTGAGCTATTAAAAGCGGCGATTGGAAAAGTTGGTGAGGTCTACCCAGGCGCTCGTCTAAAAGCGGTAAATTTGGACAAAATTCTGTCAAGGCCAAGAGCCAGACTCCGGGTTCCAGTCACCCCATCTGAGCCTGAGGAAGTTCTGGAAACGCTGAAGGTCTTCAACCCAGCCATATCCATTCAAAACTGGAAGGTGGTGAAGTTGGCACCTAAAGCTGAGGATGCTAAAACCGATCCCAAGAAATCCAAGATGGAGGTTTTGTTGATCCTCAACAATGAATGTCTTGATCAAGTAAACAAGGAAAAATGTACCCTAAACTATGGGTTCAGTAAGATTCACCCAAGAATCTATAAAAGGGACATGGTGTCTCTCGTACATCGTGCGGTCTGTAGTGCCACGATTGAGAATCCTAGCGACATCGACGAGTTGGTTTCTGGAAGCGAGGATGAGTTATCATCCGCATCCGAACTAGCGACGGCAATAACAAATCTCCTAAAGGAGCAGGCTCCGTCAGAGGAACCCCTCAGCGACGAAGAGGCTGACACCACGGTTGTTGGAGTACCTAAGGATGTTCCGGGTACTCCAAATTAACTTGCATCACTGCAAAGCAACTTCAGCTGCTCTCCAGCGTCACCTGGCAACGGGTGATGTCGACTTGGTGCTGATTCAGGAGCCTTGGATCAACAACAACAAAATCCTTGGCCTGAATACACTAAATTCTAAAATATACTATGTATCTAACAAAGGTAAAACTCGAACTTGTATTTTAGCGAAAATTAGCTTGAATTGCTTTATTCTCCCGCAGTTTAGGGACCTCTCTGTGGTCAGCCTGGAGCTGGGGCCCAAGAAACTAAGGATTGCTTCCTTTTACTTCCCCTATGATGAGCCTATACCCGCGCAATCATTCCGGGAACTCCTAATCCTGCCACGCACATCATTCTGGGTGGAGATATGAATGCACACCACTCACAATGGAGCAGCACTAATAACAACGACAGAAGTGAGTCACTTTTTAACTTCCTACTAAGCACTAAATTAAATAGAATGAACAAGGGCAATGAGCCAACTTTTATTGTTAAAAATCGAGAAGAAGTTCTGGATATCACCCTAGTATCAGAAAACTTCTCGGAAGAAATTCATTCTTGGAAGGTCTTAAAAGAACATTCGTTCTCGGACCATAGGTATATAGAATTCGGCTGGAAAATAACCAATCAATCCATGCCTCTAAAAATAAGAAATCTCCGTAAGACAAATTGGAGATGGTATAATAAACTTATTAAAACATCACTGAATTCACTCACAAAGAAGAGTTGGACCTTCTGGTCTTAGACTTCACCAAAAAATGCTCGGATGTGCTAAACAGAGCATTTCCGAAAAAAGTTTTTTAAAAAAACTCCCATAAACCCGTATGGTGGTCTCGGGAGATTGAAATTCTCAGAAAGGACTGTCGTAGAGACTTTAACTACGCAAGGCGTAGCAATAGTGAGGACTCATGGAATAGCTATAGGTCCAAACTAGGCATTTACAAAACTGCAACCAGGAAAGCAAAGAGGCCTCTTGGTCCTCCTTCTGCACAGAAATAGAGGGTACTTTCGAGGCTTCAAGGCTCAGGAAAATACTATCGAAATCCCCAACAGTACCAAGCTTTCTTCAAAAGGAAGATGACACCTGGACGGATTCATGCATCGAAACCCTATATATACTCATGGATGCGCATTTTCCTGGTAATGTTTACTCTGACATTTCCAGCTTTTAAACACTCCCCTGCGACCTTACGCCTCAACAGATTGAGCAACTGACCAGCAAGGAGAAGTTAAGATGTGCGATCTATTCATTCCAACCTTATAAATCTCCAGGTCCCGATGGCATTATACCAGCTCAACTCCACTATAGCTTCAATTGTATAGTACCCTGGCTTCAGACAATCTACTATGGTTGCCTACGCCTTAACTATATTCCAACAGCTTGGAGAGAGAAAAAAATTTATCTTTATACCGAAAGCGGGTATTAGAGAGACTTATTGGGCTTCTTCTGAAACTTGACAGGCTTCTAAAATCCCAACATGCCTACATTAAAGGCAAATCTACAGAGACAGCTCTGCACTCTCTTGTGTTTACCATCGAAAAATCACTTGAGAACAAAGAATGCGCACTTGCTGCTTTTATAGATATAGCAGGGGCATTCAATAACGTCCTTCCATGTGCAGTCACCTCGGCCTTGTCGGAACTGGGGGTGGAGGATTTTCTCGTGAGTTTCATACACCAGATGCTTTTGGGCAGGGTGGTGAACTTAGAACTGGGGGATCCTCCACTCGTAGGTTTGTAAGCAGAGCCACTTCGCAGGGGGGGAATTTTGTCTCCACTTCTGTGGTCCGTGACGGTTGACCAGCTGTTGCGTATCATGGAGGAGGAATGCTACAAGGTTGTTGCTTATGCAGACGATATTGCAATCATTTTTAACGGAAAGTATCCCCAGACTCTCTATCAACTCATGGAGAGAGCACTTTTAATTCTCTCGAGATGGGCATCCACGTGTGGTTTAAGTGTAAGCCCCGAGAAAACAGATCTCATTCTTTTCACTAGGAAATATAAAACCCCCAACTTAGAACCTCCGCGTCTGAACGACACGAGGTTGCTCTTGAACGACAGCACGAAATACATAGGAGTTATTCTGCATAAGAAGCTTATCTGGAATGTTAACATTAAGGAACGTGTTAAAAAGGCAAACATAGCACTATTTGCCTGTAAAAAAGCTATAGGTAAAAAATGGGGTTTCTCCCCCAAAATAGTACGCTGGATTTATACAGAAATTGTCCACCCCATACTAATGTATGGCTCACTGGTATGGTGGAGGGCCCTTGATAAGGCAACCGCACTTCAGAAGTTTGCAAAGGTGCAAAGAAGCGCAGGTCTTCGTATCACGGGGGCACTGTCCTCAACACCAACTAGCGCCCTCAATGTCATGCTTCACCTTCCTCCTCTCGATATCTTTGCCAGGGAATGTGCCAAATCAGCAGCCCTGAGACTTAGAGAATCTGGTAATTGGATAGGTAATAACTGCGGCCACACAATTGTTCTGAACTCGTCTGCACCCGACAAAACAGACTACTGTGTGCCGTGCTTAAATCTTGAAAATAACTATGCAGTTTTCATCCCTACACGGCTAGACTGGGCAACCAAAATCCCCCTTAAAACCTCCGCCATAAAAATCTTCACAGATGGATCCAAACTTCGAGAACAAGTAAGGGGAGGTATCTACTCCCAGGATCTCGAAATCGAAGCGTCCTTTAGACTTCCTAACTATTGTAGTGTCTACCAAGCGGAAATGATGGCTATTCACGAAACCACTAGGATTCTAGGTCAAAAAGACCTTGAAGGAAAAAGTATTTCCATCTTTTCAGATAGCCAAGCTGCACTGAAAGCACTGAACTCAAATACTGACAACTCTAAAACTCTCACTGAGTGCCGCAAATCTCTTAACGAGATGGCAAGGCTACTCAGGATTCACCTCATACGGGTACCCGGACACAGGGATATCGAGGGCAACAATTTGGCCGACGAATTGGCAAGGAAGGGTACGACCTCTAACACCCTCTTAAATGAGGACTTTATTGGTATACCCATTTCCTCCTATAAACTCCAGTGCAAGAACAGATCCCTAGTTCTTGCACAAGAACGCTAGGAACGCCTTGATACATATAGGATAACTAAGCTAACATGGCCTACCTACGACTTAAAACGCACCAACTCACTGCTTGAGTTAAGCAGGGTAAGCCTGTCAAAAATAGTAGATATCCTAACGGGTCACTGCCTGATCGGAGCGCATGCTCTTCGGTTGGGAGTTGCATCAAACGATTTCTGCAGAAGCTGCAGATGTGAGGAGGAGGTAGAAAACGTTCAGCACCTCCTCTGCGAATGTCCGGCTCTAGCTAAAAGGAGAATGGCAACTCTGGGCCTTCCCTTTTTAAATGGACTTGCCGAAATCTCATGCCTGGAAATCAAGCATATCCTTAAATTCATTATCCGCTCGAACTGGTTTGAGGAGGGAAATCTCTACTAGGTTTTTAAAGAGATCATATGGTATCACAACGGGCCTGCACTGGCCTAAGTGTACGGAGTCGTCTATCGGCTCAGCCACCATTACCTAACCTAACCTAGCCTAAAACAAATTATTTTGATATCTCCTACCACTTTCGAGATATGGCTTTTTTCGTAAACACTTTTTTATGGGTATTTAAATACCCATTTGTCATTAATGGGTTAAGTTTCAAAATTAAATTTTCATGCTCTTATTTAGGTCTGACAGCGCGCTCACTACAGCTCCACCCAAGTTAGCCATCTGCTGACAGTACAAATGAAAAGCCGTTAAATCATTGCAAGTCTGATGAGCTCAACAGTCAAAACATACGAAAACAACCAACGCAGGGTGCCACCCGTTAACAGAAGCAAAAAATTAGACTCGAAACCTAAGCTAGGATTGCAGTCCGCAGCAAGACTCGAAGAAGTAGCAGAAGAACAACAACAATTTGGCTTAAATACAAAATATTGTGTGCCACCAAGCAACCGCCACCCGCACCTACATGTTTTTCACGAAGCAACAATAAAGACGGGAACACATGTGGTGCGCAACGAAATGTTGGTTATATTTTTGCATTTCCGCTTCCTGTAGTGATTTTTTTTTAGCTCTCTTTTCGCTGTTGTTTCAATGTTGAGCAAAGTAATGCGAAATGCGCGCTTTTTCCAGCGTATTGCAGCTCATATATGTCGAGAGTCAAGAGAAGGAAATGGAAATGGTAGTAAGGGAATTCTTCATATTTTAAGCTACCAGCGAAACAACAATATTATCATGTTTTATTACAAGCAAAAGGCAAAAATCAGAAAAATTGTGCAACGCAGGATTTTTTAAGATTTATTCGAGAAACACATGCAGCGAAAATGCATAACAAACAAAATTGATGCCAGTAAAGCAAAAAATTAAAAAAAAAATCACAACTCCAACAGAAAACAATAAAAGAAATAGCATCAAGACAAACATGGAAATATTTGGTTCGAAGGCAACATTCAGATGCAGCAGCATATGCAGAAAAATCGCTCGCATATTTGCAGTAAATGCGTTGCTAGTTGCAAGTCGTTCTTTTTATTGATGGCTCCTTGGATGGCTGCATCTTATTGTTGGGCTTCTCAGCTGTGTGAATTATATATTTTTCATTTAAAATATGATGTAAGGTCGAAAGTTTCACGAACTTTGCATGAAAAATTTCATTGAAAACAATTTGTTTTCATTATGTTCTGCATGTTATGCTGCATGTCAATAAAGTTCAGTTTATTTTTGTTTATTGTCCGTAAATAATAAAATTTTTTCAGACAAGCAGAGTATGCACAATTAAAGTCTTAGGATTAAGTAACTGCTGCGCTACAATGACTTAAGGGGGTCCTCTGGTAATCTATGCCAAATTTTAGCCTTTTTTCAAAATATTGTGGAAAGAGAACGAGTAAAGATATTTTAGTTCCGTTTTTTGATTTGGGTAGCTTAATTTATTGAAAAAAATACAAAATTTTGAAAAAGTGAATTTATGGACCGTTCAGAAAGTTCTCGGCCTGGTAACGAGGTTCTCCGGAAAAAAGGTGGGTCCAAATTGCGCACGATTCCAAGAGTAAACATCGTCTGAAAAAAAAAAAAAAAATATTCAGTTACTTAGAATGAATGTCCCTATAGCCCCTACCTCGGAAACAAAAATCGAAATTTTTTTAGGGGGGGGAGCCGCCACTTTGAAAATGAAAAATCGAATTTCGACCTTTTTTTTGTAGTCTAGTGTAGAAAAAAAATAGTAAACATTATTTTTTCGGCAAGTTTGAGGTAGGGGCTATAGCGGCGTAAATTCTGCGTCGTTTCATGCCTCATATATCAAAATCGGTCAAAAACTGTTTGAGTTATCGTGCGCAAAGTTTTGAAAAACATGGTTTCGAGAAAAACGCGTTTAAAGTTTTGACTTCAATTTTGAGGCACACAAATGACATTAACACATATTTTTTTAATACAATACTTACGAATATTAATCGGCAATTCCAGCCCCATAAAGTGTGCCTTCCTCCATCTCATAAAACGAGTTTTCCATGGCTTTTTGGGCTGTGCGACCCTCTTTCGATGATGCGTACGTTTTTAGCTCTGAGCGTTGAAGTCGTTTTCCGTCGCGAGATTCAGCATACATCTCGGCTTGTGGGCCGATGACAATACCCATTGTTGACATTATTTTTAAAATACTTGTGAAGCCTTCGTTGAAAATGCAGGTTGCCAGAAAATTTGCGATTTCGACTGTGGTAGCACCACAGTGGATATGTTTCGGCGCAAAGGTCCACAAAAGCGAGTTGAACGATTCGTTACAATTTTGCGTTTCACCTCCAGTGCATCGGTTGAGTAGATCGTCGGATGATAACGCTTCGTATATGGGCTTCATTACTTGCAGAACCTTTCCATCAAGTGGGGCGTACGTGTGGTGAAATGAGGCTAATGAGCCTTATGCTGCTGACTTTTGATAGGCGCACCAGCTGGACTCACCAGGTGGGCAATACATATGTTGTGGATTACTATCACTTGAACTTTTGTGATAATATGTTGACCATATTTCTTTTCACATGTTTTCCACAGAGTCCTTATTACGTCGAATAGCAAGTCCATAGTAAGTAGTCAGCTCGCTTATGACTTTGTCTGTCAGTTTGCCAGTGCCTTTTCCACCGATGCCTTTGTTTTCTTTTTTGGCCTTGCGCAGCCGTGTGCCCATGCGTTATTGCACGTGAGCGATGCACTCCTTTTTTGTGACAACGGGGTCGCCGTTATACGGATCAAGGTCTATAATGGCCTTGAAGGTTTTGCTGTCGCCATCGCCAATATATTTTTCATATTTTATGCCATATTTTTCGATCGATGAGGCAAACATTTCCTTCACGGCATCTACCTCCATCTTGCCCGCACTCCCACTGTGGTTGTTTGTGCATGTTTTCTGGTGCGATTCGTACCATTCTTCGAAGTCTGCAGAGTCATTTTTTTTCCCCACATTTTGCATGCCTGGCAAAGGCTTGATTTGACAACGGAGTCAACCACTTTTTTGGTATGTTTACCGACGAGCGTAGTGACACCAAAAAAGAGACGAGAATCCCCGTTTTTTCCAGGTGCCATCCCCTGAAACGGTCAGCACTGAGGAGTCACAGTCAGGATTTTTTTCTTTCTGCTGTTCCTGCTCTTCTTTAACCGCATTCAACAGGCACTGCTTGTAAACTGCTTTAGCAGACACATGCATGTTTTTCAAGGTGCCATAGTACGCATCAAGGCACAATCCTTGGCATATGTACATTTATCCGCAGAACATATTAATACCTTCTCTCCCTATTCCAAGCAATCTCATGGCAAATATCAACCGGCGATTTACAACAAAAGATTTACCGACCACCGGCGAAGAATTAATATACTGTGTAGCTTTACATTGGCACTGCAGACTCACTTTGAAGCCGACTCCACGCATACATGTTTTTCCAAATCGAATTTTTTGTTTACATTGGGCGCAGATAACCAGAGCAGCAAGCGTTTGGAAAAATGAAAAAAATTCCAAGAAACAGAACTGGAGGTTGTTTTCGATGATGACTTCATTGTCTTGCGTTTTCTTCAATTTTTTGGCCGATGTGCTGGCAAAGTCGGTGTCCTCTACTTGGGAGTGCTGGTTTCCACGGAAATGCCTCTTTTTTGTTCGATACGCGTACTTACGCGGCGCGTTTGGGTGGCTTTTTTTATCCATAGCAAAAAAAAAAACACAAAACGATTTTTCTTTTATTTTACAACAGCAGTTATCGCGCACGCGTAGCTTTCAGCGTTCGAAAATAAACTGAATCTCGTTCGTTTGCTTCTTTCATGTGAACACCTGGGCTCAAAATCATTTCAACCCCTAAATCAAAACATGCATGTATACATACTGCATGTATACATACTGTGTGTGTATATTTTGTAATATCAATACATATTTTGGAAGAATTCCACAGAATTTTCGACTAATGACTGCAGGCAAATAAACAACTTTGCTGATGCGTTATTTTGACGAAAACATACCTACACAAAAATGCCTGTATCTCCTAAACTATTTCGAATTTTGAAAAATCCTTTTGGGAAAATGTTTTTGAGTATCTGAGCAATAGAAATATGAAAAAAATCGAAAAAAATTTTTCGGATTACCAGAGGACCCCCTTAAGTGTAATCAGTAGGGTTAGGAATATTATGCACTAAAAAAATCGAAAATATGCGCATATAACATGCTTTTAAAACTCCAAAATAAATGCCCTAAAAACTGGTCAAATATGCAATATAAAATATTTTTCTAATATTTTCCCACTGAACCATATACGAAGTTTTTGCGTAAAGTGATAGTTTCGAGTACGTTTCCGGGTAGAAATTTTGTTTTTAAATTTTCGTTTTTTTTAATTAAAGTTTTCTATATGAACTTGTTATTTATTATGTTGATTTTCTATGATTTAAATACAAATTATAAATGCTTGATTCTAAATACAAATTCTAGTTGTTTGATAGTTTAAAATCGTTTATTGAGCTTTAGGTCAGGCCAGAACAATTAATTGCTCTAACGAATTTTTTCCAAAGTTTTTTTTAATCTTATAATCATGTCATGTCTTATAATCATTTTCATCTTATAATCATTTAATCTTTTAATCTTGTTAGAGAAGATAAAATTCTTGAACACTTTTTAAATAAAAAAAATTTAATTCTTTTGCAAAATTAGGTCTGTTCCCGTACTCTAAAGTTTTAGTCCAATTTATCAGTTTTGCAGATTTTAGTCCGAAAAGCGTTCCCGTACTTGAAAAAATGGTAAAAGAGAGTGCAGTCCAGAGAGTAAAAATTTCCTCTCACTGTCAAACGTTGCAAGTTTTAGTCCGAGAAATTTCTTCTGTTAAAAATAGTAAAAGTGTCAAACTGCTTAAAATCAGCTATTTACAAGTTAGCAAGGAAATTGCAAAACATCAAAAGTTCTTTGAAATAAATAAAAACTATTGGAATGGAAACCAGAAGTATGTTAAATTGTAAAAAACTAAATGTAAATGTTAATATGAGAATTAATTCCAATATTGTAATAAGTATGAATGTGAAAATTTTTATTCATTTCGGGAAACGATTTTATTTGACAGCTTACACAATTTTAGTCCGAAAAACATTCCCGAAAAACATTTTTTGTGTTTTTATCTATTTTTGAGAGAAATTTTTTTCTTATTCTCACGCTTTTGACAGTTTTAATATTTTGAGTCCAAAAAGTACGGGAACAGTCCTATTGTTAAAAAACTTATATTGAGTCAAAACAATAATCATAAAATTTTCACCATTTCTTGCTTTCGTTTTCGGATAGAAAATTTATAATTTATGTTTTTGAATTAGCAGATCTAAACCACATCTTTGATAGGGCTGAATTCATTAAATTGATAAATAAAAATCATAAAAAATGCTTTAATGCCACCATAACATTTTCGTTTTAATTCTAATTTTATAGTATTCTAACTGCGAATAACTTTCGTTCTGCGAGCAATATTTGGCGAGCAATATCTGGCAATATCTGTGAGCAATATCTGGCAATATCTGGTGACGGCCCTGAATATATAAATACTTTGTTCAAAGAAAATTTAAATTATATTTAAACATTATATTGGATCATATTATGAATATGCAATAATAAAACAATTCATAATTCAAAAATGCTAATTTCTGAATGCCGAAAAAGTGAATTTTTATGGTTCGTTTCTTAACTCGTTTTCAAGCAAAAAAAGGTTTATTTTTGAAAGGCAACTCAGTCCGGCGAATGAGTTCAAAAAAGTTATGTTGTGAGTGCCGAAAAAGAAGTTTTCAATAGTTATTTTTCGACTCGTTTCTGAATAAAAAAAGGAGAATTGATGATTCATTTTTTGACTCATTTCTGAAGAAAAGAAGGTTCGCTTTCGAGAGGCATTTTAGTCCGACGAATGAGTTCAAAAGGGTTTATTTATGAGTACCGAAAATGAATTTTTCTTTATAAATGAATTCAAAAAAGATAGTTTTGGCTCACTGGGTTATTATCGATACGAAATCAATATTGAATGTAATATAACAAAAAAATTTAAAAATTCATTTTAAAATACTTATAAAATTTATTTATAAAACAAAAACACAAATATGAAGTGAACATAAAAGCAATATTGCCCGAAAGATGTCGCACTAAATTTTAAAATTTTTTTTAAAGTTGCAATTAAAAAATATGCAAAATCCAAATGTATTTATTATAAAATATACATTAAGTATGTGAAAACAGGATCTTTATGGAAAATATGCAAAACCATGCATTTATTGCAAAATATGCAAAAATTTGCATTAAAGATTGAATGCCATTTTATAGGAAATTTCACGATTCGTAAAGATAACTTAACTATTTCCAATTTAAGATGCCTAGTAAAAACATGCATTTGCATGAGATTCCTAGCCCTGGAAATGAGAATTAAGAACACAAATAAAAATATTCTAACTATCGCCAAAATCAGTATTGATTTCAGAGCAAAGTGAATTATATTCTTTAATAGTTTTATTTAAGGGTTCATACAGTAAATAATTTGTTCTACAAAAATTAATTTTAAAATAGTCAAAACAACGCAAACTTTTTAACGGAATATTAAAATGATGAAGTTGGGGCAATTAATATTACCGCTAACAATGTCGTAGAGAAATCTTCTATAACTGTATATAAAACTAGCAAATACCCGCTGCCTCGCCTGCGATAGAAATATCAAATACCTTGTCAAAATTTTAAATCTTAAAATTAAAGTATTTCGTTGTATCTTCAAATGCAAAATATAAAAATAATTGTGTTTGTTAAATAGTGAAAAATGGTATAAATATTAAAAAATTACTTCATTTAATTTGAATAACCTATCTTAAATACTAATTGTTATGGTGACATAAAGTTGCTTGGCTTTTTCTGTATTATGATTTTTTAAAAAGTCCTGCATTATAGGATTGTAAAAAATGTAGATAAAAAATTTTCTAAATTTGTTATTCCAAAATTTAATTTTTTTTACTTAGATTATAAACATGAATATACTTTTCTTAAGTTTTGAAAAGTTGTTGATTAATAAAAACAAAGGTAAACGATAGATTTTTTTAAATATATTGTACGTATTTCTAGTATGTTAAGAAAGTTCCCGTTATAATTAGAACTTTTATTGATTTAAAGTATTCTCCGGAAGGCGCAGGAGCCACAAACCACCTTTATGCTATTCGGAAAACAAATGTATACATATTTTTACAATTTTTTGTTAAGTCGCCGAAAGTACCATATGAACTGAATTACCAAGTTTTAGTCTAATAAGACCAAAACCGTTCGAAATTAAGCATTTTTGATGATTTGTGGGCTGTAATGGGGTATGGGAACACATTTCCCCTAAAACTATCTCGTACTCGAATCAAACCGACTACCGAAATTTCATCTCAATTTAGCTTAAAACTAGCATGCTTTGCTTCGATTCACGCTTATCTCCTGAAAAGTAGACGTAACTATGTATAGTGGGATACTCCCAGTATTAGTACAGTTGCCATGAGTAATCATATAAACTAAATTACAAAATTTTAATTTAATACCACCCAAACCGTCTTCACTCCATGTTTATCCCCCGAAAAGTAAGCGAAACTAAAGTTGGACACGCCCATTTTTAGCATAGTTGCCAAAAGCAACCGTGCGAACTAAAATACTAAATTTTAGTCTTATACTTCGTTAACATTGGACCAAATGACTCATTTCAGCCCATTTAGCTAAATGAGAAACGAAGTCATCTCATTTCACATACAAATTCTAAGTTAAAATTCAACTCATTTCAATCAAATGAATGATATTGGACACGTTCTTAAAACTTATTACAAACTGTTTCGAACTAACACACTAAAATCAAAGGAAAACGTCAAACAACGAATCATTTTATACACGTGTATCATCATCATCAATATCAACCAGTAAAAACAAAACAAAGAACCAGTTGTCAAACTAAATGAGATATTTTCGCGAAAAAACCAATGTAACCAATTTATAATGACTGATTCTAAATGAGTCATTTGGCCCAATTCGAACGTAGTATTATACAATCAAAACCGTTTAGAATATAGCATTTTCACTGATTTTTGGGTGGTTAAAGTGGGCGGTGTAACCCATTTTTAGTGCAGCTGACAAAAGTAACCATAAAAGTAAAATTACAAAATTTTAATCTTGTACCACCAAAACCTTTTAAAATATAGCTTTTAAGCATATAGTAGACGTGAAAAGTAGGAGTGGCAAAATAGCAATAGCTTGGTCTATATATAGTCCTATAGCTTGGTCTATAGCTACCTATATCGTCTAACCTGGTTCAGTGGTTCTCGCGTGATTGTCAAACATCCGTGCAGTGCCACAACGCTTTTAATAGTGTAGATCAGTGTCGGGCAGCTTTGCACACCTATACTTTCTCATCTTGAGTGTGTATTAATGAGCGCTTTAAAGATCACACTGAAAACAAATTAGTGCTTAAGCGCTTTTTGCAGAAATTTTACTAGGCATTATGGAATATTTTTTTTGCTCGGATTTGTATTGCGAAATTAAATTAATAAGTAGTGGACGGAATGAAAAAGACAGGAAACAGACAGGCAGACGGATAATGTGAGATACAGATAAGCAGACGGAAATGTAAAAAGGAAATTGACAGCGTAAGATGCTTTCATTATACGTATTTGGAACTGGTAACTATATGATATGATATGTGGACATGCCGCTTTTAAATAATTAATTAATTTCTCCATTGCATGCCCACAATTACCTTATATTGGCCATGCAAATTATCGTAATGCCTTGTTATGCATAATTTTTTAATTTTACCTCTTTGTTGCTGAGCCATGCCATTTTTTTTAAAAAAATAAAATAATTTTTCATGCATACTTCCAAAAATTTTGCATACATACAATTTTATACAGTGTAATCTTACGTTATATCTGTGTCGATGCGCAATAACAGCTTAAGCATTATTTCAAAGTTTCCAGAAATCTTGCTTCAAAGTTTTCAATTGCCATATAAGTTATATGAAAGGTTCTTTTGTGTTTGCGTCATATCTTTAGCTAAGGTCATGCTAGAAGTTCTAGATTTTGTGTGTTCAGATTGATATATACGTTGAACACAACTATATCAATAACTCAGTTCTGTCTTAAATCGACTTAAGCTATTATTGCTTATCGACACAGATATAATATAATATATTCCAGGAACACGCAAGCGCAGACCTTATCCGCTTGACATTCGCTTGAACACTGAAGCTTTGATCGTTCTGTAGGTGAGATAAATACATATTTTACTGCACAAGCACACTCTCAAGTGTGCAAAGCTGGTATAGATAGATAAATGAAAAAATTTGGTATAGATAGATAGATACTATAGATACCCAATAAAAAAACATGCGATCGCTCCTATGAGGAGCAACAACAGAGCGCTCTTTTGCTGTTTTATTCTATCAAAAAGTGAGCACTTGTGCTCCTTTACTGTTTTAAAAAAACAATAGGCGAGCAATCAATGAAAACAAAAGCACATAAAGTGAGGCATGTGCTTTGTAAGAAACTCGATTATTATTTTCTGTGAAAAATCGGCCATTGTAGTCTAGTAGAGAGTGCGCTAGACTAACAATCCAGAGGTCCCTGGTTTGACTCTGGGCTCGGGAATGGTTCTTTTCACTTTCTTTGTTCTTTCATTTAAGAATTATGTAAAATTAAAAATCCACAACTAAATTGCGGGAAAATGTGGAATTAAAGGACAGGAACAACTAAGGGCTGAAAATGCTTGCCGAGGTTAAGGCATAACACACACTAGCCTCGGTTAAAAGCGATTGAAAGCATTGTCTTTCACTTCACGTCTGTTTCGTCTACTTAATAATTCACATATGGTTTCAGTCAATTCCTCTAGCTAATCTATCCCTTTCCTTTCAAGTCAAAGACCAAACCCTGTTTGTATAAGGCGCATGTTGGTTCTTTGATCTTTTTAAAAAAAAAAAAATATTTTAAATGTTCCTTTGCTGATCCATTTGGATCATTTATTGATTGCTCCTTTTGAGCTCCTCTGGGATGTTAAAGGGAACGCTACCCTTCGTTGGACACACAATGTTAAAAGAGAACACAAAATACACCTAGCTTGTATCAATAAGGAGCACTCCCAGATCGCTCATAGGATGATCCACTTTTCTGCTGGGTAGATAGACTAACACAATCTCAAGTGGGAAAAAGCTAGTTGGCAAGGCTACAAAACATAATTTATGTTTACAACTGAATGCTGTCAACTCTCCTCAAAACATTTGCAAAGAAAATTAATTAGCAATGTATGACAGCAGGAAAGCAACTCCACAACGTGGCTGCTGTGTTATATTAAGAGAAGCTCTCACGACAAAGAGAGGAAACCATTGTTTGCTGTTGTATTGTGCTGCTTGTTGAATGTAAGCATCAAATAAAATACGTGAATTTTGTAATAATTAAAGAATAAACTTTTCGAAAAACTTAGTACGCTATGACACTGAAAAAAAAACCTGAATTTGTTTACGGTAGAGATTAAGCTACAATATTATATAGCATGGCTATAATGATTTTTCTCGGTCAGGTTTTAATTATTTCTTAAATATTTTACTCATATGACTTCAAGGACTTCAAATTGACTTCGAAGACTTAAGGTCGATAATATGCATTTTATGCAAATGCAATATTTTCAAAAGAATAAAGGAATTCAATCAATTTAGCTTTGCAGTCATGACTGCGATTTCAATTTTATTGAAATCAGCAATGACGTAATTTTTTTTAAGCATTCAATAACTCACAAATAATTGCAGAACTTTTTGTCTTAAAGTCATTGCAATTAAAAATGATTTTAATATTGCAATCGTCACATGAAGTCATTGACTATGAAGTCACTGATACAACTCTGCAGAGCAGCACCCCGAGCTCTCGGTTCAACCTCAAAGTGGCATGAAACTTTTCACTCACATTGTAGGCAAACCTCGTTTCGGAAAATATTCCTTATATTAAATTGAAAGGAAAGCAGGAAATTTCAGTTTAAAACATAATAAAATATTCGCCTTCTCTCTTCTCTGGCTTATGTGATAGTCGCCAGCATGATCTGTTAAAATTTCCTTGTTTGTCAGTGCCATTTTCTCACATTTAGATGATGTGCTTAAAAATTTTTAGTTAATGCAATTTCTAATCGTTTGCTGAAGCTGTTTTGAATTAAGAAATTCGTTTTGCATTTTTACGAAACACTTTTAAAAGTTTTGAAATTGTTTTGAAGTTTGAGCTCAAATCAGCAAGAAAAAGAGAGAATGTCTTCTTACCCGCTGTTTAGGCCGCAACCCTAAAGGTTAAAGAAAGTAATAGATTAACTTACTACTTTATCGACTCGTTCCAGTATCGATTCTCGATACACGAACGAGTCGCTCGATCGGCTTCTCCGACGAGTGATTTTTGCTTTTTTAACTAGCATCACAAATTGATTATCACCCGAAAAAGTAAAGTTCTCGATGCCAAAGCAGCCATCTTCATATCGTGAATATACTCTTCACCTATTGGAGAAACGTAAGATTAAATAAAGATATTAATTGTTAATATTACCCATACTTATCTGTGTTCTTTTTATTCTTGTTGTTTTTTCTTCCATATCCGTGTGCATATATTTGGAGCACAAATTGCCTGAAATTTATATGCAACCAGCTTGATGGTCAACTATTTGCAGCTCAAATAGCCAGCGCCCTGACAGTGAAACAAATTCACAGGAACAAATATAAGCTAATTTGTTTACCCGCTTTTAAAAATTTGTCGATGATGACATTGTAATGCAAAACTGTAAGCGGGGTGTGACAAGATCTTGTTTATGCTCAAATTATTTTCTTTTCATTGTTCAAAGAACAGTTTGACTGTACTCGTCTGTTAAGAAGCATCGTGTTTTCTAGCAGGTAGTTTTGCAGTGAAGTGTGTTTTTCAAAATAATTTATCTTTATGTTTAAAATAGAACAAATTAAATAACTGAGTGTTATTCGACACAAATTCTGAAATGCTCGATAAAAGGCAATAAATTCGTTCATCAAATGATAAAAATTATTGTTAAGAAACTATTAAAAAATTTGTGGCGACATTTGCCTTTGTTTGCTTCATTCGGTGTATTTTCTTTCGTTTTCGTTGTATATTTAGCGTAGAGATGATTTTCGTTCAAATGTTTTTGTTTTCTCAAATTGCGGCCATGTCTGAACAAATGTAATTGTAAGTGTCCATTTACCACTGGGTATATATATACCCACTTGTAAAAATTTGTCTGTGATGACATTGTAATGCAGAACTGTAAGCGGAAACAAAATCTTGTTTGCGCTCACTTCTTGTTAGTGCTCACATTATTTTCTTTTCATTGTTAAAGCAACAGTTTGTCTTTATTCGTCTGTGTGGCAACATCATGTTTTTAACAGGATGTTTTGCAGTGAAGTGTGTTTGTGAAAGTTATTCATCTTTATGTTTAAACCAGAGCAAAGTTTAATGTATAAAATAAATAAGTGTTATTAGGAAGCAAATTTATTCATTAAGTTTTAAAATTTATTGTCAAAAATTTGTGGTGTCACTTACTTTTGTTTGCTTCTTTTCAGTGTGTTCTTTTTCGTTTTCATTGTGTTCTTGGCATTGAGAGGATTATCGTTAAATTTTATTTTGTTTACTCCAGTTCTGTGCGTCATTTTTTGCTCTCTCCTATCTTGTGCACACCTACCCCCATCGTCGCTTACTGTGTAAGGTAGATGTCATCAGTGCTTTAGCGGCCATGTCCAAACAATATAATTCAGAATTATATACAGGCGTTGGAGGCCTCGCAGCTACATTGTATTTAAGAAATAATTGGTTACGTCATGTAACCATTTACCGTTGGGTATATAATCAGCACTTATTCTTATCACATTATAAAGCCATTTAATTTAATGCGAAATCAATTGCTATTATCCTCATTATTAGCTTGTCTTTTAAAAAAAAATCAGCAATAATAATGCAATTATGCTCGCACAATACAAATGCAATAGAAAATTAATACATATGTAGCGGAAATTTGTTTTTTTTTTCATTTAATTATAAATCAGATTGGCCGATAAGATTGGATGAATGCTTTTCATTACGTAATAAATTTGATTTTTTCAAACTTGCTTCCATCATTATTTCTCTCGCTGCAGAGTATTTTTTTTCGTCTCGGTCATATATACGTATTCCAACCACAATCACTTGCTTTGGTAAAAACACTTTATTTCTCATTTCTTAAAACTTTACAACGTAGAATTCAATTTTGCAGAAAGCATTTTTATTAATAATAAACTCTATTTATACTTTATGATAAAAATTTGTTTTAGTTTTTGTAATAAACATATAACATCAAACATTGTGTATTTTGTGGAGAAGATGGGTTAAAATAGTGGCAGCTTGATAACAAACAAACTATTAAACTAAATTGCAGAGCAGCATAGTAAAAATAAATGTTGCCATAAAAACAAGTGCATTAAAATTGATATTATTGTCATTTGGACTGTGGGATGCATTTTATGATCATGTTCAGCAGAAGTTGTGAACAAGTCAAACATTTAGTAGCAGCAAACTTTTTAGTTCTAAGGAAAACGCAAATGTAAACAAAACGCTTTTAAGATTATTTTAACTGCTATACGAAATAGATCGTGAATAGTTTTTAATTCACAAGTGTCATTGTACAACACTTAAACTGAAGTAACAGAGCTAATAAAGAAACCATCCATGCTGGTGCTGCATGCCCAAAATGTAATTTTATGAATAAAGCAAAGTTGACAATTATAATGCAAGAAAATTATAAAGAGAGTTAGTTGGAAGTGTCGCCAGAAAGTTTTTGAAACTAAAAAACATCACTTCAATAACATATTTTTGACCTACTCTGCGCTGAATTACAAATCTACAGACAATACCACATACGCCTGATTTTGCCATGCATTCTGAATCCGATTTAGCTTATCTTTTAGCTTGTTTATGCTTTTATTTTTGGTTTTTTTTTCAGATCTCTTTTCATTAGCCGTCTTCGTTCTTTTTTATTACAGTTTTGCTTCACAGCAGCGCCACCTAGACGGCATCTCAATCGTCTCCAGGTAACCAAATTTATATCTTTGTTCTTTGTCATGGAAAAATATTTTGGAGACAAAAAAAGAAAATATTTTTATGTTTAAAACTGTCTTTTATCTTTACTGCAATATGTCGTTAACATATTTTTTACGCGCCTTAAAAGTTTAATTTTATTTTTTATGGTTTTGTTTTGTTGTCAATGCTCCATCTAGTGGCGTATTGTGGTGCTGAGCTGAGGAATTGTACAATTTTTTTTAGTTTTATGAACACATAAAATGACGAAAATTTTCATTAAAGAATGAAAATTACGTAGACTAAAACAGAGGTGAGGCCTTTTAAATCAATTTCTGGTTGAGAGCATGGTAACAACGCCCGAAGCCAAAGGTGGGCTTTTACGCTTATAAATCACTTAGAATCACAAAAATATGAAAACTTAAAGTAAGAATGAGCATTGAAAACATTTTTCGAACACATTTTCTAACTATATCCTAGCGGTAGCTGACTTGGATATTAAGAAACAATATACGAAATTTTTTACTAAACCACACTGTATAAGAAAGTTAATTTAATTTTATTAATAACTAGCTGAAATTATTGATTATAAAATCAGCTGTTTTGAAGACAGTGGTGGAAGAAAGAGAATGGGGCTACCTCACTATTTTAATTAATATGAATTTTAAATTTGTGGTGAAGCCGTTAATAAACGTAGTAAAAAAGTAGGTGCAGAAGTGTGCGTGGTCGAAAAATATTATCATGTAATAAGTATTCCTGAGTCAAAGCTGAACGTTGTGAAAATTTAAGATCGGTTATCAGGTCCATCCTCCAATATATCGCAAACAAAGGGGCGTGCTCCGCCCACTTTTCTTTTGGTACGTATTTCTATTCATGCCAATACCATATATAGCAAATACTGCCGCCGTTGGTCAAAAAATGCCCAAGATATGACGATTTTAAATTTTGGGTTATATGGGCGAGGCCACGCCCCTTCGTCCACTCACAACTTTACATAGTCAAGAATTTATTAATTTGTAAGAATATCCTATTGTGAAAAATTAATGACGATCGGTCCAGTAGTTAAGACTATATTACGATTTTTAATTTTCCTTAAAAGGGGTGTGGTCCCACCCACTTTTCTCCTGGTATGTATTCCTAATTATGCCAATACCATAAGTACCAAATATCATCGACGTAGGTCAAAAATGCCCAAAATATGGCGATTTAAATTTTTGGGTTATATGGGCGGTGCCACGCCCCTTTGTCCAATAAAAACTTCATATAGCCTATTATTTCTTCCAGAGTCATAGTAACATGCTGTGAAAGTTTCAGGAAGATCGGTACAAGGGACTCCTATAAAGCACAAACAAACAAACAGACAGAGAGACATTCATTTTTATATGTATAGATTGAAAGCAGATTGATTATAATTAAAGTAAAATGGGGCGAAAAAGGCGGATTTGGTAATAAAAAAATCTATGGCTACCTTACCTGTAGATAAAAAGTATATAAAACTTTAGGTAAATACGTTTTACAAAAAAAGTATTTTGTATAGCAAACATTGTTAGTGGTATAAGTAAGTATCTGAATTTAAAAAAGGGGCAGTGAAGTGGGCGTGGTTCATAGTAATATGGTGACGTTAACAGTATTAAAAGCAACATACTACCAAATAAAAAATAATCCGTTGGAAGGAACAAATTTGTACAGAGAACAAAAAGTTTAAAACTTAAATTTGGCGTGAAAAGGGGCGGGAAAGGGGGCGGGAAAGGGGGCGTGGCGTAAGAAATGTTTATTTCTACCTCGCCTGGAGTATAATGTGTATACAATTTGAAGTAAATCTGCTAAAAACTATATGGGAGAAATTACATAATTTTAAAAAAGTGGGCGTACAAGTGGGCGTGGTCGAAAAAGTACCCTATTAACCATGCCAGAGTCCCAGTTAAATGTTGTGAAAATTTCAGGAAGATCGGTCGAGAGGTTTGGTCTCCTATAAGGTACAAACAAACAAACAAATAAACAAACACACATTCCATTTTATATATATATGTAGATGACTCTCGACAATTTACTGAAATTTCGATCACTAATTTTACTGCACAAGGTGGTTTATACTAGGGAGCCGGTTTATCTGTACAACAGACTCGGGTTTGCAAGATTACGAAGATCAAACGTTATTATACAAATGCGTCATTCTTGTCTGGCATCGGAAAGACAATTTTTTGTGTATTCAATCCGTCTTTGGAACGCTCTACCAACTGATCTAAGAAAAATTACCAATGCTGTGCAATTTAAATTTAGATTGAATATTTTTTTCTCCTCATTGCAATAATTGTAAATTTTCAGTTTTTACTCAAGTAGAATTGTAATTTAAGCTATCAAGCAATACTTTTATTCGAATTTAAATTCAAACATAACTGTTTTATATAAGCTTTATTATTAAGTTTTTTTATTAGTAACTTGTATAATTAACCCTGTTATCACAAATACTGATGAAATTAGAGGCTAGTGCTTTAATTATAAGACCTCTTGTTGCATTAGTATGTCAATAAGAATATATAAATAAATAAATAAAAAGATATAAGAAAATTTATTCCATAAATTATTTAAAAATTGAGAACAAAGTAGAGAAAACTAAATAATTTTTGATTTTGCTTAAATTCATAACTTTTCACTACTTATTATAAGTGATTTCTATCTTTTGGGTTTCATCGCAAATTAATGGATTTGACATTTCTAAATCGTTTGAAAATTTTTTTGAATTTTTTTTTGCGTAAAATAAGTTTACACGTGCATTGCGATTTCTCTCGAAATTATTTTTTACAGATTACCGTTAGGTCAAAATTGTGAAAAATGGCAAATTTTGTCAATGCATGTGTTACTTAAATCACAGTTTTTTTAGATTGTGCTTGCTATAACGATTGAGTTCGTTTTGCAGCCGTTGGAAAGATAATTTGTTGTACTTTAATTCTACAGTAAAATTTATTTTTTTACAATAAATGAATAAAAATTGACATGCATAAACACATGCATGTTTCATGCATTCATTTCAACTTCAATGCATATATGTATGCACATACTAGGGAGTCCAATCCCAGAAGCATTTCTCCATTCCCAGGATTAGTTCGGGATTGAAAACTTAAAGAAGTAAATAATTCAAAACGTTTTTAATTTTTTTTTTATTTATTACTTGAAACTCAAAAATGTAAGATAATTCATTTACAAAGCAACAAAAATAAAACTAAACACATTAAGGGCATTCACAATTGCGTTGTTTTCTTGATACCACACTTTACCGAGCGGTTTTTATATTTTTTGTTGTTTTACATGAAAGCTCTAAAAACCAAAAGTGTCGTAATTTTAAGTAGCTCAATGATATGTTTAATGAACGTGATTTTTAAAGTTCCATAAACAACTGATCGGTTGTCAGCAATTTTCTAAATGCAAAAATGGAAGAAGCTAAAAATGCAAGTTATACTTTTTTATGCCATATATTAATAAAATATTTCAAATTGGATTGTTTATTTATTTGCATAGTAATAAAAAGCTATAGTGAGAAGTTTCCAACCACGAATTCTATTTAAAATCGTGCTTATAATTGTTGTTTTCAACTATGACAAAAAAACCACAATGTCACGATACCAAACAATTGTGAATACTCTTATTGTAAATAAACACAAAAAACTTAAATGATATTAATGACTAGAAAATTGTATTAATTTAAAGAACAAATAGTATAAAAAATAAAATACAGAACAGTTTAAGGTATCTATATATATAAAAATGGATGTATGTATGTGGGTATGTGGGTATGTGGGTATGTGGGTATGTGGGTATGTGGGTATGTGGCTATATCACGTATAGACTCCAAAACCGCTGAACCGATCTTTATGAAATTTTCAGGGAAAATAAAGCCACATCTTGAGAGTGTTCCTGTGAGGTTTCGTAACGATTGGAGAAGGAGGCGTGGTACCTCCCATACAAGCCAAATTTGCTCCATCGATCACAAACAAAAAAAAAAGAAAAATATCTCACGGTTTCAATCGTAAAAAACTAAGATTTGGTGATTTTGTTCAGATGGTTACTGTCGGTAACTGTACAAAAAATGGGCGTGGTCGTTATATAAATACGCCCACTTTTTCGAAATCATGGCAATTCCGGAGTTCTGCACATTTTTACAGTGAAACTTGCTGTTTATGTGCTCCAAGAGACGAACACAATTTATAAATGTTTTCACGCCCACTTTTAACGCCCACAAATCAATATCTATATATATATAAAGCAAAACGATGTTTGTCTGGCTGTGTGATGTCTATAGACTCCAAAACTACTGAACCGATTGACCTGAAATTTTGGCAGTCGATTTGTTTCAGGTACGAGATGGTTGAGGAAAAAATTTGCCACACCCCCCTTTTACCGCCCCCAAATCAATAAAAATTTTATATTTCAGTCGGATTGGGTCGTATATGGCTAAAATTTTGTAATTTAGTATGTACGGTTACTGTCGACAACTGTCCTAAAAATGGGTTTCCACGCCCCCTTTTAACGCCCACAAATAAATGAAAATGGTTTATTTCAGACGGTTTTGGTCGTATAAGACTTAAATTTGGTACTTTGGTTTGTGAAGTTACTGACAGTAACTGTACGAAAAATTGGTTTCAACGCCCCCTTTTGCGCCCACAAATCAGTGAAAATGCTATATTTCATGCAGTTTTGGCCGTATGAGACTAACATATGATACTTAAGTTTGTATGGTTACTTTCGGCAATTGTACTAAAAAAGTGCGTCATCGCTATATAGCCACACCCACTTTTTAAGAAACCATCAAAATTGACTACTGGGTCGATTGAGCTAAAATGTTGGCTTAGTTTGTACGGTTACTGTTAGCAACTGTACTAAAAATTGGTCTCCACGCCCCCTTTTACCGCCCAAAAACCAATGAAAACGTTTTATTTCAACGGTTTGGGTCGTATTAGACAAAAATTTTGTAATTCAGTACATATGGTTACTCTCGGCAAGTGCACTAAAAATAGGCCTGCCCTACTTTAGTTAAACTCACTTTTCGGGGAGTTAGCGTCCAGTGAAGTAAAGTGCGCCAGGCTTAACCTAAATTGAGCTGAAATTTGGGCAGTCGATTTGTTTCGATTACGAGATGGCTCAAGGGAAATATTTTACCGCACCCCTTTTTACCGCTTGCAAAACAACAAAAATGCTATATTTCGCACGGTTTTGATCGTATTAGACTAAAATTTTGGTTATTTAGTGCACATGGCTACTTTCGGCAGCTATACTGAAAATGGTGAATATATTTGACATTTCTTGACATTTTCGTGTATGGCAGTAAGGCGGTCTGTGGCAGAACAACGTTTGCCGAGGAGACAGAGTGTTCCTGTGAGGTTTGGTAACGTTTGGACGAGGGGGCGTGGTTCCTCCCATACAAGCCAAATTTGCGCTATCGACCACAAACCAAATAAGGGATATATATCAGACGTTTTCGATCGTAAAAACTAAGATTTAGTAATTTTGTTCAGATGGTTACTGTCAGTAACTGTACAAAAAATGGGCATGGTCGCATTAAATATACGCCCACTCTTTCGAAATAATGGCTATTCCGGAGTTCTACACATTTTTATAGTGAAACTTGCTGTGTAGGTGCTCCAAGAAGCAGTCACGATACATAAATGTTTTCACGCCCACTTTTACCGCCCACAAATCAATATCTGTATATATAAAAATGAATCGTGATTTGTTCGGATGCTTAAAACTTGAAAACGACTGGACCAAATTGGATACTTCCTTCTACTGGTTTGTTCGTAACTGCTACGCAAAGGTTTAGGAAAAAAGTAATGCCACACCCATTTTATCGCCCACAAATCAATAAAAATGCTATATATAAGACGATTTTGGTCGTATTAAATTAAAATTTGGTAAATAAGTTCTTATGATGACTGTCATTAACTTTAATAAAAACGGGCGTTGTCACACTTCATCTACTCCTACTTTTAGAAATATCACAATACTTCGAAACTACTGGTCCAATTGAGCTCAAATTTTGTAAGTGGCTTTGCTTTGAGTACGAGATGGTTTAAGAAGAAATGCCACACCTTCTTTTACCTCCCATAAATATAAAAACAATTTGTGTTGTCGAATTGCTTTAGAGTTATGGGTTGCACAGCTTAGCAATTCGGTATCCGACCACAATTTAGACGTACCGTTTCAGTGATGAAATTTTATGGGAGTTGGACAAGGGGAGGGGCACCTCTCATACAACCCAAATTGGTGATATCTAATAGCTTTGAAGTTATAGGAATTCAGCCTTGGAATTCAGTTTTTGACCTCAATTTACAGTTTCTCATGCAGTTTCAATTGACTCATGCAGTTTCAATGATTTTATTAAATGGGCGTTGGACAGGAAGGCCTGACATCACCCTTACAACCCAAATTTGCGATATCGAATTGCTTTGAAGTTATAGGTTGACAGCGTAAGAATTGGGTATTCGACCTAAATTTATACATGCACTTTCATTTCTTACATTTTATGGGCGTAGGGCAAAGGGGAGTGACACTTCCCATACAACCCAACTTTGTGCTATCAAAAAGCTTTGGACCTCACGACCTTTCTGTACACATGCAGTTTCATTGATTTAATTTTATGTTCATTGGTAATAGGGGCGTGGTGCCTCCCATTTAACTTAAATTTGCGATATTGAATATCACTGAAGTTATAGGTCGCACAGCGTCAGAACTCAGTATTCGCCCTCAATTTATACATGCAGTTTCATTAATTACATTTTATGGGCGTACGAAAAGGGGTCGTGAAACCTCCTATTTAGCCCAAATTAGAGATATCAAATAGCTTTGGAGTTATAGGTCGTACAGTTTTTGAATTCAGTATTGGACCTCATTGTACGCATGTAGTTTCATTGATTACATTTTATGAGCGTTGATCAAGGGGGAGTGGCACCTCCCATACAACAAAGATTTGTGATATCGAATAGCTTTGGAGTTCAAGGTCGCACAGAGTCGGAATTCAGTATTTGACCAAAATTTACGCATGCAGATTTACTGATAAACTTTTTTAGAGTTTGTCGGGGGGGGGGGGATCGTGACACCTCCAACTTAACCCAAATTTGCGATATCGAATAGCTTTAAAGTTATAAGTAACTCAGCCTCGGAATTCAGTATTCGACGTCAATTTACACATGCAGTTTCATTGGTAAAAATGTATGGGCGTAGGTAAAAGGGGAATGGCACCTTCCATACAACCCTAATTTGTGCTATCGAATAGTTTTGGAGTTATATGTCGCACAGTTTTGGAGTTCGGTAATAGACCTCAGTGCACACATGCAGTTTAATTGATTATATACTATGAGCGGTGATCAAGAGGGCATGGCACTTCCCATACAACCCAAATTTGTTATATCGAATAGCTTTTTAGATATAGTTCGCAGTCTCGGAATTCAGTATTCAATCCAATTTAGACATGCTGATTAACTGATAACATTTTATGGGCGTTTGATAAGGGCGAGTGGCAGCAACGCGCCGGGTTTCAGCTAGTTATCATATAAATGTTAAACATTTTTTCATGTTTTTTGTACTTAAGGCCAACTAAGGTTGGAAAAGATTTTTGAAAATTAAATTTTTTGTTTTAAATTTTTTTTTTAAAGTAAAACATTAAGCTGATCAACGCGTCTTACTTTTCATTAGAGTCTTTTGTTCGGATATTATTACATATATAACGCGCTGATGAGAAGCACCGTTCTTATTCTATGCTAGTTAAAGAAATAGTTGTACAATAGTCGTAAGCAATTTGTAAGTCTCGATCACGATTGCCTTCACCATAAGACAAAATTATTTCCAAAGTCAGAATATCTGACAGTTTTGAAATACAAAGCTGACTTCCCGATGTTGCAAATTCTTCTAAAACTTTAATTCATGTCAACTTAAATGGAAATGGTTGCATTTACAGAAATATTCGTACTAGAATTTTTTTATGTTGATTTTCTATGATTTAAATACAAATTCTAAATGTTTGATAGTATAAATAATTTTTGATTTTTAATACAAATTCTAGTTGTTTGATAGTTTAAAATCGTTTATTAAGCTTTAGGTCAGGTTAGAACAATTAATTGCTCTAACAAATTTTTTCCAAAGAAACAACAACATTTCTCAATATGAATAGGAAAAACATGTTAGCTGATTTTATTGCAATTTCGGCCCTGCTTAAGGCTGGCTTCATCAGAAATCTTTGTGATGCCGGCGGGAATTGATCCCGGGCCGTGCTTTCCGCGTGCAAGCGCATCTTAGCGCAATACACCAACAGAGGCGATGAGATTTCAGTGAAAATATCTCAGTTTTTCTCCCTTTTCTTGTTGTTGTTTTTTAATTTTGCTTTACTTTAGTTTATGCTTATGTTATTATATGGAGTCCAACAGTTTGTTGGAATTCACCACCAGGCCTGTAGCCGGGGTGGGGTAAGGGGGGCAATGCCCCCTACTCCTACTACAACCGTTTGTCCCCTGGCCAAATCAGACAATGAAAACTTTAAATGAATAATTAATATGAATTTTGTTGATATATTTGTTTATTGCTTTAAAATTATTTTAGTTTAAAATAACAAAAAAAAAACACATTCACCTTATTTATGACTTGAATATGTATATGAAATTTGTTAAACAAAACATTTCAGACAAATTTTTACAATTTTTCAAATTTTTACTGCTACCAACCTACCAAACCTGCCAACCTTTGCTACCAAAAAATAAGATTTGAATTTTAATAACTTTTTAACCCGCATCCATACACGCAGAGAAAAAACATAATTGCAACAACCATGTTTTAAGAGGATCATAGTATGATTCGGATTATGATTGTTGCTAACATGTCCTTAAACATATAAAATTTTTTTGATCATAATAAAATTATTACAACAACTATATTTAGAAAGGAATTTTTTTGTAGGAACCAAAATATTTTTGAAACAATCATTATTCTCTTATTGGGTCGAAATAGAATAATTGCAACAACTATATTATGAATTTATTTTTAGGATCCAGAATATTATTGAAACAATAATTTAATTTTTTTATTTTCATATACTCCAATTTCCATTGTCTGGGCTGAACAGAAATATCAATTCAGTTAAAAAATCATTTGATAAAATTTTCTGTCCGAGCTGGGGTTTGAACTGCGGCTTTTTCGCTTAAATATATTAGTCAGAATTGCGAAATATATTTACCGTAAATGGAAATATACTTGCTATAATTAAAGTCGAAAATGTCACTTTTCTGCGTGCTGTTTTTAGGATAAGGCGATTAAAAACAAACCACAATAATTGAACAGTTGACAAAAGAAACGATACACAGCCAGGAATCGATAAAACTTTTCAGACACAACTGTTCAGAAACAATAAATTCTTTCGATTTTTGGTTATGTTCTGCTTCGTTAGCCAACAATCAAAGAATAGTTCAGAAAAATATTCAAAATTTTAATATGTTTGTCTCTATAATAATATTCACATTTATCATGATTGACAAAATTACAACATTTTCGTTGCAACGTCGAGGCAATCATAGTATGTAACGATTTCAATGATGTTATGATTTCAACTGTTATGTTATTTTTGGTACCATTATTAGTAAATAATGACTTTATTAAGGCAAAAATTTGTGTTTGCAGAAATAATACAATAATTTTAGTAAAAAAAATTATTATTGCAGTAATCATGTCTCAACCATGTCTTTTCTCTGCGTGTAGGAACTTTCTAGAAACGAAAAGCACGTTGTGCACCAATTAGATGCAGATACAAAAAGAATATATAATTCATCGAAATAGTTTTAATTTTGAAATTTGTTTTTATGCATGATAAATGTTTATTAATTTTAAAATAACAAATCTGCAAATCTTAATTCTAGCAAAAATTTAAAAAAGCAAAAGATTTAAATCAAAACATGCATGTTTGTTCTTAATATATAAATCTGAATAAAAAATTTGCATCAATTTGATGCAAACGACGGATGCGGGTTAATTCAATTTTTTTATTTGTTTTACTTAAAAAATGTCTTATACATACAGTGTTGCGCAAAACAATAACAACAAAATCGATACGCTACTACAAAATCGTGTATCTTTTCAAATATTAGGGACACACAAAAATGATTATAGGAACCAAAGCATATATTCATACATCATATTAAAACAAATCATATTCCAATTTGGTTTTGTTTTCTTTATTAAATTTAAAATTAATGTGACTGCATTCAGTTTGTCTGAGAGCAAAACAAAAGCAACATAATTAATATTTGGTGTAAGGTCCATTATTCTTGATAACCGCTGCACAGCTGAGCGGCATCGACTCTATTAAAGTAGATATGTTAGTATTAGTAAATGTTCCCAATTAAGTTTCAGCGCTTCATACAATGCAGTCTTATTGGGAAACCTTTGACCAGAAATTTTTACCTTTTAAATCCCAAAAAGATTTTCAATGGGATTCAAGTCATTGTGACTGTGCCGGATAATCAAGGACTTGAATCCCTTTGCCTCTTATGTAATCTCTGATGAGCTTTGAAGTGTGCTTCGGGTCGTGATTGGGCTGAAACGTTCACTGAAGCGACATATTCCACTCTGAATGTGGTCGCATCTTGCTTTCTAAAATGTCATTATATACAAATCGATCCATAATTCCATCGATTTTTTGAAATGGTTCAACTTCATTATAGGAAAAACAAGTCCAGACCATAATGCCACCGCCTCCGAGTTTAAAATTTATTTTGCAGTTTCGGGCTTCAAGTCGTGTACCTGGGTGGCGCCGTAACGTGCACATCCCCGCCTGTAGCAGGGCCGAAATTGCAATAAAATCAGCTAGTGATGTTTGCCTTTTCATACCGAAAAATGTTGTTTCTTTGGAAAAAATTCGTTAGAGCAATTAATTGTTCGTAGTTCTTGGAGGTTTTTCATAATTATTTTATAACTTTGAAGGGGACGGCGATTACTGCGATAGCCACAATTTCAATATTAAATTGTTTTGTATTATTCATTTCAAAAAAGTTTATTCAATTGATATCACAAATATTGTAAATAAATAGAAGCCAAATCATCTTCAAATTAAAACATAAAACATTAATTAAAATAAATAATTTTTCATAAGATGTCGTCCATAAACTACGTTACCAATTTAGGGGAGGGGAGGGAAGGGGTTTTGAAATTTTTGCTGATATTTGCTGTCCGGTGTTACTCTGGAATGTTAATATTTTGTAAATTTTTTTTTTCTTGAGAATTTTATTTCAATTTTCTTTAAAAATATGGAAGATTTGCAAGATAAAATGAGAAAAAAAATTTATTTAAAGAAAATATATAATTTTATGATTTGAGTAGTTAAAATTTATAGTAGTTGTAATTTGTTCTTAGCAGCGTACAAAAATAATCAAAAATTATTCTTTTTGTAGGCTAAGTATTTTTTAAAACTTATAAAAACATCTTTAAAAAATTTCAAATCGTACAAAAGTCAAAGGGGATATAACAGTATTTTGCTTAATAGAACAAAAAATTTTAATTAATTTTCTATGATTTAAATACAAATTCTTAATGTTTGAAAGTTTAATTCATTCTTGATGTAAAATACAAATTCTAGTTTTTTGATAGTTTAAAATCGTTTAGTAAGCTTTTTAGGTCAGGTTAGAACAATTAATTGATCTAAAGAATTTTTTCCAAAGAAACAACAGCAACAACAACAACATTTTCAATATGAAAAGGAAAACATCTCTAGCAGATTTTATTGCAATCTCGGCCCTGCTACAGGCTTCATCAGAAATCTTTGTGATGCCACCACCTGGGATCGAACCCGGGCGTGGAAGGCCGTGCCAGCGCAGTAGCAAACTGCACCACAGAGGCGATGAGATTTCAGTGTCAATTTCTCAGTTCTTCTCAGTTTCTTCTCCCTTTCATACCTTTTTCGTTGCTGTTCTTTTGGCTTACTTTAGTTTTTTATGCTTATGTTATTATGGAGCTCAATTATTTGTCGGAATTCGCCACAAACAAATTTTTATGTAAAACTTATTATTATTATTATTATTTATTTAGACAAATTGTTGACATTTAAGATTTGAATCTTTTACATGCCGCATATAAAAATAGATAACAAAAAATTAAATAAACTATAATGAACTAATACTGCTAAAGTAATTATAAAGATATTAATTTAAAAAATTGTTAGATTATTTTACGGAGTCATCATACAAAACTGAATACAATTCAATTATTCGAGAATAAAAATACAATAGAAAAATGTTTCAAATGTAAATAAAAATAATTAATATAATAATATAATAGAACAATAAAATAATATAATAATATAATATAATATATAGCATAAATATATAATATAATATAATATGCTCATACCTCCGAAGACCATAAATATAGCATGTAGAGTTGTTAAATGCAACTTGAATTTTGTGCATAGATCTAAAGTCAAGTTTGCTATAAACGACTTCCGCATACCAAAATATTGGCAATAATAGCTGTAAGACAAGCTTCTTTCTAGTTTCAACAGGTACGAACGCAGCAGTCATCCGAAGATTTCTGAGAACATAATAAAGTTTACTAATGCAGGAGTTTACATGATCTTCACAGGACAACGACGAGCTTATTTGGTAGCCGAAATTAGTAGCCTTTCTTACAAATCTTAGCTCAACGACAATTAAGAAAATAGGGGGAATATCGAGATTCATATAAGGTGTTTGTGAAATCGGTAACACATACCATTTAAGAGGGTTCAATTCTAGCATATTAGCTGTGGCCCAATTTGTCGTCAAATTTAAATTTTCGTTAACTCTTGCACATAAATCTTCAGAGAGACAAATGGGTTTGGACATATACAACTGCAGGTCATCAGCATAAGCATGCATGGTTGTTGCATGATTGCATGTACTAAAAATATCATTTATGAACATGGTAAACAGAATTGGGCCAAGAACTGAGCCTTACAGAACTCCACTTGTGGTAACTTTATAAGACGCGAAATTTTTTTTTTACCCTTACTCTTTGAGACCTGCCATTTAAATAGCTAAACATGAAACGAACAGACGTATCAGAAAAACCAAAGTTATGCATGAGTTTTCTACACAGTAAAAATGGTCCACGGTGTCAAACGCTTTAGAAAAGTCTAACAGGCAGAGTAAGCTCAAATTTCCCATATCATATGGCACTATTATATCATCCAAGATTTTTACCACAGCAGAGGAACAGCTATGTCCAGGTCGGAATCCCGACTACAAATTATGCATTAGGTCAAAAGTATTTATATGGTGGACAATTTGTTCAGCCATGAGGCTCGTATATTTTGGACAACGAGGACAATAAGCTTATTGGACGAAAATCGGATGGTCCGCAAGCATTGTTTTTTTCGCGATGGGAATAACAGTTGCTACTTTCCACAGATTAGGATACCTGGAAGTGGTGAAAAGTGGTAAACTTATGAATGAAAGAGTATACAAAATATGAAAGAGTATACAAAATTTAATTTTCAAGTTTTATTGTTTTTAAGCATAGTACTCTGTTCAGTTTCATGTGAAATTCCATTCAAATCTCTATACAAAATATGACAGCTGCGAAACCAGCGTGGAAATTTTCACAACATTTTCGTCAAAGCAGTACTCTGTTCCGCTGCGTGAAATTATCGCAACATGTTTCTGAGTAATATTTTTTCACGACAATGTAATTGTACTGCCTATTTATTTTGAAATGAAAAGAGAGAGATCATATGAAATCTCCCAACATATTCTCTGAATCTCTCTGAGAAACGTTGCCATAGGAATTTCTCGCAACAAAATTTAAGTCAGAAATTTCACGCAACAAATACATAGATGTTGCCAGCGAAATTTCACGCAAACGAACAGAGTACTAGGCTTTACGCCAAAAAGATCTATTGTACCTCTTCTGAAAAAAATAGAAATTTGTTGAACCTTTTTTGAAAAAAAAGACTAAAAATTAATTCAAAACTTCATTTTACTAAGAATTCTTATAATTTTAAAGATATGAGAATGTTTTTGGTGTTAAATGGAAAATTTTTTAACTAATCATTTTTAATTAGTTCTGTCAAATTATTATAGGCTCTAGGACCTGCATATAAGTAACGTTGTTTCGTGAACTCGCCAAAATGAAGTTATTTCTGTTTCTAATACCAAATGCGTGAGTATGTTTATTCAGTTTTGTAGTATTATAGCTTATACTTTTTATATTATTTGAAACTTGCAGTATCAGTTGGTATAGATAGAGTATATCTAGGGATAAGACATTTTTAAACTCCTCCACATAAAGTTGATGGCTAGGATAAAGTGATGGTAGCCTTAAAACTGCTTTCATGCATTTAGTTTGCACCCTTTGTAATTTTTTTTACCCCGATGTATATTGATAGACCCAGCACATCATCATATATCTCAAGTGTGAGTGGATTATAGTCATTTATATCAAGAACTTGTTGTCAACTGTGAGCTTATTTTTACATTTATAAAGTGTCCCTAATCCTTACGATATTTTCTTCTGTGAGCTATGGAATATGAAAATTCCATACAAGGTTGTTGATTAGGGTAAGGAACTTAACTTCATTCTCCTCTACGAATTTCAGTGTTTTTATGTTTAATTTTTTTAAAAAGGGCCGTTATTTTGAAAATAATCCTGTGATGAAAAGTACCCTTTGTGCCGAACAGATGCGTAATAAACCAATATGTCAAGTTAAAGAAAAATCCATCTAGAAGTTTTGATGTGATGCCCACATAGACTGACATAAAAAATTTTAAAAATTTCATTTTTGTAATACACATCCTTCAAAATGCTTAAGGTGCCCCCAGACCATATGTTTCATACAGATGACATGCCAAAAAAATTACATACCGAATTTAGTCTGTGTGTCAAAATTAAGTTTTTGTCAGACAGCTTTTTTCTTTTGTCTCCACACTATCTAACAAGTCATTTGAAAATAAAAAACAACTTTTGAAATTAACTTTTTGTAAGCCGTAAAGCTCTTAAGTGTCCTCCTTTGGCCATTCAAACTAAGAATAAATTCATTATAAATCAGTGTATTGAATAAATATCTTAAAATTTAACTTTTCTTCCATTTTCACAAAAAAACTTTATCAAACTGACATTTTGTACAGAAAAAAACATACGAAATTAGAGACGGCTCTAATTCAAAAATTTACAGATGCAAATACAAGCGACATATCAAAACCACAGTTTCATATGTTTTACACTATCTGTAGCTAAACTCCATTTGTAATTTTTGACGTGTCATATGTATGAAACATATAGTGTAGAGGCACTTTTAGCACAGAAAAAATTTCCAAATAACATTAAATTTACTAATTTTTTTTCAATGTTATTATATGTACAGCTTTATGCATTTAGTAGCGCAGGTCCGCTGATTATAAGCATAAAAGAAAACAAAAGAAGTTTAGACCGTCTTATTAACTCTGTCAAAGACCAGGATACACCTAAATGGGTCGACAAAGATAAAGGATTTAAAGAATGCTCAAAAAACTTCAAGCTTTTCAATTCCAGTGATTGAGAGCATCAACTCTTGGATCAGAGATGGAATAGCTTTTAATGATGATATTAACTATTATTTTTTTTTTAAATTGTACCTTCAGTTAATATGTCATATATATTTATGGCGACCGTAGCCTAGTGGCTAGAGTGCTTGGCTCCTAAGCTAAAGAACCGCGGTAGCCCGGGTTCAATTACAGCTCAGACAGAAAGTTTTTTCAATTGAATTAATTTTTCTGTTCGGTCGTAACCTCTCTGCAGACAATGGTAAACCTCAGAGAGTTAAAATTGCTATGTAAAGCTTCTTGAGAACATAAGCCGTTCGGAGTCGGCATAAAACACGTAGGTCCAGTTCTCGGTAATTTGTGATCAAAAATTTAATAACACACACAACACAATTGATCAATAGAAGCTAGGTCAAATTCCTTCCAAGGGCTGAAATGGCCAGTTTATTTTTTTTATATGTTTATTTATCCTAATAATATAATTCGTATATGTTTGAATATTTAAATATCTTTATTTCATATGTCACGTTGCTTTATAGAGGAGGAGGGGAGAGGTTTTGAAATTCAGTACGAAAAGTAACGGAGGGGGAGGTAAAAAAAGATGAAAATCGGTAACGTAGTTTATGGGTCGTCCATATAAACATAGTTCCATTTTTAAAAATAAAAATTTGATAACCTTATAATTATTTTAACCTTACAACATGTCAGAACATTAGGTCTTTTGACAATCAAGCACAAGAAGTCTTGCTTCATAGCAAATGAACATTACTAGAAATTGTTAAACCATGACTACAAACTTAGATATGCTCAAAGTGATTTTTTATCTTCAATTATTTAGAGTAAATATATGTTTCTTTATAATATTAAAGTGTTATTAGATTTTTTTAGTCTTAACATAAAAAATAGATTTCCACAAAAAAGTTTTAGCTGTAGTAAGTTTTTGCAAATTCAAGTAAAATTTTTTATTTATGCAATTGACGTTACTTAAAGAAATATTGAACTTTTTGCTAAAAAGTGTTGTTATAACATAAAATTGAAATATTTTGTAATCAATTGTCCGTATCTAAAAACAAAATTTGTGTTAATTCTTAACAGAAAAAAAATGATAAAAAAATTTTATTCTTCTAGCTAGTCTGCTATATTTATTAAAATAATATTTATGTATAAAAAAATATATTTTTGTTTTAACCCTCATGTGTATACGAAAAATTTCCCCCATTCGTGTATACGAAGGTACCCGGGTAGCTTTATACGATCTGTATGAAAAAAACTAGATGTGAATGAAAAAATCCAAAGTAACTTTGCAATCCTTCATCCTGATTGCATCAGTACATGATTTTCTAAACGTAAAAAATCGACAAAGACCGTAACAGTTCGAATTCGCATGTATTTTGCCCGTATAAGACGAAGGGATAGTACTTAAAAATTTTTCATAATAACTTGCCAAAACATTTTCTTTGCAATTTAAAAACTTTATTAAATAAAAAAAAAAATTAGGAAGGTACTACAGATTTAAGTATATAGTTCCTTGGACGAAAGTTCCCTTTGTTTGCTTTAAAATTGCAAAAGGTACCCGGGTACCTTCGTGTACACAGGAGGGTTAAAAAATATGTTTAAACTCCTTCAACAACAACATACCATGATCGGGCGATCCCATACAAAGGGTTGGACATCCAGAAAAAAGTGCAACTTGCAAATTATTAGGGCTATTCCCGATTACGGGCAAATAGCGTGGCATCGTGGCATTTGCAAAATATGATGGCAAATATTTCCAACACAACAACAAAATGTACAGATTTGCATTTGCCCGACTGTGTCAAATTTGCAACACTAAAATCGCATTGCATACAGTCGAGCATGGGCAACACTTATTTGACAATCAATCAGCTGTCACATTTTAAGCAAACGCTGGTAATAATAAAACAAAATAAATGGAACTTGAGTCAGCAAAAAACAAAATAAAAAGAGAAAAGCCCAATAAAAAGTGGACGGAGGAGGAGTTAAAGATAATTTTAAATTATTTGCAAGAAGCTCCGGAGATAGAGGTTAGTTAAAAGTGTTTTTGGATTTAACAACAGCCCCAACTTTTGTGTTGTTTCTATGTTTTTTCCGCAGGCTCCCACGGCACAGATTTTTTATAAAAAGTTGATATCTATGAGTGGTATCAATGCGTCTTGGGATCTTATCAGATATAAAGTTCGCCATTTGAAGGCATCTTATAAAAAGGCGAGTGATTGGCGAAAGTCGACAGGCACGACGACACGAACCGACACGACATTATGATGGCCAGATTATCTCCTAAATCGTCCAAAACTTCCTCAATGGCTTCATCGTCAATTTACATTTCTAGGAAATAGGCATGGTTAATATATATTTAACTTAATTAACACTATACTTTTTATACCTTCAAAGAATAGTATTTCGCTTGCAGCGTTTTCTATTAAATTTTCTATAATCTCCTCTTTTGAAGATTTCTTCGGCATAATTGGTTTTAATTGATTTTTAAATATTAAGGAAAAATATCAAATATATAATTGTCCTGTTTTTTATTTTTGTTTTCAATAACACCTTCGATTAACACAAATCAGATACACTTTGATGAATAATAATGAAAAACACCACAAAAAATGTTCGTGTCATTTTTTCCCACCAAAACAGCTGTGAGTTTTGTTTGCAACAGTGTTCTAAAAAGTGTGCTCACAGTTGATGGCAAATATTTGGTAGGGCATACTTTTGCAAAGCTATTTGCAAATAATCGGGAATAGCCCTATTATAATAATTTGATACATTTCGAAAGAAATATATTTGGGCGATTTGAATTGGGCAGTTTTTTTATTTTTAAGTGCGTACTTTTGTTTTTATAAAGCCTCAAAGTTGACATTTTTTAATATAAAAAGATATAGTCTTTTTTTTTAAGTGATTGAATAGATCTTTATATTTATGAAAGGGTATACTCTAAACTTTTAAACCAGATATTTTGTTTTTAAGCTTCTTGCTATCTCATTATTGCGATAAGGAATACAAATTAAAAATTAAAAAAATTATTAAATTTGAAAAATAAAAAAATGGCCAGGGTTGGCCAGGATCAATATACCTTACATTACAAATAATAATAGTAAGAAAAGTTTAAAAAAAATTAGCGCGCCATCTAGCGCCTTCTGAGAATTTCAATATCAAAATTGTGTTCCTTGGGTTTTTTTATAGCATTTCTCACAAAGTAAGCCTATTACAGCATAACTATAGGAACTGATTCAGTTTGATTCGCGATAAAAACTTGCGAATGGATAAAAAACAAGTTTGGGATACATTTATTATTTTAGGGAAAAAATATATCTTTTGCTTTGATTGCGGCATAGCATACTTACTTGTAAAGTTAAGTAAATTTTTTGTACTAAATAAGTGTAGACAATTTTAATGAAAATATTTTGGTATACTGTTTATTTATCAGAGACGTCTGGTTCTTGAGATATATTTAAGACACGATGCAAATATTTTCAAGAATTCCAGTAAAAAAAATTACATAAACTGGTACAGTACAGATAAAGGGTATGAAATCCACTTAAAAGCAATCTGCCAATAAACTCAGTTGATATATCTTTAACCGTCAATAATTTATATGAAATATCTTTGAAAAGTAGTGAACATAATTATGTTTGTGACAATCAGAAAATGTTAGCTGCGAACATATTGCTTATATGATAATGCAGTGTACATAATATATTCAGTGCAACAAATTAGCTTGTTTGCAGTAAACATAACATATTTATGGCAAACATAATATGTTTCTTAAATAAACAAAATTGTTTGCTACAAAAAAGTATTTAATATTATGTTTCCAGTAAACATTAATGCGTGTATAGTAACCAAAATGTAAAGATTATGATAAAAGCATTTGAATCAACACCACTATACTATTTTGCTGACGACGAAATTGTGTAGGGTTTGTTAATAGATGTGGTATTGCGAGGCGCTGGTAAAAGTCATGACAGTAACACTGCTCGCAGATTTTTTACTAATTACAAGAAAAGTTCAGAAATCACTGGAGTAGACGAAAATTTAACTAAACGATTTTATGTTATATTGCAGTTAAACATTTTAATATATACATATATGAAATATTTTGTTTTACATTAATGCGTAAAAATTTGAATATAGTTCTGGTCAATCGGCATCTGGTCTTAAAATTAATATCACAAAATAAAAAATTTTTGTTTAGAAACAACAAAATTATACAATGAAATTTATGATTGATACTACATGCCTGTTACTGTATGTAAAATATTAATGCACAGTGCGGATATAGTTCAAAAAGCGATAGTACCAATTGGTCAGTTATCCGAGGATGCGCAAGAGGCCAGTCACAAACTATTTCGGTTCTTCAGACTTCATAACACGGGAAAATTTTCAATATTGCTTGCAATTCAGATCTTTTGCATGCCCTTCTGCTCAATTCAGATCCAGTACTTTCAATCCTTGGTTTTAATAAAAAATCACCAAAAAGCTATCTGATTGTAGCAAAATACCTTTTTGATGAGGAAACTGAAAACATACCTCTTACAGATAATGTGTAAAAATAAGCATATTGTATAATTATGTGTGGTATAAATAAATCACTGTTTGATCTTAATATTACATATAATTTGTTTTAAATAGAGATGTATGTTTTAAATAGAGATGTTAATGTATATCAATAAATTCTTGTTTAAAACACATTGTGTAATAAAATACAGGTATGAAATATCGCTAAAAACAACAAAAAATGGTTTTTTTACCATGAATTTTTGGGTCTCCTAGACCCGCTACACTCATAACGGTTAAATGATTTCATGAGAAATTCTTTTAAGAAGACATGTTTAAAATTTGGCCCAAATACATCAAATGGTTTCAGAGTTACAATCAATTACTTAAAGCAATATGCGATGTACATAATTTGAAAATTTTAGAAGACCTTGAAATATGTTGCGTCTGAGTACTGAGAATATTTAGTAGAGAAATATTTGTATAATAGCATCAAACTAATTTTCAATTTAGATGATTGATTTAATTGACTTAAAATATTGATGAGTTTCAAGTACCATGCCCTTTTACCAATCACTATTCTGTCATTCACCTACTATTTATTTTTATTCGAATAATTTGTATAAAATTATGAATTGCATTTTTTTAAAATATAAAAAAAATTTTAAATGAAGCGATAAACAAAGGACCCAATAGTTCGAGTTTGGAGTAGAGCAACAAAGGAGATCTCCTTTAATGCTCCTTTTGGAGCAATTAGAAAAGTTTTAAATTTATTCAAGAGAGCGATGAACGATTTCTTCTTTATTGATACATTTGGAGCTATAAAGAAGATTTTTATAATGTTTTCGTATTTAAATAATTTTTCTCCTTTTTTTTTTAGATTTGAAATTTTTTACTAATGTGATATTTTTATTTGTGATTTTTTCTGTTTGTGTCGCACACGTATTAGTTAGTCAAGCTTTGTTTGATTTCTTTTAATTTTTTAAGTACACTAAGAAAAAACACATTATTTAAAATTAAACACAAAATTTTCAAATAGAAATTTAACTTATTTGCATTTCTTCAAAACAAAATTTAAAACAAGCACGTTTTATTTTCAACTATAAACTCATTTCTGTTTTTTGTATAACTTTCTCTTATTTTTTACCTTCCAGTAACAAAAATTACGTAGCTATCAGAGATTGAATTAAAAAATTATATGCAGTAGAATCATTGCAAATTATTGCCAGACAACTGAGACCCCGATTGCATATTTGATTGCTTGAAAATATTTTTGATTTAGTCTTACAAATATTAAACATAAGATGAAATAAAAACTAATTAATTATTTTGATATTTAAAATATTTTAAGCTGCAATAAAACGCAAACTTCATCAAATGAAGTGAAAAAATTTGTTATTAGGGGGGGTCCCAGGGGTCGCTGATCACGAATCTGACTTCGAAAACTCGAAAAAGTTAAAAAAATGGCAACAAAAAATAGCGATTTAATTTATTTGTTTTTAAATTAATAATAATATTTTCAAATTATATTTTAAATTATTTGTTTTAAGTATTAAAATTTTGCATTAAATTTTTTGCTTAAATAAATGTGTTTAAACTTTTAATTTTTACAATGAAAGTATATTTAAAAACATTGTTTTGCAAACAAAAACTTTTGCTTAAAATAATAGTTTATAAACATTTGTGTTTAACTTAAATGAAATTGTTTCAAGCTCTATTTCAAAAACAAATTCGTTTAATATGAACACAATTTCATTTAATTTTAACACATATATCCCTTCGTATATACATAAGTTGCTTATAGAAAAATTTCATAACAGGAGTGCAACCATAACATAAATGTATAAACAGAAAAAGCTAAAAAGAAAAAAACTATTAAAAGTAGCTTGGCGCAAAAAACAAATAATTTCAGAATTCAGTAGAATTTTATCATAACAACAACTGAGATAAGCTGTTAATGCATTTTATTATAAAAATTTCTTGATTTTTTTTTATAAAATGTTAGAAAAATCATATGTTTATTTACACTTAAATTTTACACAAATACCCATATGAAAAATATATTATTTGTATTGTTCTTTCATTACTCACTAAATAACTTAAACAGAGTACTTCATTATTGATCACTTTGGAGGTAAAGGCGAGTACTTCTTTATTGATCACTTTGGAGAAAAAAGACAATACTCCTTTATTACTCATTTGCGAGGACAGGGAGAGTACTCCTTCATTGCTCGCAAAAGTTCTGCATGACTGCTCTGCGTGACATTAGAGTTCTGCATGACTGCTCGTTTGGGATGTAAAAGGGAGTGCTCACCTCCTCTGACACGCAATGCAAAAATGGAGTACAAAATACAAATTCTTCAGAGCAATGGAGAGTACTCTATTGCTCGGAAAGGAGCGCTCCACGATTGATTAAACTTTGGATGATACTTTTCCACTGTGGAGAGGATATATCCCTTTATGCCTCCAGTAGCTCTGCCACTGGCAGTTCAAAAACTTTTTAAAATACAGTTTGTGCTTGTGCTGCTTTTAAAATACTATACAAGATTGCAAAATCCAGTCGCAAGATATGGCTATGAAAAAAGTGCAGAACTGCATAGGAGTATTTTTGACGTTCGCTTATTAGGTTTTTCTAAAGTGCAGTTATACATTTTTGCTCTGCTAAGAACAGCAAATTGCAAGTTTTTCTTATGTTTAGTTTAAAGAATTAATGTCTTATTTTCCTTAAAGCATTGAAAAATCGTACGATAACTTGACACTATCAAGTTTTTGCACTTATCAATGTTTTGCTGGAATTTTTAGTGAAATATAATGTTCTGTCTATTCCTTAATCCATTAGCAGAGGTCTGGTAGAATAACAGATTTTATAGAAAAAATTAAATAACCTTTGAACACAGAATAAAAAAAAATTTGACGTGACAGCCCATTTTAAAGGTTTATTGACCATAATTCGTAAGCCATAAGCAATACGAAGACATTTATTTCGTTCTAAGTCAATGTCCTAGCTCGCTTTATCACTTGCAATTAAGATAACATTAGTTTTTGCTTATTATATTGAAATATGTGCTAACAAAAATATGCTTAGACAGAATTCTTACATTGCAGTCCAAATTTCTGCCCATATACGAGTTTCGCTCTTCTCAGCTTGTTCAAGCTGAAGCAGAGTCTTACCATGAAAATTGTTAAATTAATGTTACGTAAAGCGAGACATTTATAAAATATTCAAAAATATCCTGCATTCGTACAATTTGCTCAATTTCTTAACGGACTTAAATCGATTGCCAATTCTTGACAATCAATTTAGTTTGAATTTCTAGCATAAAACTTTTTCAACTTCTTGAATTTCTATCTGCAGTGCATTAAAATTCTCAATCCTTGACTGCAGCTGGCGCATATGGCGTAGAAACTTCAGACAGCATGAGCGTCACATCCGTTTCCGCTTTGGAACTCTTCAGTGAATTCATGGTGCTGCTTTTGCACCGTTCTGTTCGGTTCTGTTCTCACTTCTAAAATACTAACTAATTCATGTAACGAAAAGCTTTTAGCCAAAGTAACTCGTCAACCAGCAACAACCAGCTAGCAGCCCAAAAACTAGTATAGCTCAAACCAGTAACACAACCGCCCAACCATATCCGCTGTTGATGTTGCTGCTGCTGCTACTGCTGTATCTTCAATGTTCATATAGGCTAAAAAAAACGCACACACACACACATCAGACTCGATGCGACTAACTTGGCTCATGTGAGACGTTGTCTAAAGTCATGCTTAGAATAGCCAGAATGTTGGTGTTGGTGATGGTCTCCCTGCTTTTAAGGGTGCGCTTTGCCAGTGCACTAAGTGGTGTATCTGGAAATGTTACAAAGTTATAAATTGCCGCCAGAAAAATATGCGGTTGGCTGACTAAGAATTAGTTTTTGGCGTATATAACAAATTCTGCACAACCCCTTTTTAAAGCCACCCATCTAAAACAAAGACCCTCCCCCTCACCTTAACTCTAAAAGGCATGTGTTTGCATGCTAAAATAAAAACAAATATGAAAAATATTAAAATAAAACTAGGAAAATATTTTTAAGCCACCATCACCAACACCACTGAAAGATGAAAAAGCATCAGCATTATTTTATCTAAAAATTTATGTGATAACTTCATGAGTGCACGAGTGAGTGCAAGACAAAGCTGTGTACGTGGCTGTTTTACGGTGTATATACATATGTACATTAAGGTGGTCGTTATTCAGTAAAATTTTTTTTTGAACTGCCCACCCGAGAAACAATTTCATATTTTGTGTCAATAAAGTAGCTGACATATGTCCGGTGCCCGTGTCGGTAAATGTCCGACCTCTGCACCGAAAGAAGTGCTAGTTCTGGAACACCTTGGGCAGGCACAATGTACGAACGAAGACCGAATTAGGCACTAGTCAGCTTATTGTGTCCGAATATAGTCACTCGTTTTTGAAAACATTATTGACTTAATACCGACTTACTACGGTACTATTTCAGGTGACTTTCGAGGTACTTGCTGGGTATGTTTCGGGTTCATTATAGTTATGACTCAGGCTAGTTTTGATGCATATCAGCTACTTTATTGACACAATGTATCAATTCTTTTCTCGGGTCCTGTTCGCTGAAGCTCGATTGCATTCGGCTTAATGTCAATGTGCAATTATTTTTTTCATAAACTTTGCAGTTTTTTGTTACTACTCGTAGCTTTTAAAAATAAAATTGAGTCCGATACTCGGGACTTTTGTGCCTGAGTAGTTTGGTACGGACACAAATTGTTTCTCGGGCAAACTGGCATTAGCTAAAAAAATTCGATTTGATATAAAAGTTATAGATATGCTCACGTTCTTCTGTAGCAGAAACTTGTAAGTTAAACAATTTGAGAGAGATATGGATAATTTCAGCACAAATACCAATTCGAACAATTTTTAAGACATTGATCTCCAAAGGTTATTCTCATATTCTCAGTAAGCAAATCAGATCAACCAAAACTGATGCAAGAATTTAAATAACCAATTTGTTAACCCAATTTTACGCCCTGCAAACTTTAATATGTTTAGCCAGCAAATATATAGAAGGTCTGCTTTCGTATTCGATTCAAGTAACTTGAAGTTACTTTTGAAGATCTAACTTTTTCCACTCCATTACAACAACTTGAAGATATTCATGATTGTTGTGATTCGCCGAATCGTTCAGATAATTTCACACTATCGTGACTGTCTATAGTTTTAGACTGACTATCGATGGTTTTCGATACTATTTAAATATTCATTGACACCACTGTTTAGGTGTCATTGCCATTGCTTCGACAGCAATATCGTATGACTTTGACAATTTGGCATCATATTTTTCTGTTTTGTAGAGTGAAAGCTCAGGTGATGTTTCTTATAAATGTATGAGCATTGTGTTGATTTGGAAGATGGGTGATAGTTAGTAAGAGGTTGAAAAGATGAAGTAGTTTCGGTGAAGATTTGTTTTGAATTTGCACAGCTCAAAACTGACGGGAAACACGCTCGCAGGGAAACTATTCCTCAACTTACCGTACAACCAAAGAACCAATTATCACTACAACGTGAGGTTCTGTGTGGCATCAAGGCAATGATAAAGGAGTGGGCTTGGACAGCTGCCCGAGTGGACCTGGAAAAATACGGTGTGGTGGCGTCAGGCCATTACGAAACCAACACTACGTTGATTTCCAATAGAATTGAGAGAGAATAAAATATTTTTATCCCCTATCAAATATATCGCACGACGTTGAATTCGGTCCAGAAGCACGTTTCGATTTTAATTCTTTGACGAATTTTCTTTGCATTTCTGTCTGCTTTTCGTAAACGAAAATTACTCAATATTTCGATATTGGGTTCGTGCATGATAAGTCCCGACGTTTCTGCATTGCGTCTTGTACGAATTTGGAATATTTATATGAAATTTTCGTCAATGAATTGTATGGCCAAATCAGCATGTTTCGTCAAATATCAAGAAAAATCGTACATGATTCATTTGAGATTTCTTCAAGACTGGAACTACTGGGGAATGTCCACCTTAATGTACATAAGTGTTAGTGTGTACTATAATGCACATTCACTTTTAACTATGTAAGTGTGTCGCTGTATCTCTTAGATACTAAAGTAGTTTTGCTTAACACGAATTCTGTGGTCGTAACTTTTAAAGTGATGTTAACAATTCTTGCAACAAATTTATATCTAACATGCTTACGTTGAGCGAATTTATGTGCATGTATGTATGCATGAATCAATGTATGCGAGTGTATCTTTGCTGATTGGTTTGTCTGTGTGCACTCGCTTGTTGATGTTTCTCTCTACGGTGTAGAGTTATTTGAAGTTTTCATTGCATTCGTAAATATTATTTCATTTCAGTAAAACTCGCAAATTTTGAAAATTGAAATATGTACCTACACTGTCTTTGAGAGCAGTTGTTGTAATAATATTTAGTTGCAGCGAGTGGAATTGGGTTGTTGGTTGCTTTGTTGCCGCAAAGAAATTTTTGCCAGTGTGAAGGCATGATCATTTATTAAAATTCTAAACTGAGATTGGATAAAACAAATATGTTGCTGGCCCGTAGCCAACAATTTTTCATAGAATATTTATTGATTAAATTTTTAGAAAATGGTATTTTTGTACCCGTAATTTGCTTTCATTAAGTTATTGTTTACAATTTTTTCAAGGGTATTATTTTTCAATATTCTTTTAATACACTTTATTAAATGGAGAAGTCATTTCTGTTCTTCTTTTAGTTTCATTCTCCAAGGGATACCTGAGTGATATGTAAATCAAAACTATGCACGTTATTTGGGTGTACTCTTAGTATTTTTGAGTGTACTCCTTAGCATGCCGAAATTAAAATAGCATTTTCGTCACTTAAAAATTAAAACAACTTTGTGGATTTTAATTAAAAAAGTTGTCGAAAATTAAAATTTGTTGAATAAAGGTGGAATACAAATTAAAATAGAGGTGGATATTTGTTGATGTTTTACGTAGACTTCTGCCATGAAGTTTTAGTTCTATGAAGCTCTTTAGCGTGGAACCGAGATTATGTGTCGGTCAACACGCCTTTAAAACTCAAAGGCTCCAATTACTATAAGGTTCTTCAGCATCCCGACAAACAGTCACTCAGAAGAAGCGCTCTTTCTGAGTCTTCCATGAGTGTGCCACATTCGTCTACTAAAATTGTACATGACTAGGTTATATAAACAATAACCATAGGCCAAACCAGTATCTATATATTTATTCCTGTAAGGGTCCCCTTATTCCAGCAAATCTACAAACACTACACAGTAAAAAATTTGAGGGTAAATTTTATCTTTTTTATAACATTTGTGTGGTATAAACTTTTTTATTCCAAATAATTTATAAATTTTATACCACTCAATATTACAAAATAGTAGAACAAATATAATTTAAACATTTTATATGGATATCATGTGTAAATCAAAATATATTCTGGTTCGAAAGTAAAAAATTCACCGAAATCGGGAAATTTAAAAATATGGCTGTTTCGATTGGTCTGACGAGAAAAATGGTCTGGAAAAATTTATATGATTTGATGGTATAAATTTTATAACATTTTTGGTTTGGATTTATATGTATACAAAATAGTATAAAATTTATGCTCATATTTTTTACTGTGTACAGAAACACTTGATATATCAGAAGAAAGGTCTTGAGCTGTAGGTACGCAGGTTAGATTTTTGATAGGTGGTACCGTTTAGCAGATATGATCGTTTAAAGTTGAAAAAATGCCAAAAAGACTTAAGACACTAGCTCGCTTTAAAGTGAATGAGAAAGCGTGATTCCTAAAGCAAATATATTAGCCATTTTTTAATCGATTTTTTCGTTTATTTTCTCATAATTTGCTTTGGTAAACGTTCTTAAAAATAAGTTTCAAAGCTTACAGTCTATTGTTAATAAATATTTAAAATATTTAAATGAAAAGTATCTACGTATATATTTATTTCAGTTTTGATTTCTGAGATGTCTGGCAAGGTCTATAGAATGTTAAATGAGGTATCGAATGAAAGTGCTGATTGTGGAGGCAAGAACAAATTTGCCTAATAAACATAATTTCTTAAACAAAATCTAAACTCAAAGAGATGAAAGAACATGATGTAAGAAGGCATGTGCAAGCCTTAATCACTATTAATTCGTATAGCTGCCTTTTTCTTCGTACCTTGTTCATAATAGATTTTTTAAAAGTCTTACAACTTTTTGATAAAAATATAACTTTTTAAAGAGCCCTTGTTGTAGTTGTTAAGAAATAATAAACAAATTATATTTTTTTAATATATTAATAAAAATGTTTTGTATGAACTTAACACACTTTTTTAATGTGCAAGTTAACGACTCATAATACGCCCACGAATCAACATTCAACGATAGCGACAGCGATGGACAACAATAGCCAGCCACCTGTAATGTGAGCGCTGAACGTGACTATCCAGCGACCAGCTGCTCGCGAAATAAATAACATAGAACTTGCAACAGTGAGAAAATGTAGACACTGCATTTTCTCATGATCTTAAACTTGTTATTCCTATAAGTTTAGTTCTTTATAATATTCTTCTTCTTCTTCTATTAAAATTATTACTTATGATTGTTTGTAAAATTTCTTAGCTTTAGTTCCCAATTTGATGTTATTGCAAAGAGTTGAGCATAGCTCAAAAAAATAAATATTAAATAAAGAACTCGGGATCGTCGTTTTTATTTCGAGAAACCGATCTGTTTAACTTGCATATTAAAGCTGACCACTCTTAATTCGTACAGTCCCATTTCTTATAAAATAACGGGACAATTCTCAAATAATCTTTGCCAATGTGCATTTTTACCGTTATCGATAGCTTTTAGATGAGTAAGGTGAATTTTTGCTGGCATTTTTTTTTTAGTCTTCAACAGTGTGTGAACATGGTGCATGGCAAGCCAATTTGTGAAGAAATTAAAAAACTAATAATAGAAAAACATGATTCTGGAAAAAGCTATGGTCATATTTCTAAAGATTTAGGACTGCCTAGGTCATCAATGCAATATATTATAAAATCTTTTTAAAAAAGTGGTTCATTTGCAACAAATGTTGATAAACGCGGTCGAAAATCGAAATTAACTGGAAGAGACTTAAGAGCATTGTCTACAATAATAAAAAATAACAGACAAAGTACTGTTTGGAATTTGTCGGCAGAATGGTCTCAAAAAATTGGGAAGACTGTAGGACGAGAATTGACTCGAAAAAATTTTCATAAGATGGAATAAAATAATAACATGAATTTTCGAATGTTTTTCTTAAATTTTTATCTTTATATTTTAGGCCAAAGAAAAGCCCTTATTAACAGCTTTACAGCAGAAAAAAGTCTTTTATGGGCAAAAGATAAACGAAACTGGGTGCAAAGATAGTGAAATTCGGTAATTTTTAGCGACGAATCCAAATTCGATGTTTGCGTGGGCGATGCCCGAAAGAGGGTAATTCGAACTAAAAAGCAGGTGTACCACAAGGATTTTCTAAAAAAAACAGTTAAGTTCGCGGCAAGCGTTATGGTATGGGGCTGCATGTCTTCGAAAGGTGTTGGCAAACTTTATTTCATAAATGGCACTGTAAATGCTCAAAATTATGTTGAAATTTTAGAAAACAGTTTAATATCATGTACTGAAAAATTAAGTTCGTTTAATGAACTTATATTTCAACAGGACGGTGCCACGCCCCATACCGCAACATTTACAAGAAACTGGCTTCAAGAAAAACGAATAAAGGTTTTAGATTGGCCCTCCTCAAGCCCCGACTTGAATCCCAACGAGTCTTTGTGGGCAATTATGAAACGAAGACTTTAAAACCATCCTCAAAGAACTATTAGCGGCCTTAAGGACAAAATTACAGAAATATGGAATTCAATAACGCCAACTGAATGCCAAAACCTCATAAATTCCATATCAAAGAGATTAGATGCAGTTATAAAAGCGAACGGAAATGTTACACAATATTGATAACATTATTTATGTACTGTACGAGTTAAAAGTGGTCATTTCCGAAATTGTTTTAAAAAAAATGAATTCAGTTTAAATAAAAAAAATTTTTATTAATGTATTAAAAATATATAATATGTTTGTTATTTATTAACAACTACACCAAGAGGTTTTTAAAAAGTAATGGTTTCATCAAAAAGTTGTGAGTAAGATTTTTAAAAAAATTGTTATAAACAATGCCCGAAGAAAAAGGCAGCTGTACGAGTTAATAGTGGTTAGGGCTTGTAAGACATTGCTAAGATGTACAACAACCACTCCAGACATTTTTCGCTATCTCTTAGGGGTGTCCATTAATTACGTGAGGCATTTAGCGGGTTAAACAAAATCTCACTAAATCTCACGTGGGGGGGTTCTCGCAAAAATGACGTAATTTTTTATCAGCAAGAAAAGTGTAAAATTATGAGATAACTGGTTATATTGAGTAAAACTTGTTTCTCTACTAAAATATGACTAAATTTTAAACATACTATAATATTTTTCGCGGTTATGCGAGTGCAACAAAGTAGCGTTGTAGCTCGTCGATTGTTTTCAAACCGGCTAGCTGAACACGCGATTCGACGAGCGCTGCGACTTGTGACAGCGACGCATGGACAAGTCTCTACTTGTTGTGTTTAGCACACATGAAGCACATCCCAGTAAGTACATTCATGCATACAGCATTGATGATGTAGGCATACGTTTGATGTCTTGTATGCATGCCATCACAAATGCAAGCTCATTTCCATTTTACATGGCGGTGTCAAACAAAAACATGTGTACTGTGTACCCGCACAATTACTATTGCTGTATGCATGAGGAATTAGTAGTACTCTATGCATTCATTGTCATTAATACTGCATGCATACATTACCCTTAATACTGTATGCATACATTTGCATTAATATTGTTAGAAAAAAATTGCTGCTGTCATTAATTAATCATCTTATTTATTTCAGTTTTTAAAGTTGTTATATTCTGTTATATTAATTTATATTTTGTTAATAAATTATGTACAACTGTACTCCTTAAAGTTTAAAGGCACAATGGTAGTTCATATTTTTTAAGCAAGACTATTATGCATGCAAGGTTCATGTCTTAGTACTAATACAGCATGCATATTTTAGTATGCATGCTACTGTGTACAAACAACACGCCATCACAGCAAATTTGGATAACTGTTGGTTTTCATAATGACCATACATGCCTTGCCCATGCTTCTGCCTGCATACAGGAAACCTGCATGCATGCTACTCTGGACATAATGGGTAAGACGCCTCACGAAAAAAGTTGTTCGGCACAAATGCTCAATACAAGCCATGGTTATGTTATAAAGATTCCCCAAATATTTTGACTCTAGCGATAGCCATCTGTGAGCTGGAATGATTTGATATAAACTCTAAAAATCGAGTTATTTTGTAACCATATTGGCTTGTGTAATTGTTGTTAAAAATAAATTGTCAGAAATTATAGCCGGAAAAAAGGTCTTCCAATATGCATCAAAAAATTAAAATTTTTGCATTCGGATTAAAAACAATGTTTTCTTCATGCATTTTTTTCAAATTTATTTTCACTAAAATTAAAAAAACTTAATTATTGCTAATGCGATCCTCCCTTTCAAGATATCGTTGGAAAGGTTTTGAGTGCTCGTATTGATTCCTGGGCAGAATTGCTTAATTTGATATATATTAAAAGTAAAATATTAAATATAAAAAAACACCTACTGAAAAAAAACGTAAGAAATTAAAAAAAAATATATAAAAGTAATGAAGTTATTTGAATTTTGAAAGTTTTTGTATGGAAATAAAATAAAAAATATCAAAAATATGCATGAAAAATAGCGTTATCTTTAATCTGATTGCAAACATTTACAATTTTTGATGCAGATTGGAAGATCTTTTTCCGGCCTGAAAATTAAATTTTTGCAAATTATTACACCAGCCATATTGCAAAATAACAAAATAGCAAAATTTATTGCTTACAAAATACTTATAAGTGCGAAAAGTGCCTTTTGTCTCGTCGTCAATCGATTGTTTCTTCGCCACCCATAAATAGTAAAGGTACTACCAAACATCTGAAACCTGCATGTGCCGACGTTTCTGCCAAGCCATGTACTCCACCAGCAGCGGCAATTGATAGTGGTCTTACCAACAATAAAACACCTTCAACGCAAGAATTGGCTCAACACTCACACACGTCTCTCAGCATACTCATTGGTCAGAAGTTTGAAAAGCAGACCGAATGGATAGAATTGCGTCTCTCAAAGCAAAGCGAGCTGATCGCCTTGCAAATCAAAGAAACACTTCAAGAGAGTGAATCCAGAATTCTCGCTGAACTTCGACAAAATGTTGCAGAAATGACTTGCTGCCTACGCTCAGTTACTGAAAGAGTCACCCAGTTGGAAAACGTTGTCCCTGAGTTCAATATAGTTAAAGAAGAAGTAAGCACGCTCAGAGCTGAGGTTGAGGAGCTAAGGGCGAAGCTGGCCAAGCAGGAAAACACTGCTGTTGCATGCGATCTACGACTTAATGGCCTTCCATTCTCCGATGGTGAAAATTTTCATGAAATTTTGAATAAAATATGTACCTCCGTAAATATTCAACCACCCAACATTAAAAATATACACCGCATTAAGCAAAGAAAAACATCGCAGCCGAACCATAATGATAACACAATCATTGCTAAATTTTATACGCCGTTTGATAGAAATTTTGTGCTTAATTCAGTAGCAAAGTTCAGACGTGAAAACATTGACTTTATGCGCTTGCACCATGCGGGGTTCCATTCAACTTAACCTTTCTACGTCAACGAAGGGCTAAGCAAAGACAATTCTATTATTCTTCAATTTGCTCTTCAGTTCAAACAACAGAAAAATTCTCCGCTGCTTTCACTCGTCGAGGCATCGTCCATGTAAAACTAAAACCCAACGATAACCCGATCTACATTGATACTATGCTAAAACTAAATATTCTCGCAGAATCTGTCACAACTGAGCAGTACAACAACAACAATCAGCACAAAAACACAAATAATATGTTTCGCAACAATGAAGACAATTGTACAAGTAACTTGTTTCATATTACTGATGTCAACAACTGCACAACTTAAGATGATGCTTGCTAACGTTTGTTTTAAAACCTATATATGATGTTTGTTTTCGGATTCATTCCAAAAAATTATTTATATATGTAATAATTTATTAATATCATATATTATCTTTAAAATTTTCAATTTAGCATATACTTATTTTTGTTATAACAATATTGCAATGACCGTTTACAAAAAGAGCACGCATGGTAGCAAAAATACACCTCTTCTCACACATGTCAAACTTGTTAACTAGCGATCGACTTCGTTCCAAAGACAACGCGTTTAATTTAGTTCGAATACTATGTAAGCAGAGGGCTGGACTTAATATATGCCATCTTAATGCGCAAAGTGTTGTTAATAAGATGGATGAACTAAGGTATATTTTCGAGAGTTCAGGCGTTGATATTCTTTGTATTTCAGAAACATGGCTTAATGAGCATATGCACGATAATTTGTTCAATTTGAGTGGTTTTAAAATGTTTCGCGCAGACAGATTGGGTCATGCAGGTGGTGCAGCTGTCTATGTGCGTGATAATATCCCAATCAATCTCCCAAGCAATCTCTTAACGGAAACTCACTTAGCTCTCGAAATGCAGACTTTAGGACTTTTTCCAGTCAACACTACTATGCCTACGCACTATACAAAAACTATTAACACACTGCTTGACATATTTCTTGTTAACGATGAAACAAAAATTTTACTTTATGATCAGATATCTTATCCTTCATTTTCCAAACATGATATAATTTTTGTGTCGTGCGACATTCAGTTGAAGACGCAACCAAAGTCATTTTTGTTTCGCGACTTTAAATGTATTGATTACCATCGTCTCGAGTCTGGAATTTCAAATATCAACTGGAGCAGTATACAGTATGACATCGCCCGATGAGCAAGTTAATTTTTTGCAATCCAACCTCAGTAGTCTTTTTGAGGAGTTCGTCCCACTTAAAAATAAAAATTTTAAACCTATTCAGCGCCCATGGTTTAACGACAAAATTAAAAACTTAATATTGCAACGTGATACACTATACAATCGATGGAAACGTTTTAAGACACCGGAGATTTATAGTGAATTCAAAAATGCTAAGAAAATTGTTGTTGCAGAAATAAAATCAGAAAAAACAAAATTTTATTGTGAAAAATTCTCTTCTGCAATTGATAGCAAAAAAACATGGCAGGAAATAAAAAACATTGGAATGGGCAAGTGTAAAGGTAGGAAAAGTGATGATGTTGATGTAGACGATTTAAATATTAAGTTTCTAGATCTTCCAATGCCAGCAATCTCTCATGAATCTTTCGCTAACCCTAACAGCGTGCGAAGTAACAACGTTTTTAGTTTTGAATGCGTTGAGCAAACAGATGTTCTCGAGTGTTTTTTTAGCTATAAAGTCAAATGCTGTTGGTTTCGACAATATTCATCCTGTATTTTTCAAGGCCCTACTCCCAAAATTACTACCTTTTGTAACACATTTTTAATTTTATTCTCACTACTTCTATATATCCTTCCACTTGGAAACAGGCAAAAATAATACCGATTCCAAAAACGTGCAACGAATACCGTCCTATAGCCATTTTGTCGTATGTATCAAAAGTTTTAGAGCTAATAATTTATAGACAAATGTGTAAGCTCATTTATAGAAATCATTTAATAGACGAATGTCAATCTGGATTCCGAGTTAAGCGAAGCTGTGTAACAGCACTAGTTGATGTTGTTGAAGACCTTAGAGTAGGTATTGATGAGAACAAAATTAACTTTCTAGTGCTCTTAGACCACTCAAAAGCCTTTGATACGGTAGATCATTCTGTGTTGTATAATGAGCTCGTGAATCTGTTTCATTTTTCCCCGACTGCTGCTAATTTAATATCATCCTATCTATCCAACAGAACACAAGCAGTTTGTTCAAATGGCATTGTATCAAAATTGCTACCAAATGACAGAGGTGTTCCTCAGGGTTCTGTGTTAGGTCCTCTGCTCTTCTCTGTATACATAAATTGCCTACCAAAAGTGTTGAAAAATTTTAATATTCATATGTATGCCGATGATGTCCAATTGTATGTTAGTTGTTCCCGTGAGTCTATCGTCCCTTGTGTTTCGAACCTAAATGATAATCTTCGACGCGTTAACGAATGGGCCACATCAAATGGCCTATGTTTAAATCCCAGGAAAACAAAATGCATTGTCATCTCAAAAAAACCAGTAGACTATTCACTCTTCCCAATAATTAAACTGAACAATTGTGATGTTGAATGTGTGGATAGCGTGAAAAACCTAGGTATAATATTTAATACAACATGGTCGTGGAACACTCATATAGGTGGCACTATTGGTAAAGTGTAGGGTATGTTACGTGTTTTATGGACAACTCAATATTTTACGCCCCTTAGAACACGTATCTTACTGGCTAAATCGTACCTTATGCCTACCCTGCTCTATGGGTGCGAAATATTTGCTAACTGTGGCAGCTTATTTAAACACAAACTAAATGTTCTCTTCAACAACATTACTCGTTATGTTTATAGCTTAAAACGTAGAGATCATGTCTCCGTGCATGCAAAACGTTTATACAATATGACTCTCGACAATTTACTGAAATTTCGATCACTAATTTTACTGCACAAGGTGGTTTATACTAGGGAGCCGGTTTATCTGTACAACAGACTCGGGTTTGCAAGATCACGAAGATCAAACGTTATTATACAAATGCGTCATTCTTGTCTGGCATCGGAAAGACAATTTTTTGTGTATTCAATCCGCCTTTAGAACGCTCTACCAACTGATCTAAGAACAATTACCAATGCTGTGCAATTTAAATTTCGATTAAATATTTTTTCTCCTCATTGCAATAATTTTAAATTGTAAATTTTCAGTTTTTACACAAGCAGAATTTTAATTTAAGCTATCAAGCAATACTTTTATTCGAATTTAAATTCAAACATTACTGTTTTATATAAGCTTTATTATTAAGTTTTTTTATTAGTAACTTGTATAATTAACGCTGTTATCACAAATACTGATGAAATTAGAGGCTAGTGTTTTAATTATAAGACGGTCTTGTTGCATTAGTATGTCAATAAAATATATAAATAAATAAATAAATAAATAAATAAATAAATAAATAAATAAATAAATAAATAAATAAATAAATAAATAAATAAATAAATAAATAAATAAATAAATAAATAAATAAATAAATAAATAAATAAATAAATAAATAAATAAATAAATAAATAATTAAATAAATAAATAAATAAATAAATAAATAAATAAATAAATAAATAAATAAATAAATAAATAAATAAATAAATAAATAAATAAATAAATAAATAAATAAATAAATAAATAAATAAATAAATAAATAAATAAATAAATAAATAAATAAATAAAATAACTTGACTTTTAGAGGTTATTTTAAACACTTCCAGCTCACGAATGGCTATCGCTAGAGTCGAAATATTTGGGGAATCATTAAAACATAAACCAAGGATTGTATTGAGCATTTGTGTCGAACAACATTTTTTTTTTCTATGAAGCGTGAGGCAGCTTAATACTGGGGCCACCTCCTTACCCTATCACGCAGATTGATGGACATCTGACTATCCCAGATCCTGGTGAGCATGACGGAAAGTTATTTGCTCCCTTTTTGATTCGCCACTACTTACCGATTCAACATTTACATGCCTTCATGGACTTGCCCTATGACCTCTATTGCCCCAGTGTACGTGGTGATCTAGAAAAAAGATGCTGCAATACATGCGGTATTAACTTTTCGTCCAACACAAGAGCTGCAGAGCATCGGCGCGCAATCCACCGTGCAGCAGCGCACAAAGTGCGACCTTCACGGATTATCACACATCGAGCTAATGAGCTTCTGTGTGCACGCGATAACGGTTTAGAGTGGCTAAATCAGGGCAAGGTAGAAGGAGCAGATGATTTTACTGAAAATCACATAGACATGCTGGTTCCAGTAGTCACTCTCGAGACAGCACATGAGTCCCCATGGACTGAATCAGAATGAATTCCTTCACCAATTTTAGAAGTTCTCATTTTAAATGACTTACTTTTACTTAATAAGTATTTCATTTTTCGATTTTTTTCATTGTAATTTTAATCTACGATCTCAGTAATCTTAAATTCTAGTCTCAACTAAATAAAATAATAAAATAAATTACGAGTGTTTTTAATAAGTCCAACACAATGAAGCATAGATTAACATATTAACACTGAAAACACGCGTTTTGAACAATCTCACGTGAGATTAAAGGGGGGGAGGGGGTCAAAAAATCACCTCACGTAATTTATGGAGGCCCCCTTATGAATACACTACAATAAGCATTGTTCATGTAACTTCTTACATGATTTTATAGAAGTTTAAATTAATCCTTTATTGACTCTTATTGAGATTTTGTTTCTACTGATATGATACAAAATTATTATTTTTTGAACTCATTTAAGAATGCAAAAAAGAAACATTTATGATTAATTTCTGAACTCATTTATGAACTCATTTATGAACAAAAATGGTTTATTTACGAGGAATTTTTAGCTTATTAAATGATTCTTTTTCGACTTTAAATAAGTTTTTATGAGTTTTGCAAAAGAAGTACAATTTTTATTTATGGGAAAAGTTTTCACGAATCTAATCTTCTATTCTTCTACTTTTAAGCGAAAAAAAAATTAAAAAGTAAAAAAATGCTATCCGAAAACGTTCGCAAAACTCTCACCTTTCGCAAAACCTTCGCTTATGGTTCTGTGGTTTTTTGTGTTACCAAAGGATCTGATTTAGACACAGAAGCGATATTGCTTTCATCAAAAAACACCACATCAAGCAACTATTAGTTTTGTAAAAGATGCAGCTAAGTTGGAACAGGCATAAGATTGATGGCTTGTTATCTAATATCTTGAACGAATAAACCCACTGAACCATAAGCGAAGGTTTTGAGTAAGGTGAGAGTTTTGCGAACGCTTTTTGATAGTTTTTTTAATATTTCATTTTTTGTTTTGTTGCTTAGAAGTGCTTGCTACAGAAGATAATATTCGTTAAAACTTTTCCCATAAATAAAAACTTTAGTCATTTTGCAAAATTCATAAAAAACTTATTTTGAGTCCAAAAAGAATCATTTTAGAAGGTAAAAATTCCTCGTAAATGAACCATTTTAGTTCATAAATGAGTTCAGAAATGAATCATAAATGTTTTTTTTTACATTCTTAAATGAGTTAAAAAAGTAATTATTTTGTATCATATCAGTAGAAACAATATCTCATAAACGAACCAATTTCGTTCATAAATGAGTTTAGAAATGAATCACAAATACTCCTTTTTTATTAACTATGAGTTAAAAGAAATAATTTAAACATTTGTTGATATTTTTATAATAGTAAATTAAAATGTTAGCCTTCATACAAAAGTTAAGAAAAGAGATGGATGTACTGCTACACGTTCGAAAAACTATTCTCCTTTTCATCTATCAATAATTCTGTCATAACATTTCAACATTTCTATCAAAAATTTACTTACCCGCCAATCCGGGCCCCCTTAAGACTCCGGGCCCGGGGGAAAACAACCCGTCCCCTCTATCGGCGGCCCTGGCTGTAGTAGCTAAATGCTTGCTTAAATGTTTTAAAGTTAATTTCAACAAAAACTTTTTAGAGTGTACGATTTGTGATGAATATTTTAGGGTTCTATTTGCAAATTTAATTTAAAAATGATATACTGTGCAGTAATATTATATAGTAGTACATATTATTTTATTTTAATTTTGTTCTCTTCGTTCTGTCTGCTCAAAGCAAAATTGAGGCATACTTTATGGCTGTTTATAATGTAATCTGAGATTTTTATTGCCAATAAAGAACTTTGTAATTGTTGTCACGAATGAACTTAAAATAAAACATATTTTTTTGGCTGTTAAACTGTTTTTGTGGAGTGTTTTTGTACTGTTCTGTCTATTGTGCAAATAAATTGCTTTGTTAAATCTGCAACACACATGTTTAGCTCTGCTACATTGCTAAAAATATTGTTATGTTGAAGCTTTGGGATATATAATTTAATCGATTGTCCTGAATCGGCATTTTTTTAAATAAAAGGAAAAATGCGAAAAATCATTTTGCATGTAAGGCATGAGGCTTCAAGGTCAATAAAATGATGAAAAGTCTCGATTAAAAATTTGCGAATATTCTTCAGCATCACAGATTTAGATAAAGCTTAATAAAAATAATATCAGCTATCAGTTTTGTGTTCTGATATTTTTTGTTTCTTTCTTACATATACAAAGACAATTATCTCTATTATAATTGCAGTTAAAATTGTTAATTAAATTACGAAGTTTCAGAATGCTTTACGAACCAAAGTTTAAATTAAACCCCACAAATACTGAAAATATTTTGCCAATATTTTGTCTATTCTTTGATGTTACAAATAAGCTCAAAACAAAATGTTACCAATTTACTTTTAAAAATAAATTGAAGTAATACAAACAACAATGAGTAAAGAGCCAAAATAGCCCACAGCTAGCTAGAAATAGCAAAAATATTTTAATTAAGTTTACTTGAAATTTTCTATTTAGCCGAAAGAACTTTGAAATGCTGTGGCAATGCTGGCAAAATGTCGAAGAAGTTGTTGGCCAACCTTGAGCAATACTTTTTTAACATTCAAAACATTGAACAAGCAAAAACAAAGACTAGAATAAAGGCAGGCAAGTTATGACAGTAACAATATATAAATACAAATTTGGTATTTTGAATGCTGTGGCAACGCTATGCAAGCTATTGTCTTTTTTCTTAAGCGTTGTTCTCTTGTACATACCCTGCAGAAAATTGGACAAACTTTGAAATAATTCTGAACTAGTCCCACAAAGGACCAGTACTGGTCCCTCTACAATAACCTTTTATGTATCGAACTAACGCTTTTTACGTGTTGATGTCATAGGAATATACATTTGTACCCAAAAATATTCTTTTCGCCTTATATTTAAACTAGTTTCGTTATGAACATTTCAAAACTGGTACTTTTTGCTGAAGTCTTAAAGTAGATCTAAACATTAAAGACATTTTTTCTATCTTTTGCATGTATTACAAAAAGAAGTGCATCACGTAAAAGATGATGTATTTATTTTATTTTATTTTATGTTGTTACTTTTTTTTATATAAGGCAATATCATACCTATGTTTAATTCTTTAAATTTATTCCTTAAACAGTTTGAAAGTAAAAAAATTTACACTTCAAGAAAAAATTTTGACAAGAACACAAAATAAAATCAAAGTTAACTCTACTACGCTGAAAGTTTTTGTACTATTTCATAGCAAGTACAAATTGCGCTAGAAATGAAATAGTTTGTTTTTCAAAATTACTCCAAAATAACCACTGGGTAATAAAAATATTAATAATAATAATAATGAATATTTGTGGGTACTTGGGGAAGAAAAGTTTTTGCTAAAGTGTTAAATTAAAGGGTGTGCTAAAGTTTTCCCAATTCAATTGAAACAACTTCGAGAAAGCATTCAGTTCATATGTTGGCGTTTTACTTTCAATATTGCTATCATCAATTCATGGAATAAGAAAAGTAGGTAGCATTGACAGTTTTGGAAAAGTTGCTTTGGAAATTTACTCCTGTCAAAAAATATACTTAAAAGGAGAGCGCTCACAATCAACCATTGTCATTAAGTGAAAACATAAACAATATAAAAAATTTTGAAGTGAAAAAATAGAACAATTTTAGTAGTTGCAAATGCATCTGGCCAAAATGAAATTAATATTCATTAAAAGTGGTGTCTTTTTGGAAGGTAAAGGATATCTTTTTATGCCATGATATATTTTTAACAATTTATCTTCGGTTCCACGGGGAAGCTGGTATTTGTCAATATGCCTTACTGTTGGTCTAGGCATCAAGAAGAAATAGAAGCACCTGAAACAGAACAACCTGTTAAAGGAACTAAACTTTCCATTCGCCTCACCCACATCGCACGTTAATGATTTGGCAAAGTTCTGTTGCGACTGCTATCACGCATCTCTGCTGTTGGGCTTTAGCGTACCCGGCGAGTGCTAAAGTGGGCAGCTGTGCAACTGATGTAGCTGTAGTGGAGACAGTAGTCAATGATTTGTCAAAGTACCCTATAGGAACAAACTAACTTATTTTTAAAAACAACTAATTAAAAAACTAATTTAAAATGAACTAGTTTATGAACAACTTTGAATTGTATTAAGGCGGCATCCACTTCAATTTTGAATAGTTTTTATTGCATTATATATGAAGTAATTGAGAAACTGCCTAAAAATAAGTGGTTTAAAAAGTACTTTGAATTATATTAAGGCGGCAACTACTCTGATTTTGACATGCTTTTATAGCAAATTTTTATTAAATTACAAGTTTATATATATTTAACCATGCTATTTCATTAAATATTATTAACTTTAGGCTTTCACTAATATGAATTTATGTATATATTTTTCAAAACAATAAAATAAATTATCTCTTTGATGCATATAAATTAAAAATTTTAGTGGTTTATTCATCTTCAATAAGTGGAATATTAACTAGTTTTCAATTGATTTATTTTAAAGTAGTTTAAAAATAATTTAAATTCAACTAACTTAACAAGTAGTTGAAAACATATGCAGACGAAAGTCAATTGACTTATTTAGCGGACATCACCATACAAAATATGTCAGTTCGTTCTATGGAAGAAAGTCAGAATTTCAACTAGTTGTGGTTGACAAAAAACTACTTTTTCAACTACTTTTAAATTAGTTGATTTTCCTACAGGGTAGCTAGAGCTATTCGTGAATTTTTAGTAATAATGTTTGTTTTTAACACTTGCTTCAATTTTCACTTTATTTCACTAACAGCTGTTTTTGACAGGAGTTGTTTTTCGTGTAGAAGAGAAAAAAGGCAATTGTCAATGCTACCTGGTTACTTATGAGGCTGTTCAGACTTGCCTCAAATGAGGCGACTCACTTGCCTCATTTTAACGTCTACTGGCAAAGGGAAAAGCGGGAAGGTGACATGTTACGTGAGGCAAGAATTTTAAAAATTTTAAAAATTTTGCGACACATTTTGACGTAGGTAAGAGTGAAGTTTGTTATGTTGAAATTTTTGCTCCTCTTAGTTGGTTCTGGCGCGAATTAATTTTGTTTATACATTGTTGTTCGCAAAGTAATATTCTTTATATAGTGAAAACTTGAGCATTTTATAATTCAAAAGAAAACAAACGAAAAAAAACAATAAACGCCAAAATGATGCAGCCTCAAAGTGAGCCAATAGTTTGTGTGTGAACACCTGATAGCTAACTTATGTCAAAATGAGGCAAGTAAGTCGCCTCATTTGAGGCAAGTCTGAACAGCATCTATAACATGTCATGGATTAAAATATATATCAGTTTTTGATTGTACATTTATTCAGAAAAATCAAACAATCGACTACATATTAGCTAGAAAAATCAACAAATATACTAAAAAAATTGTACAATTTGCTCTCAAACAGAAGCGCATTAAAATTTTTTTATTTTAAAAATTTTTAGATTTCTTCATCGTCTGAACTGTTTTATTGGCAGATATTTTTTACTCAAATACTGAGAAAATGTCATCAAGGTATATTCAACATGGTAAAGTCGTCACAGAGAGGTGGGTACCGTAACTGTCAAACATTAAAAAAGCAATAATAAAAGCCATGATAGAATTACCAGGTATTATAAATAGCGACTGTGCTGCCAAGCTGTGGGGATAAAGTGTCAAATACAAGTAGTGTAAGTAAGCACATCAAAAATATTAAAGGGAATTTTTTCTGTGTTTACTTCAGCGATTGCTGGATAAATTTTTGCAAAAGAGAGTAAAAAAGTTATTTTCTGTTGTTGTTTTTTATAAATGTAGACACCGGGCAATTAATTGTAAAATTTTCAAATAAGAAACATTTTTGTTTTGATTGTCATCACGGTCTTTTGACATTCAATCCCTACAATGCACTATGGGTAAAATTACCCTTTTTTTTGGCCAAAACCCCAAATTAAAAGTTTTTATAAAGGCATTACTCTTATTTATTTTCAAATGTAGACACTCTAGATAGAAAAAATTCGCATTTTTTTTTATACTAAACCGTTAGTTGGCATGTTGATAAATTTGACTTTTATTTATCAAACATATTTTTTTCCCACTGAGTAAACAAGTGTAAGCAAAAGTTTGAGTTGAAATTATTTGTGATCTATTGGATAAACAAAAATAATATGAATGCAGTCGGAAGTAATGATGGTAAGTGAATAAAATTGTGTTCAAAAATATTATTTAACTGCATTCAGAAAAGTGATTTATTTGAATTAACTTTTAAAAATAAACAAAAAATTTATAAATGATAATTTTGATAAATAATTAAAAAAATCGCATAGAAATGCAAAACGTGCGAGTATAATTTCTCGTTTAAGCATTAAATTCTACATAAAAATAACCTAATTTTATTTGCAGCATTTTGCGTTCACTGAACAATTTTTTTTTTTTAGGCAAGTAAAACCTCAAAAATAAGCAATTATTCAGTGTATGGCGCACAAAGACATTACACAAGGCGAAAGAAAGTGCTATAAGCAATTTTTTATTGGAAACGGTAAAGCGAAATGAAATTTCAAACAACGAAAAGGAGGTTATTTTGAAAAAATCAGCCACCATAAATGAAAACATTTCTCTTAAATGGCACACAATATATTTTTAGAAATCACTGGACCAATATCAAGATTTAGTTTTTCGCTTAAAAATCATCCTTATATCTTTGTCTTGCCAACTCCCATTAAACTTGGATCAATTTGAAGTTGACTTCCGCCGAAACTCTTAAATTTGGTACGCTGCGAATGTCCAGAAATATATAGTACTTTGCATACAACAAGTATTGAAGGAGCATCAGATGAAAGTACAGATACGGACACAGACTCAGAAGAACATGATTGCAACGAATATGAAACTGAAATCAGAGATTCTATGAAACCAATATATGTCGATATGTTAAACAATTTACAACTCCAAAACTTTGGTTGACAGTCATACTATGTTATTGAAGAAAATATTTTTTCTATTTTCTATTAAATATTATTAAATTTTAAATGCTTTTTTTATTAAAGTTTGAAATAAACTATTAAATTAAGTTTGATCTGATTTAAAAAAAAAATGTTTTTAAAATATCTCAAACTTAAGCCGCAAGACTCTTATGAATATATAACCGTGAAACCTCCCCAATATCGACTTTCTTGCATATATGAAAATAATTTATAATTTATGCCGCCATATTGGATCCGCCAATTTGAATTTAAAACTTTTGACGTCAGATTCGAAATCAGCGACCTTGAAAACCCCTGTATACATGTATTCATCTCCGAACAGTGATGTCTTTATATAGCTTTCATTTATGAATGCTTTTCATTAGTATTTTTCGTGAAGCTATCACTAAACAACTTCTGCGAAATATTTTAAACAGTTCGCAAGTATTTTAATGGCTTTTCTTCTCAACTTCATTGCCGAGTGTCATCAATTTTGTAAATTTCTACAAAATATCTATAAACATGGAAAACGACGCCGGAGAGTCTGTCAATTTGTACTGCCCCAGAAAGTGATCTGCATCCAACAGAATCATTCATGCCAAGCACCACGCCTCTGTGCAATTGAGCATAGTCGATGTTGATGCAGAGGCCAGCCGCATAATCGTTAGTTCCAAGACCTATGCCTAAGGGCGCGTTTATAGTGGCAACTTGTTGCTGGACCGAACTGAGCCGAGAAGGAAAGCTGGAAAGCGCTGCACATATAATCATATGAATCAAGCTCAAAGTGCGTATAGTGCCAACCGAGCTGGCAACTTCAAGTGACTTCTGCGCTTGTTTCCATCTTAATAAATGTTGCTTTCTCTCTTGCTCGCACGGTTCGCATGTGTTTTGATTCATTTTACATGTTGCTTGCTTATTACTTTCGTTAAATAATATGAAATGGAAAAAGAAACAAGGCAAACAAATTGCAACTGTGAGCACACTTGACTGCCAGCTTCGCGATAGGATCTGTATTTCCTTGAATTCATTCATTCAAGGAAACAAAAAACACACTATAGCAACAAAGAAGACCAACAAGAAAAGTAATAAGCACACAAGAACACGAAATTGTGCTCAGTTGTTAAGCACATATGATATTTCATTGTTTTGTGCAATTTCAAAATCTGAAAACAAGTGGCGAGTGAGTTAGACAGATATATATTGCTGGAAAAGGATATAAACTTGCATCGTGCCACTTTTTTACATCTCCGAATTATATAAATGAATTGTTAACTGAATTTAAAATATGGAAAATGTAAACAACAAATTTAAAGATTTATTATATATTATGAATAAAATGTATGGAAATTATTGTATTGTATTATATCTTATTAGGTAAAATATATAATATTAATGTTATAAATATTCTAATGAGAAAAAAATAATGTATCGAATAACAAATAAGAAAACAAATAAGTAAACAAATAAGTAAACAAATAATAAATACACACATACAAACATGCAAAGCCATGTACACAGTCACATATACACAGGCAGGGAAAACAAAACAAGTGAACACGGAACAGAAAGGCAACGGCAGAATATAAACCAGTCGCGTTTGCTTAGCACCGGCAGTCTTGTCGCAGGCGCAGTAGCATGCACATGCTTTGAGACTGAGTAGTTAGTTCAATTGTAGTTATCTTAAGCGAAGGTGTCCTCACCCTTCGAACGTTGCTTACTCTAAGTCAGGCGTAGTTATCTTAAGCGAAGGTGTCCTCACCCTTCGAACGTTGCTTACTCTAAGTTCAAAACGTAGTTATCTTAAGCGAAGGTGTACTCACCCTTCGAACATAGTGTTTACTCTAAGTCAGGCGTAGTTATCTTAAGCGAAGGTGTACTCACCCTTCGAATGTTGCTTACTCTAAGTTAAAAACATAGTTATCTTAAGCGAAGGTGTACTCACCCTTCGAACATAGTGTTTAATCTAAGTCAGGCGTAGTTATCTTAAGCGAAGGTGTACTCACCCTTCGAACATAGTGTTTAATCTAAGTCAGGCGTAGTTATCTTAAGCGAAGGTGTACTCACCCTTCGAACATAGTGTTTAATCTAAGTCAGGCGTAGTTATCTTAAGCGAAGGTGTACTCACCCTTCTAACGTTGCTTACTCTAAGTTCAAAACGTAGTTACCTTAAGCGAGGGTGTCCTCACTCTTCGAACGTTGTTTACTCTAAGTCAGGCGTAGTTATCGTAAGCGAAGGTGTACTCACCCTTCGAACTTTGTTTACTATAAGTTCAAAACGTAGTTATTTTAAGCGAAGGTGTACTCACCCTTCGAACATAGTTTTACTCTAAGCTCAGGCGTAGTTATCGTAAGCGAAGGTGTACTCACCCTTCGAACGTTGTTTACTCTAAGACAGGTGTAGTTATCGTAAGCGAAGGTGTCCTCACCCTTCGAACGTTGTTTACTCTAAAATCAAAACGTAGTTATCTTAAGCGAAGGTACCTCCACCCTTCGAACATAGTTTTAATCTGAGTTCTATCATAGTCACTCACAGCGAGAGGGATCATAGCAAATAATGGAATAAATATGAATAAGCAAGGATTAATTATATCACTTTAATTTATATAATGCTTAATAATTAATAATAACTAAGTAACGTACTCATTAAGCAATAAATAAAACAAATGAAAATAATAAAGAATTACACTACAGTTTAAGACTAAAACGCTGGCTTTCTTATTTAAAACAACGGAATCATTGGTAAATAAATTATTTTGTAAGAACCCCTGGTTTACTCACTGAGCCTACCTCAGCAAAAATCAGTAACGAGCAAAAGGGTTTGTTACAGTATCATACGGGCTTTATGCTGTATTTTCTTGTCCGCGAAAAATTTGCAAGCAACGAAGAAAAATTTCTATCAACTGTTGCACACAGAAAACAAAAAAAGAAATAGTGAAAAAAGCTAAACCAGCCGGTGAAGCAATTCGTCGATTAGCGGCTGCAAGTGCGTTTCATCTAAAACAGAGAATCGAAGATTATCAAATTTTCTTATGAGCGATCTTCCTTTCCATTTGATTTTGTACATACAAACAAAAATAGCAGCAACAAGATAACAACTATGTTTAGATTAGTTTTGTACTGCTTTGTTGCAAAATCAAAAATAATACAACAAAAACAAAATCAAAGAAAAAAAATAAAAAAAAGTTTAAACCACTTGGATATTAAGTGGCTTCATGCGGCTTGAAGTGCGTTTTAGCTGAGTCATAGCATCAAAAAATCTTGGGCCAGCAGCTGATGTACGTTTTTTAAATGTGCGATCTTTCTACGATCTTCTTTTTGGTAAAAAAAAATTTTTAAATAAAAAAACAACAAGCAGGCAACAAAACCCAGCAGAAAACACTTGCGAAAAAAGTCGAAACAAGCTGGTACCTCAAGTGACTTCAAACGACTTGCAGTTGCAGGAAGTGCGTTTCAGGAGTGTTTTTAGCATTTTTGTTGTCCGCTGGTTTGAGGAAAGCAAAATGAACGAAATCATTAGGCTTTTTTGATGCTTCGGTTACAAAAATAAACAAAAAAAAACTAATACATACAAACAAACCCAAAATAGTCAAAAACCAGCTGAAACAAGTAACCAGTGACAAGCGCGCACTATACGCACTTCCAGCTGCTTCTAGCAGGACGCGTTTCCAGCTCGGTCCGGCCCGTTAAATTTCACAGCAAACGACTTTCCCTGTCCCTGATTTTTTCAGTTTTCTCATTCAAAACATAAGCACAAAACTTAACTAAAAACTAATAAGGAATTTTCTTCAACTGAATCGAAGTTAAAATACCCCCACTGCCATATTTTAAATTACTTGAAGTCTTGAATGTTGTATTATTTTGATAATGTCACTTTTATTGGTCACGGTTTTTATACAAATATTACACTTTTGAAACTCATAGTCCTTTTTATTTATTAAATATTTTTGATATGTAATTGTGGCAATATTATCGATATTTGGTGGCATGCTATTTTCAACAAACGGAATTGGTGCATATCTTACTATCTATTTTACAACAAGGGAAACTTACAATAAAACCGAAAACTTTTTATGTAGAGTACTTTCAGGGTTGTCAACATTTGATAGAGCATTAAAGATCGTGCCTTCGCAAAACTCCTGCCTCTGTTGGTAGTTTTTCATCATTAAAGATACAGGGGTTTCCCAAAATAAACGCCATTTTCTCAGTTAAAATAAATTTTAAAGTGTTCATATAAAAAAAATATAATTAGGTTACAATAAAAAGTAGATTTACTTTGAAAAAACCGTCAAATCTCGTTAGAGCACGTGTCAAATGGGGTGAAAATTTTCAGTTTTATTTTTTTGTAGGCAAGGAATTGATTGACAAGCTTAGTTTTCTTTTTGAATCAAGCATAAGAGGGTCTCCAGTGCAAAAGTTGCTTAAAATGCAAAAAAATGCATTTCGGGGGACGCCAAAATTGGTTCAGACCAAAAAACAAAAGTATACCAATCGAAAGGATTTTTTATATAGCTACTATTTAATTTTGATATCGGAATTGGAGGTCAGATTTTTGATACACTCTATTCTAATTATATATAAATAATTATATACTAATTATATATATCGCCCATTTCAGATTTAGGTGACTTATCAGTCGCACTGACCATCTCCGATTTGGCTCAAATTTTGTTCCTAGATTGGTTTATTGAACTAAATCCGAAGTTATAAATTTTTAGAACCATTTTTCAAGGTCAAAATAGGGTGTGTTTTGAAATGACGTAGCTCAGTCAATTTAAATCCGATTTTCGTAAATAAGATACCATTGAACAGGTTATTTTGTCTTTTTTAAGGAAAAAATATAAAACTTTTGGTAAAATTACACTAAATTGGCCCATTATTCATTTTAAAGTTTAAGGCCATGCCAACAACAGACGCTATAATTTTTTTACATTTTATTAATTTTGGTTCTTTGTACGTTTCAATACCTTTCCAACGATATAAAATTAAGGTGTGCTCTTAAAGAGTTCAGAAGTTATAGCGTAAAACGTGCAGTGTTAAACAATTTTCAATACAAATTCAACTAGCTATCAAAGCTTTACAGCATACATGCTCAGCAAGTAGTCTATTTCGCTTGCTTTTCGCGACATATAATTTGTTTTCTATTGCAAACTTGTGTTTTGCAAAAACTAAAACACTTACACACAAAAACACAAGCTGCTGTAAGCAATCGCCTAATTTTGAACAAATTCAACTTTTTTTTCAAATCAACACAAGGACAATAAAATGTATGCTGTGAAGCTTTGATAGCTAGTTGAATTTGTATTGAAAATTGTTTAACACTGCACGTTATACGCCATAACTTCTGAACCCTTCAAGAGCACACCTTAATTTTATATCGTTGGAAAGGTATTGAAACTTACAAAAAACCAGAATTAATAAACTGAAAAAAATTATAGCGCCTGTTGTTGGCATGGCATTAAACTTTAAAACGAAGAATGGGCCAACTTACTGCAATTTTTCCAAAAAATTTATATTTTTTCCTTAAAATAGACAAAATAACCTTTCCAATGATACTTTATTTACGAAAATCGGATTTAAATTGACTGAGCTACGTTGTCTAAAAATAGGCCCTATTTTGGCATTCGAATGGCTGTGGCTCCGCAAAAAAAAATTTTTTAAACTCAGGAATTGGTTTTATTAACAAAACACCAACCTAAAAACAAATTTTGAGCCAAATCAGAGATGGTCAGTGCGACTGATAGGTCACCTCAATCTGAAATGGGCGGTATACAAATTATATATAGGAATGGATTACAGCAACAACATTATAAGCCACTTCAAAATCGATTTGTATTGATTGATCGATTTGTTACTATTGGGGAGAGAAACTTACCGAACACTTAATTGTTTGTAAGCCACTTTAACTAAGAACAATATTTTCTATTTGTTTTAGCAATGTTTTATTTATTTTAAATCCAAATTCAACACAACAAAAAAACGCACATGCGTACACAGCGGCAGCAGCTTAACGAATGAGAAAATAATAAAAATGGGATAAGAAAAGAATATTGAAATATTCAGTCGAAAACAAGTGTTGCCTTCGTGGCGTAATTTATAAAATAGGCCTAAATGATTAAGGATATTATACACTTACACCCCCTCTTAAAGTACTACATCTTTAAACATACAAAATTCAATTCTCTGAACAAAATAAATTAATTCATATAATATAGCAAAAATATAAAAGCTTAAACAATACCCAATTTTGAAGCACAAAAATTACGTTTTACAAAAGTTAAAACCTTGGTAAGGATATCAGCAGGCATTAAATGGGTCGACATGTACTTGATTTGGATGACACTAGCTTCAACATTTTGCCTTATAAAATGATGTCTTATATTAATGTGTTTCGTCCGTGGGTGGTATCCAAAACTTTCAATTAGTTTTTGCGCACTTTGGTTGTCGTTGAAAATTACGCAGCCACAGTCAATACCAATTTGACCAAGAACAGATGACAGATATAAAGCCTCCTTTGAAGCCTCGCCAATTGCTAAATATTCGGACTCTGTACTCGAAAGAGCCACTGTTCGTTGTTTTTTCGCTTCCCAGCTAACAGGTCCCCCAGACAGGATAAATGCGTACCCAGAATATGAGCGCCTGTCATTCAAATCAGCACCTCAATCTGCGTCCGCCGCTCCAAACAGCTTTGAGTCATCCTTTTTGTAAAGTAGTCCACGTTCGATAGATCCCTTGAGGTATCTTAACACACGTTTAGCTGCCTTCAAAGGCTCGGAATTGTAATCTGAATTGAATTGGCTTAAAAAATTAACAGCAAACGCTATATCTGGACGGGAAGTCACAGAAAGGTACATCAGGGATCCTATCAGTCTTTGATATGAATATGTCTTCATGGCTTGTTCGTCAACTTCCAATGGTCTTATTAAATTACAATGCACCTCTATGAGAGTACGTGCTGGTTTGCAGTTTTCCATGCCAAAGCGCTGCAGAATCATACGGGTATATTCTGCTTGGGATAAAATATCTGATGTTTTCCAATGTCCTGTTTGAATTCGATGCCCAAGCATAAATTTACTTGCCCAAGGTCCTTCATTTTAAATTCCAATGACAACGCCAACTTCAATTTTTCCAGTTGATTCTTGCTATTTGACGCTAATAAAAGATCGTCAACGTAAATTGTTACTAAAATGAGCTCTTCTCCATCACGTTTCAGGAATAAACACGGATCTTCAGGTACTGCCTTTAAGCCAAGTTGTTGCGTTTTTGTTGTAAGCTTCTTGTACCACTAAAGCCCGCTTTGCCTTAGACCATAAAGTGTTTTAACAAGTACGCAAACCGGATCGTTACTTTGCTTGATGTTTGTCAACCGTCGCTTTGCAGTCTTCTTTATTAATTTTTCGTCCTTTGCAATGACATTTGTACCCACTTGCTTTCCAGAAACAATATTTTTTAACACACTCACCAGATTATCAGGTAGCTCCATATGAACACTTTCTTCAAGTTCTCCATTCAGGCAAGCTGTCACGACATCCATTTGATGCACTTCCGGGTCATACTTGGCCGCCAGAGCTGATAATAACCGAATGGTCGTCAACCGCGCTACTGGAGAGAAGGTGTGATTAAAATCCTCTCCTGGTCGCTGAACAAACCCTTTTGCTACTAAGCGTACTTTCTTTTTGCAGCCGTTTAAACTGTCTATTGTTTTGAAAACTAGTCTGTTGCCAATCACTTTTCTCGATTTAGGCCGCTCAACAATCTCCCATGTGTTGTTTTGAATTTGCGCAATAATCTCATCTTCATGTGCTTTTGACCATAAATCAGCATCGCGTGTATTCAATGCTTCAGGCATCGATATCGGATCTTCAATTGTAGCTCGGAATGCCATCTCGCATTCCTTAAATGCTTTGTCGCTATTCTCATCAGAAATATCTTCATCCGTTACAGCCGGTGGACAATAAGCTTTTCTCGGTCTTCCTGGCAAGCCCGTTTTTAAATTTCTGGGTCTTCCCCACCCATGTTTAGCTACAGGTGGCATCTGGTTACTTTCCATATCAAAAACATCGTCTTCATCATTTTCATGGGTATCTGGATCGTTACTTTCATTATAGATTTGCTCATTATAACCCTTTAAATCAAATAAAATTTCATTTCGCGGCTTTTCGCCGTTGTTATTCACGTTTGAGTTTTAAAAAGTTTCTGAATGTTCGCTCTTAAAGCCTGACTCATTTACAAACCGCATATCCCGACTAAAAATTACAGTTCCTTTCGTAGGACACCACAAACGATATGCTTTTGATGTGGTCGAATAACCGATAAACACACACTCCGTCGAATGCGATTTAAATTGACCTTTATCAGTTTTATTTAAAGCATAAGCCTTCGTACCGAATATTTTAAAATAATTAACACTTGGTTTTTTTTTAAACCATTTAAAATACGGTAGCTGTCCTGACAAAGCTTTTGTTGGTGACCGATTACGTATAAAATTCGCGCAATTAATCGCCTCGGCCCAAAAATTTACAGGGGCAGCCGATTGTTTAATCATGCACTTCGCCATTTCAACTAAAGTTCTGTTTTTCTGTTCCGCGACACCGTTTTGTTCAGGCTTGTAAGGGGTTGTTAACCTCCTTTTTATAAAGCACGTTTCTAAGAGATTATTGAATTGTTTATTGCAAAATTCTATACCGTTATCAGTTTGAAAATATTTTATATTTTTCCCGGTTATGTTCTCAACTTTGTTCTTATATTTTACTAGCTGAACCCGGTGTGCTTCGCTACCCCCCTCGTATAAAATAAAATTAAAAGTATTTTTATATTTACAAAAATTTATTTATTTAATTTAATTATTGCAATGCTTCGCCTTTTTTTTTGTTGTAAACCAATTAGAATTCAGCACTGAATCGCATGTAATTTGCTTCATGCTCCCCCTTTTTATTTTTAGACCAATCAAAAAGCAGCAATTACACAATCAGCTGTTTCGCAGTCAGTTGTGGGAGAATGAGAATGGGGTTACCCCACTCTCTATTTTAATAAACACGTATTATAAAATCAGCTGTTTTGAAGACAGTGGTGGAAGAAAGAGAATGGGGCTACCCCACTATTTTAATTAATATGTATTTTAAATTTGTGGTAAAGCCGTTAATAAACGTAGTAAAAAAGTAGGTGCAGAAGTGTGCGTGGTCGAAAAATATTATCATGTAATAAGTATTCCTGAGTCAAAGCTGAACGTTGTGAAAATTTAAGATCGGTTATCAGGTCCAGCCTCCAATATATCGCAAACAAAGGGGCGTGCTCCGCCCACTTTTCTTTTGGTACGTATTTCTGTTCATGCCAATACCATATATAGCAAATACTGCCGCCGTTGGTCAAAAACTGCCCAAGATATGACGATTTTAAATGTTGGGTTATATGGGCGAGGCCACGCCCCTTCGTCCACTCACAACTTTATATAAAATAAACAGGCCATTTCAGCCCTTGGAAGGACTTTGACCTAGCTTCTATTGATCAATTGTGTTGTGCGTGTTGATAAATGTTTGATCACAAATGACCGAGAACTGGACCTACGTGTTTTATGCCGACTCCGAACGGCTTATGTTCTCCAGAAGCTTTACATGGCAATTTTTACTCTCTGAGGTTTGCCATTGTCTGCAGAGAGGTGATGACCGAACAGAAAAATTAATTCAATTGAAACAAATTTTTCTGTCTAAGCTGGAATTGAACCCGGGCTACCGCGGTTCTTTAGCTTAGGGGCCACGCACTCTACCCACTAGGCTACGGTCGCCACAACTTTATATAGTCAAGAATTTATTATTTCGTAAGAATATCCTATTGTGAAAATTTAATGACGATCGGTCCAGTAGTTAAGACTATATTGCGATTTTTTATTTTCCTAAAAAGGGGCGTGGTCCCACCCACTTTTCTCCTGGTACGTATTCCTAAATATGCCAATACCATATGTACCAAATAGCATCAACGTAGGTCAAAAAATGCCCAAAATATGGCGATTTAAATTTTTGGGTTATATGGGCAGTGCCACGCCCCTTTGTCAAATAAAAACTTCATATAGCCTTTTGTTTTTTCCAGAGTCATAGTAAAATGCTGTGAAAGTTTCAGGAAGATCGGTCCAAGGGTTTAGCCTCCTATAAAGCACAAACAAACAAGCAAACAGACAGACGGACATTCATTTTTATATATATAGATTGAAAGCAGACTAATTATAATTAAAGTAAAATGGAGCGAAAAAGGGGGTTTTGGTAATAAAAAAATCTATGGCTACCTTACCTGTAGATAAAAAGTATATAAAACTTTAGGTAAATACATATTACAAAAAAAGTATTTTGTGTAGCAAACATTGTTAGTGGTATAAGTAAGTATCTGAATTAAAAAAAGGGGGCGGTGAAGTGGGTGTGGTTCATAGTAATATGGCGACGTTAACAGCATTAAGAGCAATATACTACCAAATAAAAAATAATCCGTTGGAAGGAACTTATTTTTACAGAGAACAAAAAGTTTAAACTTAAATTTGGCGTGAAAAGGGGAGTGAAAGGGGGCGTTGCGTAAGAAATGTTTTTTTCTACCTCGCCTGGAGTATAACGTGTATACAATTTGAAGTAAATCTGTTAAAAACTATATGGGAGCAATTACATAATTTTAAAAAAGTGGGCGTAAAAGTGGGAGTGGTCGAGAAAAGTACCACATTAATCATGACAGAGTCCCAGTTAAGTGCTGTGAAAACTTCAGGAAGATCGGTCCAGAGGTTTAGTCTCCTATAAGGTACAAACAAACAAACAAACAAATAAACAACCACACATTCCATTTTATATATATAGATAAAAGCACTCAAAGCCTCTGATTTGTGTTTCAGAAAATAAACCTTGCACCAACGAGAATAATCGTCAATAAATGTTATGAAATATTTGGCTCCACCAAATGATGCATTACGCATGGGACCGCACACTCACTCACTGTACACTATTTCTAATAATATATTTGTACGATTATTATTTTCATTTCTAGGAAATTTTTCGCGTGTTTGCTTCTCTTGTATACAAACTTCACACGTTGAAAGTTTTTCGCCCGGTTCAATTTTCAGTCCATATGCAAATTGCTGTTTCGACATTTTCATTAGATCGCGCTCATTAAGATAGCCCATTTTATAATGCCATTTATCAATGTTATTTTCACTGCTAGAATTTTCAACAGAAATTCTCGCTTGGTCACTGTTCACATTTTGAATTGAATAAAGATTTCCGACGCGATTGGCCTTGCACATCACGGATTTATCGCTATTTAATATAAGTGCATCATTCCATCTAAAAAGAATTTCGTTACCTCTGTCCGTAATTTTCGCAACCGACAATAAATTCATTCTCAAATCAGATACATAAGAAACGCTATGTTTTCATCTGCAATGCTTTTGTCTGCACTTAATTTTATTTTCATATCGCCGACACCAGTTATTTTCGTAGAATTATTGTTTGCCAACTAAAGCGTTTTTTCAATTTTAGAAATATTTCTCATATTTTCTAAGTCCGCACTTAAATGTGTGGTACAACCGCTATCAAGTACCCACTCATCACTTTTCACAATATAATTAACCAAATCAATCGCGTTAAAAAGTTTATCATCGCCTTTCGATTTACTATCAGTTGCAACACTCGCACTTTGTTTTTGTTTTGATCTGCAATTTCGCGCATAATAACCTGGCTTTCCGCACTTAAAGCACTTGACCGACTGTTTGTTATTATTTTTGTTTTGATTGCTTTCACACTTGTTACTTTTGTTTTCATTGTTTCTCCAGTTCAAATTCCACGCGTTTCCTTTGTTATGTTGCTTATTCGCGTACATGACATTCTGGCTCTCTCTCTCTCTTCCTTTGCTTTTCGACTCTCACTCTCTTCTATGATCTCTACTCGCAATGCTTCTGGTTTCGGCAGTTCATCTCTCGGTTCTAAAGCGCAACGGAAGTTTTCATATGAATCGGGTAAGCTGTACAACAGTAAAATTCCCAGCAAGTCCTCTCCGACTGCAACGTTTATTTCTCTGAGCCTAGCAACAGCGTCAAAGAAATTGTTCAAATGTTCTCGAACATTCTCGTTTTCGCTCATGCGTGTTAGCGCCACACGCTTTAGTAGAGACGCCTTCCGGCCTGGACCTTTGGATTGGTACACATCACGCAGCTTTGTTCACATTTCTTTTGATGTAGTACACTCGCTAATCTGTCCAAGCTCTCATGGAATGACACTAAGCATTATGTCTGCGCATGCATTTTGGTCCATGATTCGCCACGCTGCTGCATCTTCATCTGGACATGGTTTGGTTCCATCGACGTATTCCCACAAGTCATTTTTCACCAAAATAGCCCGCATTTGTAATTTCCACGTATCAAATTTTCCCGTGTTTAGCGGCTCAATACGAGCAACCGAACTCGAAATTTTTTCTAAAATTTTCTTTTCGAACGATATAGAACTTTTGAATTGTTTCTTTCTTTTTGTTCACTCCTGGGCCCATAACCTATTGGGGAGAGGAACTTACCGAACACCTAATTGTTTATAAACCACTTTAACTAAGAACAATATTTTCTATTTGTTTTAGCAATGTTTTCTTTGTTTTTAACAAAATTCAACACAACAGAACACAGCGGCAGCAGCTTAACGAATGAGAAAATAATAAAAATGGGATAAAAAAAGAATAATGAAATATTCAGTCGCAAACAAGTGTTGCCTTCGTGGCGTAATTTATAAAATAGGCATAAGTTATTAAGTACTTTATGCACTTACCGTTACGCAATGCAATATATTTTCATTGTGCAGTAATTATAACAATAACATAAGCAGCTACAGAGGCACTTTATTTATTTTTTTCTTATACAAATATCTGAATTTTTTCTTCTTAGATTTTGCTATTTTGTGACTTTATTGAAGAAATGACAAAATCCAAAGTTTAATATTAATTTCATTTGCCTTATTGCTGATATTTTGGTATAAAATTTATCTCTTTAAAATAAATATTAAAGACTCTAGTCATACCCCAAAGTGTGCACTAAAAACGTTAAAAGTGCTTGAAAATATTTTGGAAAATAATTCTACGTCAAAACAAAGAGTAAGATTTCTTAAAATTCTGTATAATATGCAATTTTACAAAATATTAAACATTTTCTGTAATTTTGCTCAAAATTCAGAGCGTAGTTTGTGTGATTAAAATTACGAATGACTAACAGAAAAAGAAAAAAAATTGAATTAATAGCTCTTTCAGATGAAAAAACACAACAAAACCCAAATATAACACCAATGCACGAACGTTTGTGTATATTGCAAACACATCAGCAAACATACGAATAACTACAAACACATTTGCATTTGCTGATAACATTTTAGCACTTAAAACCACAAACACATACACATACAATTATGAAAAAAGCCAAGCTTACAATTATTAAAAGAATAAAACAAAAACTTAAAAAAATAAAAATTTGCTTGGTAAAACTTTTTTTTGTTTCACTGTATGAAATTGTCATATAAAATCAGCCAAGCGTCTAAATCGGATATTATATTCCAAAAATACAGAAACAAAATTCAAACACTGTACGCTTGTCTGTGCAGAGTTTCGCCCAGAACTCCCCTAGCAATCAACTGAGCTGCAGACCGCTGCTATCCACTGTCCAGTGTCTGTTTGGAGTCGACGGGGCGTGCTGACAACAGAAAATTGTCAGCTGGTTGTGCTTTTGGACGCCATTTTAAAAAGTTCCTTTTTTTTGTGCTTGTTTTTACAAGTTTTCATTCTTTTGTTACCAATGATTTTGGTCTTTTTGTCGCGACAACACTAAATGCGACACACTGTGAATGGGCTATCAGACAAGAACATCAGCAACAAACGGCAATAGCAACAACAACAAAAACAATATAAACCCAACTAAATCCTTGTTGATCACAGCTAGAATTGAGTATGAAACAGAGGATTTGGTAGTTAGTTGGCTTTATTTTCTATTTCAATAAAGACTTTGCTGCTGTTGTACTCGTGCACTACAGTGGCGTTTGTTGAGGGAAATTAAATTCTCTTTTATTTGCACTATGCTCAAGTGGGTATTTAATATTATGAAATGTGCACATTTGGTAATTTAATTCTTGTGCAAGTTTAAAGTGGGGCGTTTAGCTCTTAATTAAAATTCTTGCGGTTTTGCCGATCGTCAGATTCAGCGCAGTCAAGTTTCTTCAGAGTCTTAACAAGACCTAGATCCTGGAAATTGCGTAAAAGATCCTCATTTTTATTTCGCATTAAAGATTATTATACCTTTAAACTGTTCAAGCCATTTAATCTTAACTAAATAAGATTTATCTATTTAAATAAAACTAATTTTCTGTTTGTTTGTTGGCCTTAATAAAAATATAAACGGCTGCACGGATTTCGCTCAAACTTAATATGTAGAAACCCATTGTTGCACCATAGAATTGATTGTAACATACTTTGTTTGACCACGCCCCTTCCGTCCCTTTTCAACTGACGTTCATTTTGTTATTGTAATAATTTTTAGTATCGAATTATTTTGCCAAAATAAATGTAAAAAATATTTTTGTCTTGACTACAATAAGATTCACATATCTTTAAAATTGCAGAGATTTAAGGTAAGTGCAACGTTTTTTTCATAAAACGTCGTCACCTAAGGATTAGAAGAAAAGGTCTTGTAAATCAAAGTTTTGATTTTCGATGCAAATAACTACTCTGTTTGGAAATATATTTCATTCAATCATTTTGCTTTAATTTTTTTGTTCAGAAGTACATTAAAAGTACTAAATAAAAATACTTTTAACTGTACCATTTGTACAGATTATATATTACTTTTTCTTTTTTTTCAAAAAGGATCTAAAATATTGACTTTTGATTGAAGTATTTGAAATATTTTTCCGGACTTTTTAAAAATTAAAAAAAAACCCAAAAATTTTGACGCACTGTGGGCGTAAAATCCTAGTAAGCAACCGAATCGACTCAAACCAAAAGCAATGTATATTGTCAAAGGTACATACTAACATAATCCCTACAGTGCCAGGTAATATCACTTTCGTGCCCATCTAGAGAAAATTCTAAAGTTACTGATGCAAAAATGCACCAGTAGCTGGAAATGGGCTAATCAACGAATTTTCATACAAAAATACGGTGTACTACGAAAATCTATAGTTTTCGAGATCAAGAAGTAATTTTTGATATCAAAATAGCAGGAATTTCTTATAATTTACTATTTGTAAGAAATTTCATTATCACAATATATATTGACACATGTTACATATTATAAATGCTTATTGTAGGGTAATCGTAAGAGATGGCAAAAATGCCAGTATAGTTTTTTGCACATCTTATCAACGTCTAAAATTTTTCCATCTCTTATAGTATAGCTTTCATTTAAAAAAATTTTTTACGGCTATGTTTCAGGTCAAAGTTCACCAATCTAAAATCTAATTTTATTGTGCAAGCCCCCTCATCCAGACTGGAATCCCTTACTAAAATTAAAATATACTTTCAACCCCCATTTTTTTGTGTTGTCTCAACAACGCTAGTTGAATGTGTCCGAAAAGAGAGGACAGAAAAAGCTACAACTCACTCTCGCGACTCTCAGGAGTCACTGTCTTGTCACTGTTTTTTTTTATATGGGAAACAAATGTTTTTAATTTCTAATTTTTACCTATTTTAATTACAAAATATTTCAATAAAAATTATATTGTCCACTTGCTATGAATCAGAGCTTTCAAATGACACAAGTTTCATTCAAATGTGCTGTCTAAAAGTCGGTAAAAAGGGGGCTGAAGATATGTGTTTGCATATTTTCATATATAAAAGGCAAGCACGGTACTCCGTGTCCAATATCTCTCAAACTGTTCAGCCCGAAAGTATGCACATCTTAATACATAAAAGGCAAGGATGCTGCTCCGCACACATTATTTCTCAAATTGTAATTATTTTTTTGACAGTAAATAAGTTTAACAAGACACACTGTTCTCAAAAATGTTCAGCCTGAAAGCATGCACAGAAAATAAATTTGAAACTTATCAGTAACAATATTGGATTTTTACAATAGTACTATGACGAATTTAATGAAATTCTTTTGAGTCGATTTGAGTCCATTGTACCAAAAAATATAATTGTATCAGCCGCAAAACGACACCTGAGTTGCTACGTTTATGAAGGTTGCAAGACCAGTTTGTAAAGTTGTGTATGAATATGATTGTGACCAACCTCGACTTTTTGCCTTTTTACTTACTTACTTACTTAGTTGGCGCTACAACCGTATGTCGGTCTTAGCCTCATCTAAGAATTTGCGCCAGCCATTTCTGTCTTTCGCTTGCTGGCGCCAGTTGGAAATTCCAAGCTTCGTCAGGTTGTCCTCTACTTGGTCTTTCCAACGAAGATGCGGTCGTCCTCTTCTGCGTTGACCGCCGCTGGGTACCGAATCGAATGTTTTCTTCACTGGAGCATCGTCTTTCATGCGCTGAACATGACCAAGCCAGCGAAGCCGCTCGATTTTAATGCGCTTGACTATGTCGATGTCAGCGAACAGCTCATACAGTTCATCATTCCACCGTATTCGGTACTCGCCATTGACGCAGATTGGTCCGTAGATCTTACGAAGAATCTTTCTCTCGAATGCTCCCAAAGTCCTTTCATCTAAACTGCTCAGCGTCCAGGTTTGTGATGCGTAAAGTAGGACGGGCATGATGAGCGATTTATAGAGCGTGATTTCGTTCGTCGAGAGAGGGCTCTGCTTCTCAATTGCCTACTGAGCCCAAAGTAACACCTGTTGGCAAGAGTTATTCTTCGTTTGATCTCAATGCTGATTGCCTTTTTACACTTGAACTAATTTTTCAACACTTCTTCAATACGTATAGTGTTATTTAAAGTGGTACATTTGTATTTTGCAGAAATCAAGTGTATAAAAAAATTAAGCTTTAAAAAGAGAAAAACGTGTTTTCGGCAAAAGGCTCCAAAAAGGAAGTGTACGGAGGACCTGTCGTAGGACAGGCTTTTATGCTAGTTAATACATAAATTATCCGCCTAATGTTGTAAATCGAAAACGCAAGCCAACGATAAGTAAGACACGAGAAGCAATACTTATTTCTATACGATATTATATTGCTTTTCGTGTATTGCTTGTCGTTTGCTTGCGTTTTCGATTTAGAATATTAGGCGGTAAATTCCAATAAAGAAATATTTATAAAATTATTAGTGAAAAAAGTCTCTTTTTTAATTCATAAAATCACATTTTTTTGAACAATAAGTGATCTTGCTTTAATTTTCAATTCACCCTTCGGTTTTTATTTTCTGGTAATGCAAATAAAGCAATAAATAAAACTCAATTATCGATATCGGGCTGAAATGCTTGAGTGTGTGTAACCCCAGTGTAGCATATTTGTCCTATTCCGATAGTGTTGTATCCTAGGCTTAAGTATTGTTACGAAATCCAATTAAAGCGATAATAAATCGTGACCCAACACATTCCGAGCAATTAAATTTTGCTACCTAAACTTTTCTATTCGATCATAACTCAAAATTCTCAAAATAATTCAATAAGTTGGCCATTTATTGTTAACGCTTGAATTAATTTACACCAGCTGACCACATAAATATACAAAAAGCTGGTCACAGATAGAGTAACGCCTACAACAAAGAACACTAAAATGGAATCACAAAGCAAACAGACAAGGAGAAAAACACCACACATAAAATGTATGACTTAAAAATTAAGTGCGGTCAAAAATAAACAGTAAAACTTTTGACCGAATTGTAAAAAAAGTATATATATATCGTATAAAGATATGAACACAAAATTGATAGCAAACGACAAAAATTGCGGACCATAACTGTTTAAGGTAATCTAGGGCTAAGCCAACTACATATAAATACAGCGAGATGCAATCGTAAAAAGAAGAAAACAACAATCACATATAAAGTATAGTAGAAAAAAAGCAATAGTTATAATAAAACCAAGCTCGGTCTGAACCCACCATTTCAAATAATGACCAAAAACCAAGTCGAAGCAGTAAAACTTTATTCCAGATCAATTATTTTAACATTAGACAAAAAATTGTGCACATTGCATGAAATTCATGAGCAATTTTATGAAAGCAACAACGAAAGGAAAGAGCCAAGTAGTTAGAGTGGTAGTAGGTGGATAAAACAAAATCCACTGCTAGATAAAGAGCTACACTATTAAATTACAACAAAAGTTTAATGTGCTTTCCTTAAGAACATGGGTGGCGGTGGTGATGTTCGAATATAGCAGAGCTTCTTTGGTTTTATGGACTTATCTCTGTATGCGATGATGACAAAGTTGTTGGAACAACGGACTGGTTGGTCATGGCTGGTGAGTTTTATATAGCAATGACCAAGAGAAAAGTTTGAAAACATTAGTGCGGGGAGGAGTAAGAGGATGGTTTGGTAAGAGCCGCAGGATTTATTTTTGGCTAAGCAATTGCTATAACATCAAAAGAAAGTTGCGATACACTCAGAGAAATTTATTTTAATTTTTTTTCTAATTTTTATTACAGAGTGCATCTTAGTATATACAAATATTTCTCAAAAATTTAGAGGTGGCTCTAAAAGAGTTAAATGTATCACCAGATCCTATAATATTTTCACTCCAACATTTCTTCCGAACATAACCAATTCCTGTCTGCCGGACTTCTGAGTTACCCTATAATATTCACTTGTTTTTTTAAATCCGTTGATTCTGATCTCTAGTGAGCTAGCTCCTTCTACTTTTTTCTTAGTTTCATATCCCCTATTTTCAACCATTAGATGGTCCCTCTGGAATGATGTCTAGATGGACCAAGTGTATCAGCTATGCCTATTATTTTTTCAGCCCCATTTCATTCTAACTTCTATCAGTGGAGGCTCCTCTAAAAAAAGCTAAGTATTAATGGCTTTATTTTGCAAAACGTACGGAATCACCTCACTTGTGGCTTTCTTGACTGACAATTTCATTCCGATGTGATTTAGAATAAACCCTCTCTCTCACTGAAATTTTCCTTAAAAATATATTGCCAGATAAAAAAATCGAACGCAAGAGACTGCGTTTGTTTTACAAAATAAGGCCATAAGTTCTTATAAACTACTCTTTAGTAATTAGCATGCTCTGGTTAGCTTATATTTGTCGCGTCTTGGTGATTTTTTCCTATCATTGGAGATGACTTGTGGGAAGTCCTTAAACTCGTCTTCATTTGGTGTCAAATTTTTTTTTCAATTGTGCAGTACATTTTATGATTATAAACGAAAATGCATTAAAAATTAAACATAAAAGGATTATTGAAAAATTAATTTGTCAACAAGGATTTTTTTGGCTAATGTAAATTAAATTTTTCAAATGTTGTAAGAAGAACATTGTATCAGAAAATTTAATACAAAATCAAATTCCCCGCAAATATTAGATAAAATGTTAAATTATCTGCAAAAATTATTAAAAATTTGATGAATTATTAAATTCCCCGCATATCTCAGTCCGTTCCCCGATTCCCCGATCGATATGAAATTCCTCGCAAATCGGAAAATTCCCCACCAGTTGGCATCCCTGCTCTCCACACTCAATTAGAGAGTAAAAAACTTGCTGCACGCTCTTTGACTTGATTAAAATAATTTAAATTGAATAAATGACAATATTAATAATTTAAATTTTTGCAGAAACTTTGCTGAAGGTGATCAGTGGATTCCGCTTGAAGAATTGGAACAGATGAAAACGTTAAGAAATTTCAATTTTTTTTTAAATTACCAACTTTGACCTTGATTTGTTGATAATTTTTCATTGAAACAAATAAACATACTCATGGATATTAAAGGCAGTATTGCTTGTTAAAGGAAGTATTCTAGTCTAGAAAATTGAAAAAATCAAAAATTTTTATTTCATTTTCGATTTCTTATATATTAAAAAATATCTCCTTAGACGGATTTCTTGAAAAACGAATTATTTTAAATGTTATAGCCATTTTAGTGTCTTCAGTTAGACACAACCATAAACTTAACTTAAAAACTTTAAACACGTGTTAGTCGAAACTACTTTTTGGTGTGGGCCTTTTATATATATCCTTTTATATAGAATAATGTTCTAATGTTGTTTAACAATATTTTTAAAAAAATCTTAACTTAAAAAAAGGCCAAAAATATTACTTTTTTTTAAACAGTCGCCATTTCGCGAAAAATTTCCATATTACTATATCCCTAGCCCGGGGTATAGCGACACTCTTACTATTAAACAGTAATTTTTTTTCAAATGACTAGCATGGTTGAAATCATGTCAAGAAGAAGGCACCCTTTTTTTAGCACCCCACTCCACTAGTCTGTGTTTTTTCAATATGGATTTTTTTTATTATTGATGGTTTAATAAAAAAAAATATATTCACCAAATCAAGATCAAAGTTGAAGAAATAAAAAAAAAACAAACATGAAAATTCTTTTCGTTTCCGCCTTTACATTTTTTAATTCTTTACACACAAAAATGGTTTATATATACTAGAGAAGGTATACTTTTCGTTTTTTAAGAAAATGTTTGAAATTTTCAAATTTATTTACAAACAGTAGAGTTATCAAATCAATTCATACGCACCTAAGAAATATTGGTTTTACGGCTCTATATCAGTGCCGGGCAAACCAACACATTAACATGCAAGCTTGTGTGTGTGTCCAAGAGAGAGCGACAGCGCTGGTATTATTAACACTTATTTACACTTAGTACACTTATTATTACTTACATTATTTTTAATTGTAATTATTATGTTTTATAATTTTTATTATTATCAAATTTTTTATTGTTATAATCATCATTATAGTTATTTTTATTGTCATCATTATAGTTATTTTTATTATTATTATTATTATTATTATTATTATTATTATTATTATTATTATTATTATTATTATTATTATTATTATTATTATTATTATTATTATTATTATTATTATTATTATTATTATTATTATTATTATACTTATTATTATTATTATTATTATTATTATTATTATTATTATTATTATTATTATTATTATTATTATTATTATTATTATTATTATTATTATTATTATTATTATTATTATTATTATTATTATTATTATTATTATTATTATTATTATTATTATTATTATTATTATTATTATTATTATTATTATTATTATTATTATTATTATTATTATTATTATTATTATTATTATTATTATTATTATTATTATTATTATTATTATTATTATTATTATCATTATTATTATTATCATTATTATTATTATTATCATTATTATTATTATTATCATTATTATTATTATCATTATTATTATTATTATTATTATTATTATTATTATTATTATTATTATTATTATTATTATTATTATTATTATTATTATTATTATTATTATTATTATTATTATTATTATTATTATTATTATTATTATTATTATTATTATTATTATTATTATTATTATTATTATTATTATTATTATTATTATTATTATTATTATTATTATTATTATTATTATTATTATTATTATTATTATTATTATTATTATTATTATTATTATTATTATTATTATTATTATTATTATTATTATTATTATTATCATTATTATAATTATTATTATTATTATTATTATTATTATTATTATTATTATTATTATTATTATTATTATTATTATTATTATTATTATTATTATTATATTATTATTATTATTATTATTATTATTATTATTATTATTATTATTATTATTATTATTATTATTATTATTATTATTATTATTATTATTATTATTATTATTATTATTATTATTATTATTATTATTATTATTATTATTATTATTATTATTATTATTATTATTATTATTATTATTATTATTATTATTATTATTATTATTATTATTATTATTATTATTATTATTATTATTATTATTATTATTATTATTATTATTATTATTATTATTATTATAATTATTATTATTATTATTATTATTATTATTATTATTATTATTATTATTATAATTTGTATTATTATTATTATTATTTGTATTATTATTATTATTATTATTATTATTATTATTATTATTATTATTATTATTATTATTATTATTATTATTATTATTATTATTATTATTATTATTATTATTATTATTATTATTATTATTATTATTATTATTATTATTATTATTATTATTAGTATTATTATTATTATTATTATTATTATTATTATTATTATTATTATTATTATTATTATTATTATTATAATCCGCAAGGGAGGATTATATTCATACAATCCTTCGGGCCTTACGAACCCGCGGACCCTAGTTACAAAAAAATCCAGAAGCGTCTGACCCATATTGGGCGGCTTTCTGGTCTGCGTCTGTACCGTAGCGGTCGGCAGTATCAAAACCTATGCGCTGATTTGGAAAACGGTGTCGCCTAAGGACTCATTTCTGAAGCGAACCTTGTCCCTCCGGGAAGATAAGTCATCGCAGTCGACAGACCAAACGCGTCGCCGTCTAGGGATCAATTCCCGAAGTGAGCCTTTTCTTTCCGGAAGGAGAAGTTATTGCGGCCGGCAGACCAAATGCGTCGTCGTCTAGGGACCAATTCCCGAAGCGGACCCTTTTCTTCCGAGGTTTAAAGTGATCGCAGTCGGTAGACCGAATGCGTCGCCTTCTAGGGATCATTTCCCGAAGCGAACCTTTTCCTTTCGGGAAAATTAGTGGTCGCAGTCGACAGATCAAATGCGTCGCCGCCTAGGGACTAAGCCCATGGACGAACCCCTTTCCCTTCAGCCTGATGACAACCCGGAAAGAACATTGATTATGATTTGGACACGATATTGACTATTTGCTATGGGCTGGAGGCTGCAGTATTCTGTTACCTTAGTAAGCAAAAGTGACATTTTGTTGAAATGGCTTTCAGGCAAATGCTGCAGCCGCCTCCGTCCCGTTAAAACTGTGGCTAGGCTTCGAGTACGTTCTGAACAAGTCGCCGTTAAGTTGGTGGTCCAGGTACAGTTGAGAGTGACTCCTGTTTTTACGCTTAGATTCCGGCTCTGAACATAGGCTCCCATAAAGACCTATGTCAACCCTTGCGTGACCTCACTGCTTGCAAAGACAACCACGGGGATTGCTTGAAGCGACTGGACAAATCATGGGAAGATAGCGGCTCGAAGCGGGGACCCAATAGAAATGACTTCACAACAACAAACAAAACAACAACAACAATTTGATGAAGAACCTGCAGGTATATTTGTAGGGAGCAAAAAAACTCAGCGATCGCCGCCAAAAGGTTGCACTGCAGAAGCGCTGCTGATGCAAAAAGAAGCGATGCCATCGAAACCAGGTAATACTATCATAACTCCAAGCAGCTGTGATGTGGCGCCCCTCCCGACTAGATACAGCACGCCAATCTCTTCACCAGCTCCGGCAATTCATAGCTCACCACGTCAGGAGTTCATTTTAAAAATGAGAGCATCAGAGGAAGAATCGCTTCAAGAGTGCAGAAAAGTGCTCAGGAAGATGAAAGCGGCCATGATAAGGCAGAAAAATGTCAACAAAGAACGGGGTTTCAGAGCTTGACGAATTGCTTGATGTGATTGCTAGCTACAGAAGAAACTGGACAGGAGCAGAGAAAGAGGGAAAGCTTGCTGAAGCTGCTAAATGTCAGCCGTCAGCACAAGTATCAACACCTATGACGACAAACGCAAAACGAGCTGCTTCAAGTCCGTTAGCGCAAGGGACTCAAAAGAGGCCTAAAGAAACGGAAGCTGTAACAAACGAAACAAGTAGAGATCCAGAAGAAGATGCACAATGGAAGACTGTAACACACAAGAAAAAAAAATCAAAAGTATTACAGCGACAAGCCGAAAAAGAGAACAAGAAAGAAAAAATGAAAGGAGAAGGTAAACAAAAACAAGTACGCCTGCGAGAAAAACCAGAGGTACCTTGTCAACAAAACGATAAGGAGAAGAAGGATGGAAACAAGAGAGGAGGAAGGAAGCAGATTAAAGCACGCCCCCGAGAAAAACCAGATGCAGTTCTGGTTCAACCAGCAGACGGCCACAGCTACGCCGACACTTTAAAGAACCTGCGACAGAGGGTAAAACCAGAAATCTCAGACATTGCCATCCGCTCGATCCGGAAAACGAAAACTGGAGCCATTCTTTTAGAATTGGGAAAAGGCGGAAACAAGGATGAATTCCGAGAGGCAATAAAAAAAACACTGGGAGATGATGCAACCGTTACTGATCTTAAGCCAACGGTGACAATCGAAGTACGCGACCTGGATAGCTTTACCGACAAAGACGAGGTAGTAGTCGCCATTAGAAAAGCGCTCAAAAACCCAGGAGCAGAGGTGGGAGTAGCTATATCGCGCACTGACAGCAGAGAACAACGACGAGCATACGTTACGCTGCCAACGGAAAGTGCAAATGCCATCCTAAAAGAACGGCGTGTACTTATCGGCTGGACAAGTTGCAGAGTAAAATATCTTGAAGATACTAAGCGCTGCTACAGATGCTTCGGCACTGGACATGTCCAGTCAAGCTGCACTGGCCCTGATCGGAAAGGCCAAGGCTTATGTATACGCTGTGGAGAAGCAGGACACAAGCTAAAAGAATGCATCAACCCTCCAAAATGCTGCTTATGCCATCATGAGGGCCGGGCTTCAGTAGACCACCTACCGGGCTCCCGTAAGTGTGAAGCCAATAAGAAGAAATGAGAATACTTCAGGCGAATATGCATAGAAGTAGGACGGCAGACGCTCTTCTCTCGCAGCTAGTTCTAGATAGAGATGCAGATGTTGTTATTATCAGCGAACAATACAAAGAAAAAATAAGCGGAATCTGGGTGGAAGACTGTTCAAAGACAGCAGCCATTTGGCTCCCGGCTGAGAGCAAGCTCCGAATAAAGGGAAGCGGTGCAGGAAACGGCTTTGTTTGGATTCTTGGCCACAACTTTACCCTAATGAGTTGCTACTTGACCCCCAGCGATAATATAGAAGACTTTCAGGCCAAACTCGACTGCATAGAAGACAAAATTCTGCAGATCGGGGGAGAGTTTATTGTCGCAGGAGACTTTAATTCGCAGGCGATTGAATGGGGTATGCCTTCAACCAATCATAGAGGAAGACGAGTTCTAGATATGATTGCCAGGCAAGGCCTAGTAGTCGCAAACACTGGAACTGCCACCACTTTCCGAAGACCGGGATGCAATGCTACAACTCCAGATATCACACTAGTATCTGAGAAAATGGCTCACAGGCTAAAATCGTGGAAAGTCCTTGAAGACTTTACAGGCAGCGACCACCAATACATATCATACTGTGTAAATATGTCAAGTCGCCCTGCTCGAAACACCGCCAAAAAGAGCACACGCAAGTGGAATGCCTCTAAATTGAACCCAGACGCTTTTCTTGCCGAAATAGATGCAAACCCCCAAATAAGTTTTGCTACAAATAACGCAAGGTCCATAGTAAACCAAACTATGAGAACAATGGAGAGAGCTTGCGAAAGGTCAATGCCGAAAATAAAAACATGTAGGCACAAAAACTCCGTCTACTGGTGGACGGAAGAAATAGCGCAACTGAGACAAGCATGCTTGCAGAGTCGGAGAAGGTATACCAGAGCAAGACGCTTAGGTGCAGCTTTATCCGAAAATGATGAGTTTAAGATAGCCAAGAACAACCTCAAACAAGCTATCATATCGAGCAAAAAAAGAAAGTGGGAGGACCTCCGAAATGACATTAACAACGACCCCTGGGGGCTCGGATACAAGATTGTTATGCGAAAGCTCGTATCAAAACCACCGATGCTTGAGTTAGAAGCAGATAAAATGGACAACATCGTAAATGTCCTTTTTCCCACGCATGACGTAACAGAAGAAGTCTTGGAGATCCCTCAGGATGATTCGCCTCCACTTTTTACAGAAGACGAGCTCAAGCTAGCCGCGAGAACGCTTAAAAATAAAAAAGCACCCGGCCTTGACGGCGTCCCATCAGAGATTTTGAAAATACTTGCAATCTCGAGACCCAACGTACTGCTAAGCATGTACAACGCTTGCTTAACAGAAGGCATTTTTCCAGAAATATGGAAGAGACAAAGTCTAGTACTCATCAGCAAGGGAAAAGGAAACCCAGAGTCTCCTTCGGCCTACAGACCCCTCTGCATGCTTGACACATCTGGAAAGCTACTAGAAAGACTGCTTAAGCCTCGCCTTGCGACAGCAATTAACACTAGTGGGGGACTGTCCCCAAGACAGCATGGCTTTAGACCCGGTAGGTCTACAATTGGAGCTATCACAGAAGCCCTGACAAGCTTCGAAGATGCACAAACTAGGAACCACTACTCAAGGGGAATCGTCTTACTGGCGACCCTAGATGTAAGAAACGCCTTTAATAGCGTGAGCTGGAAAAATATAATTTACGCTCTGGAAAATCGCTTCCAAATCCCGTCGTATCTAATGAGAATGATGCGAAACTATCTTAAGGATCGTAAACTTACTTACGAAACCACAAGCGGTCCCAGACAAAAACAGATAACGTCAGGGGCCGCACAAGGGTCAATTCTCGGCCCAGATCTTTGGAACGTAAGTTACGACGAAATCCTTCGTATGGATATGCCCGATGATACATATCTTGTCGGGTACGCAGATGATATCGCTGCTATTATCACCGCACGAGACACCACAGACGCACAAAGAAAGCTCAATCAGGTCATGCTTAGAACAAAAGCATGGCTGGACTCTCACGGCCTCCAACTGGCTACAGAAAAAACTGAGCTCCTTCTTCTCACAAGAAAGCATATCCCACTAGAAGTAGAGCTGAGTGTATGCGCGAACACTATCACTACCCAGAAGGTGGTAAACTACCTAGGGATAAGGCTTGATAACAAGCTATCCTACTGGGCGCAGATACAATATGCAGCGACGAAAGCAGCCCAAATAACAGCATGGCTTAGCCATTTAATGGCAAACATAGGCGGTCCTATGCAGAGTAAGAGAAAGTTGTTAATGTCGACAACACACTCCATACTCCTGTATGGAAGTGAGCTGTGGGCTGATGTTCTGAAAACGACACGCAAAAGAAAGCCCCTATCGGCAGTACAGAGAACGGCAGCCTTACGGGTAGCTTCAGCGTACCGCACGGTTTCTGAAGCTGCAGTATTAGTGATCAGTGGAACCATACCAATCGATCTTCTAGCACAAGAGCGCAAAACGTTATGGGAACTGAAGAAGGAGAACAATAACGACAGAATGACCAAGCAGGCGGTTCAGCTACAGACCCTGCGACGGTGGCAAGACCGATGGGACACTGACACCAAAGGCAGGTGGACAGCCAAATTAGTCCCACACCTAGATAGATGGTATAATCGAGAATTCGGTGAGGTAAACTTTTACGTCACGCAGTTCCTGTCAGGCCACGGGTACTTTCGAA